>JAVGWX010000016.1:31262975-31275475 GCA_036924085.1 Ariolimax columbianus | reverse complement strand
TATTTTATTAGCGCCCCCTCCCTCCCGACTCGTATTCTAAATAAAAGACAATGCCTGTGGTTAAACGATGTATATAACCCCAAAAACAGAGGGTTTAAACCAACTAATTAAGACACGGCAATTATTGGATACATCTTGCAGGCTAACACCAGACACTTCTTCTTAATCTTGTTCTTCTTGTTGTTCTTCTTGTTCATCTTCTTCTTTTTCTTCTTCTTCTTCTATCTCTTTTTCTTCTTCTTCTATTTCTTCTTCTTCTTCCTCTTCATCTTCTTCTTCTTCTTCTTCTTCTTCTTCTTCTTCTTCTTCTTCTTCCTCCTCTTCTTCTTCTTCTTCATCCTTTTCTTCTTATTCTTCTTCTACAACTTCTTCTTTTTCTACTTATTCTTTCTTCTTCTTTTTCTTCTTCTTTCTTCTTCTTCTTCTTCCTCTTCATTTTCTTCTATTTCTCCTTCTTCTTCTTCTTTTGCTTCTTCTTCTTCTTCTTCTTCTTCTTCTTCTTCTTCTTCTTCTACTTCTTTTATTTCTTCTTCTTCTTCAATTTCTTCTTCTTCTTCTTTTTATTGTTCTTCTTCTTTTTATTACTTTGTTTTTTTCATCTTCTTCTTTCTTGTTCTTCTTTTTATATTTATTTTTTCTTCATTTCCTTCTTTCTTTTTTTCTTCTTCTTATTCTTTCTTCTTCTTCTTTGTTTGTTTCTTCTTCTTTCTTCTTTTTCTATGTCTTATTCTTCTTCTCCTTGTTTTTCTGCTTGCTATTATCAGCATCCATCATCAATTAGTTCTTGGGGGTTCTAGACATAAGTGGTGTGGGTCCCAGGCTTTCCTTCATACTTCGGGCAGCACAGAAATGTATCTGGTTCCTATCCGACAACAGGGGGAAGCGCCCCAATCTCTAAAAACCATCGATACGCCCCTGGGTCGAACACGATAGTGAGGTTAAGATGTTGCTGTAATCGGTTGGAGTAAACAGAAGGCGTTAAAATGAGACGGAAGAGACTTTTGAAAGGATAAGAAAATATTCGTCCGCTATGAAAGGGACGAGACAAAGTTTTAGTGGCATGAAAATACAAGAGGGCGTTAACAATGTCAGACTTTTGAGCTAAGGTGCAGTCCCCTTAGCGTAACGATAAATTGCTCTAATGAAAGGGTCTTAATCTCTTATCACACGGAGGGCCGCACATTTATAACACTAGGGCAGCGTGAAGACTAGTTTATAAATCATGGACGTCATGAATCCATCTTAACACACGGAGGGCCGCACATTTATAACACTAGGGCAGCGTGAAGACTAGTTTATAAAACATGGACGTCATGAATCCATCTTAACACATGGAGGGCCGCACATTTATAACACTAGGGCAGCGTGAAGACTTGTTTATAAAACAAATCCATCCGGCAAGACCTGAATGTAGAGGAGAATTGACTCAGAAATGACGGAAGTTTTTTTGGACCTGTCAAACGACACAATGAACTGGAGAGAGTGGTTATGGTCACTGGGAAGAGAGGCAGGGGCCGAGCGAGAAGACGATGGACCAAGGACATCAAGGAGACGCTGGATTTTACCTTGTAGAAGGCAGGAAGACTGGCGAAAGATAGCGTTTCCTAAAAATAGACTGTCAAAACAGCGGCGTTCTGCAAAGGACATGTTACTTGAGGATGATGATGGTGATGGACCCCATGAATTCAAGTTATTTGTCCCAAAACCGCAGAGTATCAACTGAATGTCCGAAGGCTGCTTAGTGCTTATAATTCCAGCTAGTGACCCACGGTCACATGAATTCAAGTTTATGAACCAAGACCATCATGCATTATATCAGTTCAGTCAGTTCAGTTCATCCCGTAACCCATCAGGTCGTTGGGGCACACATAAAGACACTCCCAAAACCCCACGCCATCCCTCTCTATCTGTCGCCGCCTGTCGTATCTTACCGGGACGAAGGCCTGACCACTCAGTGATGTTGTCCACCCATCTCTTCCTTGGACGTCCTCGCTCTCTCTGTCCCGGTACGGAACCAAAGAGTACCGAGTTGGTAATTCCGTTGGACTTCGCGACGTGCCCGCACCAGGCCATCTTTCGTCTTTTGATAGCTGTGAACAGATCTTCAAATAGACCAATAGCGTCTTCATGCATTATATGCCATGATTCAAAGGCCGAAAAATTCAATGAACAAAGGAAGGGAACATTAAGCCAAAGTAATGAATTACACTGCGCAAAGTCAAGGTCAATAACCAAGCAGCGCATAACTTCAACAAAACCATTCACGCTGAATTCTTTGTACTGTTTCTTGTTCTTGTTTTTGTTGTTGTTATTTTTCTTCATTTTCTTCTTCTTCTTTTTCTTCTTCTTTTTCTTCTTCTTCTTCTTCTTCTTCTTCTTGTTCTTCTTCATCCTGTTCTTCTTCTTCTTCGATGTCTTCTATACCTTCTTCTTCTTCTTCTTCTTCTCCTTCGTTGATGTTCGTTCTCAAACACCCGATTACCAAGCCCTGAAAAGAGTTTTACAATAGCAGGATATAGTCAAGAGAACGGACTGCATTGTACCATAGTTTACAGCTTGACTGCAATATTTGCACTTTTCGGTTCGGCACATCCGACTTAAGCATGACATCTTTGGGTACCAGGCTAGTCTTCCCTCTTCGATCCCTTCTCCGTAGCCAGTCTGTCATGTTACAACCTATCATCCAGAATAACCACTTGAATGTGGAAAATGTTTTGGCAGCTCTGTGCCGCTGGATCTGGCGCTAGCAGCCAGCTTTCGGTCACTGAACGCTACAGTTCACGCACTGCTGAGAGTCTTGATCCTGGCAAAGTCTTTACCCTGTGACATAAATAATGTAGTGGAAATGTCGTCTTTCAGAAGCCGTACTTCAGAAAGTACAGAAGGGGTGGTATAGGTACGAGTGGATAGCTGCTTTTTGGGCTTCAAACCTGCGGACATTGACATAGATCTACTGTCCTGCTCATGCCGGGGTTCAGGGCAATGAAAGAGCTGACATCTTGGCTTCATAAGCTCCCATCATGGGCACATTAGTGATGGATAGAAATGACATTTTGAAATCAATCAATGACCCCCTGCTGGATGAGGACATTCAAAAGTAAACAAGCGAGTCAGTTATATGTCACTTTTTTAGACATGATGCAATTAATCTCTCGCCATAGCGAGATTGCGGATATACTTGCAAAAACAAGAGCCTCTAAACAAGCATTAGACAGTACCTTGCAGTTACCCACGCAGTATAACGCATTTTAACGACAAATTCCCAAGGAAATATGGATGAACAGGTGGGCGACGGGAACAACTGGTCCCAGTGTATTAATCAAAATGTCACAACCAAAAAGGAATGATGGCATAAATTGACTACATTGAAGATATCAAAATCTCATCTTTTAGTTACGAACAAGGCAGACCAGAATAAATAGCGTCTTTAACCGTATCAACCACCCGCACCTGTCCCTGTGCAGACATTTGCTCGCATCCTGATGAAACAGTTAGACACCTACTCATTGAGTGCAAGGTGCTTACGGACACGAGGAAAATATTATTACAAGCACTGCCGACAATTGATAACACACTGTACGTAGCACTGAAATAACTGAAGAAGACCTGTATCTATATAAGAATAGCATTCGACTGCTAAGAAGAAGCTTGTTCAAGAGCTCTGGGATAACAGCAGGAACATAACATTAAGTTATGAATAGGGAAACATACATTTAAAAAAAAAGCCTAGGCGGAAGAATGCGAGGAACATGGGTACACGCATTCTAGACCACAGGCACTAACAACAGATCATAAAGGACACACGCTCACGAAAAGTCGACAAACATCTCCCAAGAAGACAACTAGCTCACATCTAGACTACCATATCTCTTCCTGTCCAACACTCCACGTCCCACGTCCAAGCCGGTTTTTGTTGTCTACTTTATTGACTGCTGTAGGCCACTGAGACGTAGTCAACTGCCACTTTGATGGCAATATTTCTAGCATGTTCTATACACAGCCCGTTGTCATGCCGACATCATGCAGACAATTACTAGCATGTTCTATACACAGGCCGTTGTCATGCCGACATCATGCAGACAATCTACCACCACCACGTTCCAGCATCGACATTGGTGCACTTCCTATGGGCCCGCCAATTTACAGGTAAACAACTAAGGTTAGAGCCAAAGGGAGCTGTCTGCAGGCGGTGAAACCAACAATCCTGATTAGTACTGGTCCTCTGATCAGGTAAGAGATGGCCAATAAACCCCTGCTCCATCAGTCCAGACTGCACTAGCGCTTACATGACTCCGCGGGGGAGACTTCGGGGGTCATGAACATCCCAAGCGTCCGGTAGTCACTTTGTGACGACACTGAACGACTGAGATGAGTAACTGGTTGTCTACAGACTATGCAGATGGGGATAGCCATGGTTGGGAGGTAAAGCACTCGCTTCTCAAAGCGATGAACGGAAAAGGTAAGCGATCAAATCCCGCAAATTTTCAAGGGTACCCCTGGTCTCAATAGAGGTGCGACCATAGTGCCTGCATCCTGAGTTACGTCCAGTTGTTTGGCTGATGTCTTGCCATTGATTCACAGTGTCAGGTTGATGACCAGCGCAGTTTCTTCCTCATCATAATCCAAGTACAGCCAGCGCAGTTTCTTCCTCACTATAATCCAAGTACAGCCAGCTCAGTTTCTTCCTCACTATAATCCAAGTACAGCCAGCTCAGTTTCTTCCTCACTATAATCCAAGTACAGCCAGTGCACTTTCTTTCTCACTATAATCCAAATACAGCGCAAGTTACATAATAAAGTCAGAACCGTCGGATGATGACGTCATCATCTCCTGCGATTGGCAACTAACTAACTAACCAATCCATCAATCAACCAACTAACCAATCAACCAACCAACAAACCAATCAAACAACCAACCAACAAACCAACCAATCAACCAACCAATCAACCAACCAACTAATCGACTAACTAGCTCACTAACTCACTCAGTCACTTACTGACTGACCAACCGACCGACCGACACACCAACTAACTAACTAATTTACTAACTAGCCAACCAACGTACCAATCAACCAATCAACAACTCAACCAACCAATAAACCAATCAAACAACCAACCAACCAACCAACCAATCAACCAACCAACCAATCAACCAACCAACTAATATACTAACTAGCTCACTAACTCACTCAGTCACTTACTGACTGACCAACCGACCGACCGACACACCAACTAACTAACTAATTTACTAACTAGCCAACTAAAGTACCAATCAACCAACCAAGGGCACGTAATAATGTAAACATACTCATCGTGGGCCTTTAAAGCAACAACAACAACAACAACAACAACAACAGCGACAGCTGTAAATAGGTACCTAGCTTAATTCTACGGAAGGAAAGCAGCCAGGACGGGAAATGGTCAACACACAGCCTACTTTGGCTACAGGCCTTCTGATTCACGGAGAAATCCCTTTGAAACGTCATATTCAAAGACCGACTAATTAACGACATGCATATTGTGTCAAGGTTTATAATCACTCAATGCACCACGCAGAGAAACACATTCACAGTACAAAACACAACAAATTTCTGCTAAGAGTGATTCTTTCACAGAATCCTGCCCTGAACCCAACTGCATATCCATCTTTGTTTCCCGAACTAGCTTTTATAGTTACACTGATAGTTGACACATGCAAGTACCATTATTTAGTGAGCCTTGGAATGTAACGTTTGAAAGGGATTCACCCATTAGTCAGGAGGCCTGTACATACAGTAGGCTGTGGGTCAACCCACGCCATAAATAAACTGTTGCCCCGTGCGATTAAATCTTAACACTTCATCTCGGACACAATGGCCAGCTATAGAACTATCTTCACTACCGTTATCTTTTACATAATAAACGGCCTATTAGAATCTCCCCAATTCTTCGTCCTGTACCAATTTACAGCTGAGTTGACTGGAACAGGCAGCCATAGAAAGCCTGAGCCAAAGCATTTTGATGCATTCAAGCAAAAGTGGTGCCTGTAGGAATCTGTATTTCATTGTGATGTTGCTAGCCCCATTTATATATCTCTTTAGCCACCTCTACGATATGCTTGGGCCCAAGTGTTGCCAAGGAATAAAGGGGGAGCAAAGAACAGTAGCACCATAAACCTACAACTGCAACCAGCAAGTTGTATAAAGAAAAGAGTGGATGTGGCGAAGCTGGGTAATAAAGGGTTAACATTTCAGATGAAGAAAGAAGAAAACGACGGAGGTAAGAGTTTATGTTATCTTTCATTGGCATCAGCATTGGCAGCCCCAATTCTTCAGTTCTACTTTTGATTAGTTTAGTCGAAGAATCCACGTCATTGCACACGATTTAACCCCCACGTGCTCTGTTATTGTCCATATTTTTTTAGAATCTCAGTACACAGCTTAACTTAACTTAACTTAAATTAACTTAGTAAATTAACTTAACTTAACTTAGTAACTTAACTTAACTTAACTTAACTTAACTTAGTAAATTAACTTAGTAAAATAACGTAGTAACTTAATTTAACTTAACTTAACTTAACTTAACTTAGTAAATTAACTTAACTTAACTTAGTAACTTAACTTAACTTAACTAAACGTATTTATACTGGTTTTTACACCTCTTTGGAGGTTGATTAGCTGATGAGCGAGTCTATCTTAATAGATTAAAACACTAGAGCAAAGTAGATCCGCAGCCTGTTATGCGCTATCTGTGCTGCTCTTACAACACCTAACCATGGCCGGTGGTATACCATGCCACACAATTAGTCGCCTCTTCGATATGCTCTCTTTTATGCAGAAGTGTTATTCTTGTCTTTGTCACACACAAAGACCCCGGCAGACCACTCGGGTTGGTCACATTGCACGAACTCCGTACCACCGACGAGGATCCCGTAATAAATTGGGTAGATTTTTATCATTGTTTTGAATTTGGTCAGGGCAGGGCCCGTTAAGCCTTCTCTTTTCGATTTCCAACTGCCGAGGGATTGTTAACGTGCGCGACACTGCACACGGGCGTCCGATTTCTAATACCCAGAGATCCGGAGAACAAAAAAGTCAACATGAAAAAATCCAGATGTAATTAATTTAGACGGGATAATACCCCTGCTGCCTTGCATTCTTTAAATAAAAGTTACCTTCGAATTTACTTCTGGGTAGACTGGAGCGAATCAAGACCGGGAATTCAACAAGTTAATCTGAACGTGTGAGAGAAGAGTTCTCACTACTGTATCACTGATATAGTCCTGTTTCTACTGAGCCGACAGAAAGCAACAAGAATTATGTTGCCCTTTCGGAAATAAACCAATGTCGTTCATTTCTGATGAAAAAAGTTGCCGAGGTTTGAACTGCTGACCACAAATTCTCACAGTTTATCGTCTAAATTTCTGGGAAAATCTGCTGGCGAAGTCCAGTCTTACACATGTGGGCGTCATCTGGCAAGTGTACCGCCTGAAACAGTGTTTGCATTTTCGCATTGTCTTTGCATGAGAGCCGGCATGTATTCTTGCTATCGGTGTAAACTGCTGGCGACGTATCTTTGCTGTGTGTTTATTCAAATGGCGTAGTTTTCTGCGTTGTATATTTTGATAGGTCTTTCAGGCAGGTTTATTGTCTGTGGCAATGTCCACCGGCGCTCAGTTGGGCGGCTATTGTCAGCGGCGTATAGTACAATCCGTTTGGATTGACCACATTTCTTAACCTCTTAACACCCCCAACTCCCTCAACCCTTTACTCCGTGAGTGGACTTCAACATGCAGAAATGGCGTCCGAGTTGCACCATTTACAGCTACAATACACCATACACCATTTACAGCTACAATACACCATACACCATTTACAGCTACAATACACCATACACCATTTACAGCTACAATACACCACACACCATGTACAGCTACAATACACCGCACACCATTTACATCTACAATACACTGCACACCATTTACAGCTACAATATACCGCACACCATTTACAGCTACAATGTACCCTACACCATTTACAAGCTACAATACACCGCACACCATTTACACATACAAAGGTACCATACACCATTTACAGCTACAATACACCATACACCATTTACTGCTAAAATGTACCATATACCATTTACAGCTACAATACACCATACACCATTTACAGCTACAGTACTCTACTCACACCATATACTGCTAAAATCTACCATATACCATTTACAGCTAAAATGTACCATATACCATTTACAGCTACAATACACCATACACCATTTACAGCTATAGTACTCTCCCCACACCATTGACATCTACAATACACCATTTACAGGTACAATGTACCATACACCATTTACAGCTACAGTACTCTCCACACATCATTTACAGCTACAATACTCTCCACGCCATTTACAGCTACAATACACCATATACCATTTACAACTACAATGTACCATACACCATTTACAGCTACAATACTCTCCACACCATTTACAGCTGCAATACTCTCTACTCCCTTTACACATAGACCGAAAGACACTGACCATGAATTGAACCCTGTCTCTTTACCACACGATTTACGTCCTATAACATATCTGCAACGCCAGTTTTATTAAAAATTTGTATTGTTTCCATACAGTAGAAGACGTGGGAACCAATTGGCGTCCCTGGGGTTAAGTTTGTGTTCGAAACCAGACCGTTGTGGGCAATAATTCTCACGGAAACATTCTCGACGAGAGTAAACGAGCAAGGATTATTATAATATTAGAATAGGTAGGTTGGAGGAGGCACGCTTGGGTCGTGGAACGACACACGAGGGACAATAGAATATACATTTGTACAGTGTTATGAGCGGAAGAAAGTTCAGACCCACCGATTGGCTTCACCAGTTTCGTGGGGAGCCTTTAAGATGGACGTGAAGTCTGGGAAAGTCCTTCATGGGGGGGGGGGGGGGGGATTATAGACACGCAAGAAGTAATGGTATGAAGGATTGCTGTCGGGGATGAACCGTTAGATAAAAGTAAAGTTGAAATTCAGCAGAATGAACCGCTGATTGAAAATGGAGTTTCTGAAGACTATTGTACCAAGCCGCAGCCTGTGAGAGGTGGGGTGGCCAGTGTCCATCCTTGCTGTTTTTACTTTCCCTAACTCATGCATCAGGTACCCATTTACAGCTGGGTTGACTGGAGAAGCGGTCCCTGATTACAATCACAACGCGGATTTAAAAAAATCTTCGGAGTCGATTCGAACCAAACCACTCTGTTACCACAGAAAATAGCAAATTGGTCTCTATCAAGTCTAACATGATGACTTCGTCCACCGGGCAATATATATTTAATAGTCGGGTCGGCTGCTTGTCAAAGTATATATATATAAAATAACAATAATAATAATGAAATAGTACCCTTAGACGACCAAGGCCCGTCGCGTTGATCGTCGGGGACTGCGGTTGAAAGCCGAGGTTGATGAGGCGTGTAGTTCTGAATGAGTGCTGGCGATTCGTTGCATTCAGAAGTTGCGTGAGCGACACTGGAGGTGTTTCTACGTAGGAAAAGCTTTTTTTCCACTACTGAATTCGACAGTCAGGTGCAGGATTTGGGATTATGATGCTGAGCAGCGCATGAGCTGCAACGGCCAGCGACTCATAGATGACTGCTAGCATAAGGACCAGCAAACCAGAGCTGCCAAGTCCCTACTTCTATGCGTTGATCCTGGATAACAGGTTGCAAAATAGCAGACTGGCTAAGTAGAAGAGATCGAAGACGGACGGCAAACCCGGTACTAAAAAATGTCTGCTGAAGTCGGATGTGTCGGATCAATAGGTGAAAATATCACAGTCAAGCTGTAAACTACGACACAACGCATTCCGTTCTGCGGACAATATCCTGCTGCTTGCAGATCCATTTTCAGGGCTTATTAGCGAGAGATTGAGAAAGAATAATAATAATAAGAAGAAGAAGAAAAAGAAGAAGAAGTAGAAAGAAAAAGGCGCAGGATTTGTAGGCTTAGACATGCTATGGGAGGCAGGACACATGGCCGTAGTTAGAGAGGTGGCGACGGTCTATCAAAGATACGATACCTTACAGATGTGCCTGTCAGACGACCTCTGTGTCTTTAACCTGAACATACCAGCAGATTCCATGCACGCATCTCTGATTGCACATACGGAAGGTTTCAAAGGTCTTCTGATTTCTTCTTTGCAGATTACCATACACAAAAGATATAAAAGAGAAGGAAAAGATAATCCTATCCATAGTGAAGACCAAGATAGAGGCTCGTAAAAACCATAGCATAAATGTCCTTGTAACAAAAAAACCCATATAAATGGAAAAATCGCAATGCCCAGATAAACTGAAAAGCACTCCAACAAAAACATGAAACTGATGCACAGATAGACTTAGAGGCACTCAAGTCCAACAAGAACACGAAATTCATGCCCAGATAGACTTAGAGGCACTCAAGTCAACAAGAACACGAAATTCATGCCCAGATAGACTTAGAAGCACTCAAGTCCAACAAAGAACACGAAATTGATGCGTAGATAGACTTAGAAGCACTCAAGTCAACAAGAGCACCGAACTGATGCGCAAGTAGACTTAAAGGCACTTAAGTAATAAGAACATCAAACTGGTACGCAGGTAGGAATAAAGGCACTCACGTCCAACAAAAGCACGAAACTGATGCCCAGAAAGACTTAAAGACAACCAAGTCCAACAAGAGCACCAAACTGAAAAATTTGAGGGCAGATATGGTGAAAATATGTTCATTATTCAGATACGCATTGAATCAATGGATACCTTTACATTATCATCAAGGGTAAGAAGAAGCTCGACAGTCTAGTCAAAGAGACAGCGAGCTGATACAGGAAGAATAACTGGTCAACTTCAAAGAAGCAGAAATCATAGTGAAAGGGTAATACAGTGTCAAGTGGAAGAAAACACACCCCAAATACCTCGCAGATGACGGATACTTCCAACTGTCCAGAAAGAGCCAGGTTTTTATACTTCGTTTCCAAATATTGAGACACCACCCGTACACCATTCAAGATAGGTACCCCATGTCTGTGTTACTGCGGCCTAGCAAACATAACAGCAGCACATATACTTTAGGTGTGTCCCCAGCACACAGATCTGATGAGATGGATGGAGTCTACGTCCACTCCTCTGGTAGAGAAAATCTACGGTGACTTGAAGAACATGTAAAATGCAGCAGAATTTATTGGAGAATTCGGTCCCAACCGAAACGAGCAATGAATGCAGACGTTGATGAAGATGATGATGATTATGAAGAAGAAAAAGAAGAATAAGGTGATGTCGATGAAGAAGAAGAAGAAAAAAGAAGAAGAAGAAGAGGCCGATGAAGAAGAAGATGAAGAAGAAAAAGATGATGCAGATGAAAAAGAAGAAGTAGTAAAAGAAGAAGAAGAAAATGATGCCGATGAAGAAGAAGAAGAAGAAGAAGAAGAAGAAGAAGAAGAAGAAGAAAAAGAAGATGATGCTGATGAAGAAGAAGAAGACGAAAAAGAAGAAGATGAAATAGTAAAAGAAAAAGAAGAGAAGAAGAAAAAGAAGAAGAAAATGCCGAATAAGAAGAAGAAGAAACAGAAAAAGATAACTCATTTAATGACATATTGTCAGATGGGATAGTCAGTGCCAATTTCCTACATCATTGGAATCCTGAATTGTTAGGTATGTACCCATTTTCAGCTGGGTAGACTGGTTCTGAAGTTTTAGAGATTTCATTGTGCCAAGCCTTCGCTTGTTTCAGGTGGAGAGGACAATGTCAATATTTGCTGCATTTTAGTTTCCTAAAGGTAAACTATGTATCCATTTTCAGTTGAGTATTCTGGAGCATTGAGGTACAACTGGTCTGTGTCGAGAAGAAAGCTCGTTAACATCATGCGTCTAAAAATAACTGCATTCACAAAGCTAAAGCTGCTGTAGGGGATGATGTAGATGTACTCATTTCGAATGTTGGCGACGGTTTTGCTTAATATTGAGTGCGGCGGCGATTTTTGAACCGTAACTATGCCGCCACGCGTACTCTACAAATAAAAATTGTATATAGTGTGCACGGACACTCTTTGGCCTGCTTGGGAGCGACAAGGGAATCAGTACTGCCAACAAGTACAAAGTATATTGGGCAATGTTGAGTACGATATAAAGAAATATTAAACATAGAAGCAAGGACGTGAGAGGCAAACTGTATAAACTATTAGTTAGACCTAGATTGGAGTACTGTGTAGAGGTATGGAGTCCTTGTCGTAGAGGGAATATAAACATGCTGGAAAGGATACAAAAAAAAGAGAGACAATTATGATATTGGGATTCACGAATTACAGTTATGAGGAAAGACTCAGAAGAACCGGTCTACAGTGTCGAGAAATTATAAAAATTCTAGGTGATAATACAGGTTTATAAGATAATTTTAAAAAAAAAGAAATAAATTAGACTGTAACAGGTTTTCAAAATACAAATACCTACAAGAACAAGAGGGCACAGCTACACATTAACTAAAG
>JAVGWX010000016.1:30922975-31257975 GCA_036924085.1 Ariolimax columbianus | reverse complement strand
GTGTATGAAGCACATACTAGGGTCCCGCCAAAATATCTCTTCATAACCTGATGCTGAAAGGCACAAGCCGGACAAATAAAAGTAAATAGAAAGAAAGCCCATGATCCTTCAAAATTTGATAGACTAACAGGTCGCACTAGTAGAGGCTGTGTACACAATTTCAGTTCTCCAGGTTATAGGGAAGTTGATTAAAATAGGAGAAATAGAAGTCCACGCAAACGGACAATAGTCATGGTAGGTTAAATAGTTATGGCAGTCTTCAGTAGTTATTTGACTGTCTGTAGAATTGTTGGTGTGTATCGTTGTTCTTGACTTGATCCCTTCTTAGCCAGTCTGTCTGCCTTGTCATTCCCAGTTGAATTTGAGAGACGAGGGATCTATTATATAGCTATTCTTACTTTATGGGATGTGATAAGTTGATTGGCATCTAGTGATATTTGAGCAAGTTCAGGCTTATAATGACCACCATCTTTCAGAGCTTGAAGGGCAAATATTTTATGTCCTTGTAATGTGATATATTTTGAATTTATCTCAACATTAATGAATTGCAGCTCTTTAAACAAAATATTTCAAAAGCGCTTTCTTGTCATTTTCTGATAAGCAACTGCTTAGTTTTTCTTTGATTCAATCTTATATGATGTCTTATTTTTTATATGTTGTGGTGGAGTGGTTGAGTAGATCATTCATTTTGCTTAATTTTTTGAAGGTTCAAGCATATATCTTTGGGACCGAAGATACAACACAGAGTGATCTGACAGGATCCAGTGATCCATAGCTTGGCTATTTCCATAATCGAATCAGAGCTGACCAAGACCATATCTCGTCTCCAAGTAGCGGTCCTGAAAACAGGCTGCACATGTGCAGTCTGGTTAAGTGAATAGGAATCAACGTGGAAGCTGACAGCTGACATAGGAAATGTTGGGTATAAACACAAAGATAGCGCAGCCTCGCTATTAATTATTGTTGTGATGAAAGCTACGACAAACCGCCACTTAACGTCCATTTTAGGGCGCCCAACAAAGTAATCCTACTTATTGTAGGCATTCAACAACAATAACAAAAACATAACACAACTTTACAACGTCTATATTTTCTACTAAAATTTCCTCAATTTTGCTTTGAAACGAATTTTAATTCACTTTTGCTTTTAACAAAAAAATGTTTCGAAAGTACAATTTTGCTCTTTCCCAATGTGCCACTTCTTCATTTTTGTTCCTGCTTTTTATGAGATTAAACATGATGCCTTATGACAAGTTCTTCAAAATGCAATCACCCACAAGAACAAGAGGGTGCATAGCTACAAATTAACTAAAGAAAGGTCCAGATTTGATATTAGGAAATATTATTTTAGTCAGAGAGTGGTGAATGCTTGGAATGCATTGCCACTGGAGAAAGTGGAAGCTGGAACAATTAATGCATTTAAGAATAAATTGGATGCGCATAGCTTTCAGAGCAAGGTAATGTAAAAAAAACTGGTTGCACACAGACTCTGCAGAGTCTTCTAAATAAGTATAAATAAGTTAAGTTAAGTTCAGTTATCAATTATTCAAGCTTAAATTATCACTTTCCTGTTTTGCAGATTAAATCAGAAAGCTTCTTTCACAAGGCTACAGCTCCTTCGATTTTTATCATGATCTTTGATAATATCAATCAAACATGGTGTCTAATTTTTCAGTTTTTGATAAAGGGGTCGGGATGGGGGAAACGGAGTGGGGAATTGGGCGAATGAGGGATGAAGGTTTACTTAAAAAACTCATTTCGTTTCTTTTTTTACTGTAGATTCGAAAAGATGTCTTCTTTCGCTGGTTCACCTTCACTGGCTCTTTCCGTCTTGTCAGACGATAGTAATTGTGCTTTGAAAAAAAATGTATGCAACTACAGTCCATGACTGTAACGAATGTGACTCGTAAGACCAATCTGGGCAAAGAAGCGTCTTCCACAGAGTGTGCAAGGAAAACCATGACCGTTTGCGGCGTCGCATGGTGTGGCGTGTCTTCTCAAACGCAAAGTCTTTAGCCTATTAGCAATCAGTATCTCCTTTGGCTGTATTCCATGTTTAAACCTGCCCCTCCATGTAACACGATCCAAGGCACCCTGTTCCCACGATTCCAAATCGATGCCTGCATCATTCATATCCCGCTTGCATACATCCGTGTACCGAAGTAGTGGCCGGCCCTCAGACCTGGTCCACCGCTGCTTGTGTTTTTTTCATATTTTATTTTTGTAGTGTTAAAAAAAAAAATCTCACTTTGATATTCTGTTTAAAAACCACTATGTTTAAAAAAAATTATTTTCGATGTATCTGGTCCCCCCATTCTTCGTTTTTATTGTTTTCCCCCTTAAGTTCAACTGTAGTGCAAATATACTTTAAAAAGTGTTTACTTAACTTCACTTGTTAGTATGTATCTTAGGATCAAACCTTTTACTTAAAAATTCAGACACTTTTCAATAATCTAGCGAGTTGAAACTTTCAGGACACGTACAATTAGTGATATTTTTGGGACAATATTTGGGCAATTACTGTGGACAAATTGTTAAAATTAAAGATTTAAAAATCATTTTCGGTAGCGCTTCACATATCACAACCCCTAATTATGAGACCACTTGACCCAGTCAGCCAATCAAATCACCAGGAAGAATACTGTGTATTAAATTGCATTTATAGACAAATGCGTTTTATAAACTATATATATATATATATGTGTGTGTGTGTATATATGTGTGTGTGTGTATATATATGTATATATATTTTTATTTTTTATATCATGTATACGTTGAGGTCAGCTTACAAAGTCACTTCCATTGGAGGTGAAACAGTCTATTACAGACTAAGAAACGGAAAAGTAAAACGCGAGTACAAACAACGGGAACATACTCCAATAACTTCCGTGCGGAAGCAGAGCCACTAAAGGCCGCTGCTAAGCTTGTAATGCAAGATGAAGAAATCTACCAAGAAAATATATTATTCCTGAGTGATGTCTCGTCAGTATGATCAAGGCTAAAACGATATAAAGATGATGATCTCGAGCAATGGACATTCTCCCTGACACAGCTCTCAGCTGAATTCCCAAGGTTAGTCATTTAGTGTATTCTCTCCGCCAGCTGCATTGAAGTCAATGAAACTGCAGACAAAAACGTAAAGTGTGGTAGAGCTTCTCACAGACAGAACTAGACATCACGTGTAATGGAACAACAGGATAGTTAAAGTAAAATTCAAGGTTAGATGGACAGATCCCCCCCACTTCGGAAAAGATGACAACTAACATGATTTAACTAGAAAAGAGTAAGAATCTTCAGACTGGGAACTGGGCAAAATAGACTCAAGGGTTATCTTTACAACAAAATGAGGATTGTGACAAATGACAGGTGTCCATGTGATGAGCATGATGATGATGTTCGTCCATCACATGTGATGAAGACCGTTCTCTTCATTAAGCCGTGTAGACAGTCTTTTCTCTTTTGCTGTATCCGCTGGAATGGGTGACTTGCGCGGTGACTGTCAACCTGAGCTGATTTTGGTCACTAGGAATAATTTATCGAGACGACTTGAGATAGCACAGGATGCAGTTTTATCCTCAGGGTTAACTATCGAAGCCTTTCCCGTAAACAGGTATCCCGCAAGGCAGCGAATGGGGATGCTATCTATCGTTGTGTGTCGTGCCTTTTTCATACCCACAAGAGGTCGTAGGGACATCTCTTCCGGGCCGTGTCCTAGTCCATTATCAGGTTAGGTCAGCGCACCTCGTAACCAGTGAGACCGTTGGGGCACACATGAAGACATCCTCACAACCCCACGCCACCCTCTCTGTCAGCGACCGCTGCCTGTGCCTCTTCTGGTCGGAAATTGGTCTATTCCTTTATATTGTCCTACCACCTCTTTTTGGGACGGCCTCTTCGTCGTCTGCCTTGCACTTTGTGCGCAAGATCGTATTTTCAAGACCATTTGATCTCGATATGTGACCGTACCAAACGAGTTCTCTTCTTTTGACAGTTGCCAAAAGGTCTTCAAAAGGCCCTATTGCTGTTGTAATTCTATCTTGTATTTCCTCATTTGTAACTCGATCTTTGTACGTGACGTTTAAAAGTCTCGGAAACATCTCATCTCGTGTGTCCATTATGTCATGTCTAAATTTCACTTACACCAAAACTGACACTGTCTGCATCTAGGGTGAAGGTAGCCAATCTCGTGAAGTTCAGCCGCGAGAACTAGACCGTGGAAATACGAGAGAACATACCATGAGTGTGGAACACATCCTACCAACATGCATGCTCATACACAAAGAGAAAACATACCATGAGTGTGGAATACATCCTATGAACCTGCATGCTCACACACAGAGAGAGAACAATCCTGACCTCACGAGACAGATATGAGACAAAAACTGCATGGAGATAAAACAGCCGTACTAACAACTGTGTCCTTTGTAAGACGAACCAAGACCTTGATCTGAGGATGAACGAAGAAGGAGAAAAATATACGATGAATTCAATGTCAAACACTAATTTTGTTCGATTTAGAAAGTAACATCTTTCCTTACTAGGACGAAAAAGGTGACGGTTTTCCAACAACAGATAATGCGTCAAGGATGAAGTGTTAAAGGCAACTGTACCAAGTCTCAGCATCATTCTGATGTGAGCGTGACGTCTGACCAATTTCCTTTCTCACTGCATTTCCTTCCCTAAGGAAAAGTCATGTAACCATTTTACAGCTGAGTTGACGATGCTAAGATACAGCAAAAATAAATAATATTTTATTTTACATTCGTTCAGCTCGACCAAGCAAGAAGTCATATTTCTAGCCAAGCAGTTAACAATCCAAATGCAACCAAGATGAAACCAATCCGCTCGCACGTAAGAAGGGAATAGTTTCCATTGGCGGAAGTCGAACTACCGGGAGCCCGCAACAAACAGACGCGATGAAAAATAAGCACTATTTTCTTTGAGTTATTCTTACGCCTCTCGGCAAGACACGGCCATCTTTTGTCGGGGCCAGGAATACGAGAATCCTTGTATATTATTGTTTTTTCCTCCCTTCCGCCTCGTTTGACGGTTCACTCTCTTTCAAGTAAAGGGTACACTTTGTGGTATTTTACGCATCATAATATTAGCAATATCTATCGAGGTCTTGATATTTGCTGGTATTTCTTCTTGTAACTGCTTGCACGCGTTCCAAAAACAAAACATGTTTGCAATTTGAAGTTAGTTTTTATTCACAAGGAAGTACATACATTCCAGAGGAGAAGGAAACAAAAGTTTAAATGCATGAAGCAGGAAAGAACGAAGAATAAGAGGAATCATTTAAAAAGACATAGAATAGAATAGTTGTACTAGGGATGAACAAAATACGCCCACTGTAATATCCTGAAGCTGTCATTAAAGGATACTAAATAGGCTTGTGATTGAGGCTGGGAACCTCATATTGTAACAGGCGAGAACTTTGTAGAAGGAAACAAAAGTTTAAATGAATGAAACAGGAGAGAACGAAGAATAAGAGGAATCATTTAAAAAGACAGAATAGAATAGTTGTACTAGGGATGAAACAAATACGCCCACTGTAATCTCCTAAGGATGTCATAAAATGATATGAAAGAGGGTTGTGATTGAGGCTGGCAACCTCAGCTTGTAACAGGCGAGAACATTGTCAATATATTCAGTCAAAGAAAAATTTGGAATACATACTTTCCGAAATGAGGCCAGGTACAGTAGTGGCCTTTGGCTTAACGATGAGGTGAAAGTGTGAATGATTTCAAATTCTTGGAAACGGGGGTCTTTAAAATGCATCAACTGCAGGGGTTGTCTTTGCTTATAATTGGACTCCAAATGGGAATGAATGAAATAAAAATATAGAAGAGCACAGTGGCAAATCACAGACGAAGTAAAGTTCAGTATACAATGAGACAGCTCTGGATCCTTTTCGAAGAGGTTGTTGGTGTTGTTGTTATTGTTACGGATTCAGTAGTATCTAGGCTCACGCCCTTCGACCCAATACCATGTAATTGTATCCGCACGTTTTTGCTAGTTATTGCTAAGTGCCATTCAAAGTGTTCCAAAAGCGTTTGTCTTGATTATGTAACGTGCGGTGTATTTGGATTCTAGCGTGGAAGAAACTGCCCAGGTCATCAACCTCACTCTCTCGTTCCGAGCTATCGTGGGCCAATGGGAAGACGATAAGTCGAGACGACTGAAGGTAACACAGGATGCAGGCACTCTGATCTTACCCACGTTGAGACCAGGGTTCGCTTGTAAATATTGGGGGGAATCGATCGCTTACCATTTCCGCTCATTGCTTTGAAAGGCGAGCGTCTTACCTCTCCACTACATTCACACTTATGTGGAGTGGTCCAGGTGTTCTATTGTTCCACGATCAACTGTTGTCCCTTCCTTGCTTACTTTCATTAACTTTTAAAGATATCCCTTTCTGAGATAGTGATACTTTAATCAGTCAATCAATCCATTAATCAATCAATGAATCAATTAAAACCTCTAACTTTCTGCATTACATTGTTTCTCAACAAATACTCAACAAGACTTCACGTGCCATCATTTCCAGACCCACACCCCCACCCTCTTTCCTACGTCTTTCCTACGTCTTTCCTACGTCTTTCCTACGTCTTTCCTACGTCTTTCCTGCTCCTTTCAGGTTTGCCTCGACTTCCCTTCTCCATTTAGTGCTTAAGTCAGCCCTCTCCCCCACCCCCACTCTTGTTTTGCCCCGAAGAGTCCAGAACAGCGACTGCCTAGTATTTTTTCAGCTGTTTTCCATAATGTGTGTCCTATCCATCCTCAGCGTCTTCTCCTTACGTCTAGTCTTTCTGGCATCTGTTCAGTTCGTTCCTACAATTCTATATTAGTTACTTTATCATACCATGTCATTACCTCAATTTTGCACATGTTTTTTCTTTGAAAAAAGCTGAAACCTTTTCAGTTGAGCTTTTATTTGTTTCCCACATACCAGAACCATAAAATAGGACAGACTTGACATTGGAGCTGAAGATCTCATTTTTTTATATTTTATATTTGTTTTCGATTTCAACAAACCCCTTTAAGCATGACGTGAGATAAGGAAAGAGCTACCGAGACCAGGTCAGCGCATGTTGTTGCGTTAGCTCACGTCAGAGACCAGGTCAGGCGCATATTGTTGCGTTACCTCACGTCCGAGACCAGGTCAGGCGCATATTGTTGCGTTAACTCACGTCTGAGATCAGGTCAGGGGCATGTTGTTGCGTTACCTCACGTCCGAGACCAGGTCAGGCGCATATTGTTGCATTAACTCACATCGTTCTTCGAACATCGTTGTCCAGTTCTTCACTGTTATCTTCGACACACTTTTGTCACCATACGATGTCTGCATTCTGTGATTAATGGCAACTGGTCGACATTCTTCAGCTGTTAGAAACCGAATCACCACTCGCTGATCAACTCTGGGCTGATTCCGTATCACACCCGCCCTGTTTTCTACCGTCTACTGAGAAAGCTATGAGTCGGAGGATAATGCCATTTTGCAAACTTGACGGTTGGTATGTGCTGTTTGCACCAGAAGTAACGTCATCATGCGCATCGTACGTATGTTCACTTGATGCACTTTGATCCGGTTTCCATTTAAACATGTCTCGTATTATTAATATTATTATTATTATTGTAATTATTATTATTATTAACATTGTCAAGTTAACTAGGAGGCAGACAGACTAGCGATAGAAGGACAAAGGTTACCCCAACTAGGTTCAAGTGTGACATGCGAAGAGTCCAAACGGTTTATTAGGGCCAGATGCATGGACAAATGGGAAGTATAGCATACTGGCTTTATAAGAAATGATGCTTATTACCAGATGAACAAAGGAGAGCAGGTCGTGGTCTTCAGACTACACACAGGCCACAACAGAATGAGGTACCTACCATTCAATAAACTGAAGATAAGTGCTACTGACGAATGCACCTGTAGTACTGGGAAAATGATCCCTGAACATCTGCTGTAAAATTGATCGATATACAAGGACCAGAAAAAGCATATGGGGCCATCACCAGTGCCAAAACTAGACAAGCTCTAAGGCAGTGTCGACATCCTCGGGATGACAGCTGCTATCTTTAAACAAATTCAAGTCGACGTCTGATATCGTACAAAGAAGAAGCTGATCTAAAACACGAACGTGTGTTTCCGTGGTCCGAAGATGGAGCAAAGAATGTTAACACTGTAACCTGCCAGGCATGTGGTAACAAACGCCTAATGAGGTTTGTGCATGGGCTTGGTTACACCATCGTGTAGAAACTTTAAGCGCCAAAAATGTAAACAGATTTTAATAGTGCATGATATCAAATTACCTGACATGTTTTTCGTCTTTCTTTACTGCTCATGTCATGCAGCGCCGCAGAGAGGAGGTATGTGTAGACTTCTTCTCTACGCTTAGCGGGAGATATGTTGAATTTTTGGAGTATTTGATCATCTCTATCCATCCCCTCCGGTATCGAATACAGGCCAAAAAATGACAGCACAGACAAATTTGGCAGAGATAGGCAGACAAAGATCTTCATACTCAGAACGAGACATTACAGACTTAAGGCCCACCTCCACAAAATGGGTCTTAGGGACACCCCTACGTGCGATTGTGGAGCAACCAAGCAAACATCAGAACATACCCTCCAGGAGTGCACTACTTATACAGACCAATGGGAGCCAGTTTGGCCAGGGGGAGCGGCCATGCTCGACAAACTGTGTGGGTCAGGGAAAGACCTGAAACCGAAAGTCTCGTACGTGAGCCTCACGGGGCTAGATGCATATCACCAGTTGATCGAAGAAGAAATTGACGTTTTCGACCTCTTGTTCGTAGCCCTGAAACGTCCATGCTGTTCTTGTTGTTATGAATTCCTATAATTAGTAAGTTTGCTCTTTTGTGAGCACTGAAAGGGACGTTAAGTGACTGGTTGTCGTACCGTTCCCCACATCCTGATCATGCTGATGAAAGTGTGCCGGGCTTCTCCAGGCGGCTGTGCCATGCTTGGCTTCATTTGCGTGTCGCTCACTACTACGGAGATCACGTCGATCCCACCTCGTTAGTCTGGCTGCTAAGAAGAACAGCCAGTTTGTAAGTAGAACTGCGAGAAAGTCGAGGTAGGTTCTTGGCCAGTATATTTTGCCTGACCCTGACTAACATTTCTGGTCAGTATGTTATGCTTAACCAGACGCTTACCTTTTATTCTCACGTTCATGTTGAATAACCTCGAAGCATCTTGATTGTACTGCATCCTTGTGAAACGTCCAAACCACTTTGTTTCCTTTCCTTCATTATAGTCATTAACCGATGCAGTCCCAAATAGTCTGTCTGGTTGATTGTGTATGACAAGAACAAGAATAGCCCCACTGCCCCACAGAGAGCACGTCGTAAGAGGCGACTAATTGAGTGACACGGCATAACATCGGACATGATTATGTGGTTTGTTAAGAGCAGCATAGGTGGTGCTAAACAAGCTGTGGATCTACTTTTCTGTAGTGTTTGCATCTAATAAGATGAACTCGCACATCAATTAACTACCCTACGCGGCACTTGTTCTAACGCATCGGAGTAATAAGCTACTCGAGCCTCCTCCATGAAATCCCCCTCCGGGGATCACCCGGCTCATACCAGAGCTGTGACTTGCAAAGGGACATCCACACTGGAAGAAGTAAATGTCGACTAAACACTAATAAAACAAAGGAAGGTCATTTATCAGGGGGATTGTCATGGTAGTTTCTGCGCGGCTTTGTGTATGATAGAAATGAGAATATGGTCATTACCACACTGAGAGCTTGTCCTAAGGGATAGTGATCTTAACCCCTGTAGAAGTACAGGTCGACTAATACTTACACTAAGTCTCCACCAATTTCCTAAAAGTGTGTCAGCGAATTTTGACGCGAACTGAATATCCTGCTGCACTTGTACATCCATCACACATGTCTCGATCTCACGTTTGAGCCTATTTAAAAGGGCCCAAGTTTGATGAACTCCTTCCTCTCCCCTCTCACCTCACTCTGTTTCATTTGACTCTGTCCTACAATCACACTCTTGGACAACTTTCACACGCGCCCTCAGGGTGAGACCCTTTCATTACACTTTGGTTGGGCTGGCTTCCAAGAGCGCACAAACCTAGCATAGGTACATACAGACGCACACATATATTCAAGCACTGGTTTATGCGTCTTAATATCGCCAGCCCAATCGACTACGGTCTGGGGTAGAATAGACGCGACTCCACCAGTAGAAACTAGTGACAAGCACGTAAAAATAAACAAGAAAAAACAAACTGAGAACATAACGTTGGGACTGTATTTGTTGAAGACCAATCCTCTATTTTCACCTCCAGGTAGCGAAAAGGCCAGTGATCGGATCTGTATTTCCAGGCAGCGTAGAAGTGACCTGGCCACCTGACCTCACATACAGCGGAGGCCTCGTATAACGAAGTTCCTAATATTTCATCCGAGTCGGCATAATCTGTCATTGGATAGACGACCTATACATTTGCTAAAAGGTCAGTGGTTTGAAATCCCCCATACCGGGGGAATTATCGAGAAGCCTAACATTGCACTACAGCCAGGAGGACCCAGATCAATTGTTACAATACCGCTTGGAGATGTAAGAAGAGCCACTGTAACCCACCACAAAAATCGTCAAGAGTTGAATCATCTCAGCTCAGATGACTTTCACAACCACAGCGCAGTTTTTCTATTATTTTCTTCCCAATATATAGCCCACAATAGCGAAGTTGTTCCACTTTCTTCCCAATATTTGGTCCACAGGTGCGTAATGGTTCCACGGGTTTCTCCCAATATTTGGACGCCAATAGCGCAGTGGTTTCATTGTTTTCTTCCTAATTTGTGCACCAAAACACCAGTGGGTCCATTATTGTACTCTTAATATTTGGATCCAGAGTGCAGTGCGTCCATTATTGTACTCTAAATATTTGGGCTCCAAGAGCGCAGTGGCTCCATTGTTCTCTTTTTAATATGTGGGCCCTAAAATAGCAGTAGTTCCACTTGCTTACTAATGTTTAGTCGGGAGGGTCCACAATACAAACAAATGCAAATACTTAAATACTTCACCAAGCACATACTAAAAACAATTTCAAATTTTAAAAATGTATATTTCAACTGATCAAGAATTATGTAATAGTGTTTAACTATCATATTGACGAAAGTGCGAGAAGTTAAATCAGGTAGTACTAACCACTACAAATTTCTTTAAGATACATATCATCCAACATCCAAGTAAAAACGAAATAAAATCGAATAAAAACCTATCTAGTTTCCACACATTCTTATAAATACGTGCCGACTTATTCGCATCCTGTCTTTCTTTAATCCTATTCTTCTCGCAAATAATTTTTCCGTCTAAATTCCGACCCCACACACAAACGGAGTGGTCAGTTAACAAGGCGACCAACAACAGTCTCCACTTGTCGCCAGCCAGATTGTGAAAGTGATAAAAGGTTCACACAATTACCAGCAGACTACCAACACAATGAATACTCCCCTAACCAGCCGTTCTTCGTCTCTGAATTCAGCTAGAAGTGTTAGTGATAGCAAAAAATGGCGGATCCTCACCCTTTGCTAGAGGGTCGTCTCAACCAGGGACCTTATCATTATCAGATTATTATCTTAATCGAACAGGGAAGGACGGAGCAAAATGAAAGCCGAAATATTTAAATGATTTAATCAGATTGGGCTCTGAAAGTGTGAAACTGATCCGAGGTTGTCGAAAGAATTACGATGGCAAAGGGGTATGGTAGGGACGGATCAACTATCACAATCTACTATCATCACACATTTCCTCCCGTTCGCTAGGTCTACCTGGAGGATTGTGAGATCTAAGGAGTTAAGGCCACTTGCCGCTGCAGTTGCCGCACACTGTGTAGGGATAGGTGTTTTTTTTTTATCTCCTCGACAGAGAAAATCCAACTTAGGTTTGGAATGCATATCATTGTGTTGAGAAGACTGATATTAGAAATCACTCGAACATCCGCTCCATTTTGTTAGACATTTTCCAATACTGCCGTTGCTAATGCAACTCATAATTCTTCTTCTTCTTCTTTCTTTTGTTGTTGTTGTTCTTCTTCGTCTTCTTCTTCTTCTGCTTCTTTTTTCTTCTTCTTCGTCTTCTTCTTCTTCTTTTTCTTCGTTTTTAATCTCCCACTACAGTCAACTTCGGGTCCATGATCACTGCAGTTCATGCTCTGCTCAACATCTTGATACCCCTCGTACTTCAAGATAGGGAAACCCTATACGGTTTTTTTTTTGCTGGCAGGTTACAGTAGCTCTCCTCACATTTAAATGCGTATTTTAAAAGTTGGACTGGCGTTCTCCGAACTGTAGTGCAATGCGAGGCTCCTCACTAAGCATTCCGCTGTTGTGAGTACAGTGCCGATCCCCACCTCGTTAGCCAGTAGACCATAAAAAGGGATGTGTTTTGGGGAGAACTGCTTGAGCATGTGGTGTGATCTTGATAAACATGCTTTACCTGACCCTGACTAACATATCCTGATCATTATGTTTTGCCTGACCCTGACAAACATAGCCTGATCATAATGTTTTGCCTGACCCTGACTAACGTATCCTGATCAATATGTTTTTCCTGACCCTGACTAACATAGCCTGATCATTATGTTTTGCCTGACTCTGACTAACATAGCCCGATCGTTATGTTTTGTCTGAACCTGACTAACATAGACTGATCATTATGTTTTGCCTGACCCTGACTAACATAGACTGATCATTATGTTTTGCCTGACCCTGACTAACATAGCTTGATCATAATGTTTTCACTGACCCTGACTAACGTAGTTTGATCATTATGTTTGGCCTGACCCTGACTAACATAGCTTGATCATTATGTTTTGCCTGACCCTGACTAACATAGCCTGATCATTATGTTTTGCCTGACCCTGACTAACATAGCCCGATCATTATGTTTTGCCTGATCCTGACTAACATAGACGGATCATTATGTTTTGCCTGATCCTGACTAACATAGCCCGATAATTATGTTTTGCCTGACACTGACTAACATAGACTGAATATTATGTTTTGCCTGATCCTGACTAACACAATCTGATCAGTATGTTTTGCCTGACCTTGACCCTGACCAGATGTTAGTCTTCTCTATCCAGTGGTTGGTGGTAGAGCACTGTTATCACGAATAATGTCAAGAGTTCATCTTTAATTACCAGCACGTTCCAGTGACCTTGTTATAAATGGGTACTTGGCTTACCGTTAGGGGAAGGAAAGCAGCAAGGAAGGGAACTGATCACCCCACATTAATAGAAATTCTCAGACCTAATACAATGAACTCTACATGTACACGGACCAGTGAAAATATGAAAGATTGTACACAGATCGGAGCAGATGAGAAAAATTGTTCGCGAACCAGGGAAAATCGTAACAATTTTTGGCGGACAGCTCAGACAGAAAAACATTATTTATATAGTAGTGTGTCTATTATTTGCTAAAGCTAATATTACAAAATGAAAATTCTATAGTGATTTAAAATAACCATAATTCGTGTAGTAAATACACAATGGGTTCAGCAAGAATCTCCTTTTCACGGACCGGCAGGACATTTCTGCGGACCTAAGGCGGTCCGTGACGGGCGGCTTGGGAATCACTGCTTTAGTGGACTTGTGCTGAGAGTCCTAGTCAGAATTGTGAGATTTGTTTTTACAGTAAGAGAGTCAGCATCACCGCCGTAACCTCACTCTGCTGATCATCCCTCAATAGACTCTCCTCTGCGCTAACCATAATAGGTTCATTGTTACCTTCCGGACAGATTGTGACAAACGACTGAAGGAGGTTCTGCATGCAGATAGCAACCTCGCCATTAAAAAATTATTGCTATTGAAACTGTTCCGCCAACAAATGGGTTCAGGATTCCTTAAATGCTGACGGGGTTCAACTACGTACACGCTACAGTCGACCCAGCTGTATATGGGATCATTTACAAATAGACACATGACCTTAGGTTTGGGAAAGGAAGGCAGCGAGGAAGGGAACTGGTCACCTCACATCACACAAGTTGTGACGTAGTGGAGTGACGTCTCCTACGTCTTCATCCCTGACTGCAGTTTACTGAAATGGGACTTCACATTTCTAAAAATGCTGATAATGGTGAACCAAATGCAGTGTTGAACCTATGTTTCGTCATCTGAAGTGACACAAAATCATAATGATGAAAAGCTAATACTGTTGCCAGAGATAAAGTGTTAAACTGAGTGTGATTGTACTATGTCTATGCTTTTCTTAAGGTCGGGTGACCAGTTTCCTTTGTCGCTGCCTTGTTTTTAATAATTGTTGCCAGGTTACAATACCCAACTGAGTAGACAAGAGTCTATCGAAATCAGGAATTGAACCTGGTCCATGAGAGACACTAGTGACCAATCAATCAATCGATCACAATTTTTCAGTTCCATATTGAGCACGTGTATTCAACATACAAACTTAGTTCACCAGTCATGTGTCATAAATTGCAAATCTGTTTTCCTAGTTGGAATGTCGATACTTGTTGAATTTGTTGTGGCTTTAAGCTTTTGAAGAATAAGTAGCCAGCTCCATGCTCAAACCTCCTAAGTTACCTCATACAACATGCCTGATATGTTTTTAGTGTTACTCTTGCTCTCCTTTTGGGCCCCAGCAACACTCGGGCAGAAACGTAGGTAGACATTTTCTTTCTTCCTTTATAAGAACACTTGTAAATGTCTTCAAACAGTTTTAAAGAGGAATGGCTGAGCAAATAATCGGAAGGATGTAATAGGCGCGCCATGTATAAAGAAATGACACACCCAAACCCAAATAACACCAACAAACTATGATACATAGAGTAAAGTATAGACTTCCAACCTACTCTAATTGAAAAAAATGCCCTATAATCGGAGTATCCCTTAAGAACGGAAGACGTGTTGCATCATAAACTGAAAGAGAGAAACGTCTAAACGCCCGGATGCTTACTATGTTTGGACACGCGTAAACAATATAGTGAGAACAAAATAATTATAAATAGCTAGTGTCAAATACTGAACAGAGAGGAAAACACAAACCAAACCTACGTCACAACCAATAGACCTTGATCAGGGGCAACGAACAACAGCAATAATAAGAAAGTAGTGAATCCTAGAAGAATAGATACATATATAAATGGGGGAATATTGATATCGTACAAAAGCGACAAATTTTGGCAGACGTCAGGATCGACAGGGAAATGAAGACTATATGTCGGTTTGTTGGTTGGTTGGTTGCTAATACCGACAATGGCTTGGCAACCCTTTTGTGTGCCCTGAAAAGGACGGAACTTGTGGCAGAATGTAGCAGCTTTCCTGATATCCTGAGCATGCTGATGAAGTGAACCGAGGTCCTCCAGGCGGTTGTGCAATGTTTTGCTTCATCTGCGTGTGATGCCCTACTACGGGGATCACATCGAAACCTCACCTTGTTAGCTAGACTGTTGTCCTCGACAATAGCCCGTTTCCAGGACGACCAACGAAGAGGTCAGATGAGGGTCTTGGCCAATGTGTGTCTCCTAACCCTGCCAACATTGTCTGATCAGTGTATTTTGCCTGACCAGACGTTAGCCTCCTTGTCCTAGAGTAGGTGTCAGAAAGCATCTGCTGTGACTCATCAGATGTCACCCCTGCCAAAGGCGGATGTGTCGGACCGAAAAGTGCAAATATCGCAGTTAAGTTGTAAACTAGCGACACACCGCATTTCGTTCTCTGAACTACATCCTGCTACTTGCAAAGCCTTGTTCAGAGCTTAGTAGCGAGAGATTGAGAACCAACGCAGAAGAAGAAGACGATGTCACCACTGCTTAAACACCCTAGCATTAGTTTGCCAAGGAAGTAACAACTGATAAACAGTAAATTTTTGCCGACTCTGTGCTACCAGTGCCAAACATGGCTTCTGTCCAGGGCGCGGGAGAGCAGAATTTCAACGTGTGAAATGAAGGTGTTCATTGGTGTTATCAGTAGAGACAGAATGCTGATCGACGACATTCGAAGTATGGTCGGCACTATGTCTTGGGCCGAATACATTTCCTGGCAGAATATAAGTTGGTTTGGTCATCTCATGAGAATGCACCCTCATCAACTTCCACGGATGGCTTTACAACGATGGAAGAACTGGATACAGGTCAAGGAGGCGACCGCTGTGCAGGTGATAGATGCCATTAGAGTGATTTTGCAGCGACACGAACTAACATGGACCGACGCAACGCACTTGGCGCAGGATAGACGACCTTAGCTCCCTACGCCGCTCAACGGCACAAATAGAAAGAAAAGTAACTAACTAAAACAAAGATAGGGCACTTATCTGAGAAAACGTCACATCGCTCCTAACAAGACAGATGCAGGATCCCAAAGTGGGAAACCAGCGGTCAAGACTGAAATCTAGACGAGTTTCTTACAGCCAACAAAGCTCATTCAGACTGGACCTAGAAAACGCCACATATAAAAATGAAAGGATCTGACGCAGGTCCTCTGGATCGAGCTGCGGGAGGAGTCTGTTACTGGACACCCACGTGTCTTACACAACGTGGACATGACTAAATATACTCTGGACTAGAGTATGACGATGCAGAAAGAACTGAAGGAGATGGTGATACAGGGATGATGGGGCATGCGGCTGTGAAGCAACATTACACAGACTACCTGATGATCTGCACAAGCCTTCTGGAAACTTGCAATATGGATGACATATTTTTGAGGGGGACGACGAGGCAATCATCGTGGTTAATCATTTAAATGATGATGTCAGACGTTTTGTCAAAGACACGAAAAGCGAGTAAGTCATTTGGGACGTTGAGGCTGAAGATAATGTTAGCCAGGGTCAGGAGAAATATACTGGCCAAGACCCTCACCTGACCTCCTCGTTGGTCGTCCTGGAAACGGCTGTTGTCGAAGACAACAGTCTGGCAAACAAGGTGAGATTTGGAGTGATCCCCTTAGTAGGGAGTGACATGCAGATGAAGCCAAGCTTTGCACAACCGCTTGGAGGACCTCGATCCACTTCATCAGGACGCTCGGGATGTCAGGAAAGCTACTGCAATCTGGCACAAGTTCCATCCTTTTCGGGGCGCACAAAAAGGCTACCAACCCATTGCGGGCATTAGCAACCAACCAACCAGTAAGTTGCTAATGACAAAACACATTCGACTTCTTTTTTTTTTTTTTCTCAATTGTGCCTTTCAGTGTCAGGTTCTGAAGAGGTCTCTTGACAGGGCCCTAGTCTGTGCTTCGTACTGCATCTGTTATTTCTGAGATTCCATCATTTGCGTGGTCAGGTTTTGGTTTTGTATCCAGCGTGTCTGTATAACATTGCTTTCTGAGGGACACTATCTAGAGTTTGTCGTGTCACGTGGCCGAACCATGTGGTTTTTTGTCTCTTAATGTGGTCAAGCACTGTTGTTGTATCTACTTGTCTCTTAATATCTTCCTTTCTGATTTTATCCATTCATGTTACTCCAAGCATTTTGCGTTAGCTTTTAATCTCTGTTGTTACGATGATTATTTAAGCTGTGTTAGTTAATGTCTAATTCTGGCACTGATAGCACAATGTAGGTAGACATATCGTGTTGTAAAGCGTTCTTCTTGTATCCATTGTCACGTGCTTACATTGTAATATCGATGACACTTGCCCAATGAATTGACTTGATGTATTACATCTGTTTTGGAATTCGGTGTATCCTTTGCCGTCTGCTGAGATTATTTTACCTAGGTACATGAAATTGTTCACCCGTTTTACTGGTAAGTTTTGTACGAATATTGTGTTTTCTATTTCTTTTTTTTTGTTTCGTCCCAACTTCAGTTTTCTCCATGTTAATTTTTCTACTGTAATTCGCACATACCTATTTAAGATGATTGACATCAGACTTAACAAACATAACAATCTCAGACTCAACATACTCAAACCCACGATACAATACAATACATGTTGCTCGATTCACCAGTACACGTTATGGAAAAGCAAACAAAAAACTTCTCACCGGACACCTCCATAATCCCTATCACCTTACACTCATCAAGAACAAAAGAATTGCAAACTCCTCAATTCACCATTGACTGCGAAAGTGTGACCATCAAAAAAGATTACGCTATTCCACAACTAGTGGTCGTGCGTAGAGGTATAGTAATTGTTAATAAGAGAAGACATAACAGTAATAGAAATACTGACAGATACGGGATTATTCTTAAGCTATCGCCGAGCACGCGGAAGAACAAAAGAACCTCTTAGAAACATCTTTATTAGACGTAATGTGTCCACTTATAAACCCATTCCCTCTATGAACAGCTGTTCAGATGACCACAACAATACCGCTAGCGACTATGCCCTCTCCTTCGTTCGTCAACAGTCTTATTACCCAACTTTCTCTGTCCTAGTTGCGAGGAGTCAACATACAGACACACCAGTTATTAACCAACGAAGTCTTCCCAGTTTCCCTAGACACTCATCTGTTCACATCAAATATTTATTCGCCGTCAGTTACGACAAATCTGGGGTTTCCACCAGATGAAAACTACTTGCCCTGGGGGAAGCAGGAAACAAAGAGGATTTCAGCTTCGCCCGATTGCTGTCAGTCTGTTGCCGTAGTAACCGATTGGCTTCCTTCCTGTATTGGACAAACGTACCAAAAACCCCGCCCATATTTCCGCTCCTCCCCCTGGAACAGGAAGGTATCTTTAACTCGCGTTACGAAACATTGTCATATAATCAAATTGTCTAGTATAGTATCCCTAGTTCGTGTTTCCATATTTTATTTACATCCGTCCTGAATTTTTCCTATTTTCAAATGTTTGAACGCTGGACCGGCAAATGACACAAGAGAAATTGCAAGATACGTATAGCGATATCACTCCGGATAGTTATCACATTTGTCATGTGTTGATAACAGAAAAGTTACACAACTCGCACGTTTTCGTTTTTGCTGGAGTTTATGACATTGATGATCATTTGCAAAAAAAGTGTTTGTTCAATAATTTCATTTGGAATCAAACTGCGTTTGTTGAAAGTTTATTTGTGAGGCTAAAAGAGTCAAGTTTGGCATCTGAGGTAGTGAACACTTTCTATTTGACGGAATCAAACTTTACGTTTGTGGAAAGTTTAGTTGTGCGATTAAAGGAGGCAAGTTTTGCATCTGTGGCTGTGAAAACGTTCTATTTGACGGAATTTTTGCATTTGAGGGAATTAAGGAAATCCATATTTTCAACGTGCCATTTTTCAATTTAGGAAATTCAACTTTACGCCAGTATGCAGTGCATCTTTCATTTTGAAGAAATAAAGATCTTCATCTGATGGTATTAAACATTACGTTTAAGAAAGCCAAATTTGAATATAAGAAAGTTAAATTTGCGATATATTTATTCATAATTTGTCAAATCAGAGATTGACAGTATGCAGCTAATGGAATTAAACTTTGCCGTAGAGGACATCAGACTATGCTTTTGAGGAATAACAAACTTTGCATTACCTACGTATAAATTTAGCGACACATATTTTTAACGTAATGCGTTTTTATTTGGAAAAACATTCACAGTTTTCTAAGAGTTCGTCACATTAAATGCTTTATCCCCTCTCTGGTTCAGTGACCAGCTGTGACTTTCAGAACATCAATTCTTCACCGATACAAAGAACTAAAAACATGTATTTGGACGTACATAGTCGTGGTAAGTACATCATGTTTTATATCTTCTTCATTTTCTTCCTCGTTTGCGCTCAAGCGATTGCTACCAAGCCCTGAAAAGGGCTTTACTTGTGTTGGCCGGGTCAATTATTGCATTGAAGAACATATTGGATGCGCATAGTTTTTAGATCAAGTGAAGTAAAAGAATCTGCAGAGTCTTCTAAACCAGTATAAAGAATGTATACGTAGCAAGATGTAGTCCGGAGAACGGGATTCTTTGCGTCGTAGTTCACAGCCTGACTGCGATAGTTGCGTCTTTTGGCACAACACATCCGACTTCAGCATGACTTTTTGTGGTACAGAGAGAGCCTTTCCACTTCGATCCCTTCTCTTTAGCCAGTCTGCTCTGCTGCAGCCTGTTATCCAGGATCACCCCATGGAGGCGGAGAAGGGTCTTGGTAGATCTAGGTCGCTGACCGCTACATGTATATAATCTCAATGTAAACAGCTTTGATAACAATTAATTTTCTTTAAGTGTCTCCTATAATTAGCAGATGGAATGTAAATAATTTAAGGCAATTACGGATACATTTTAGGGGGACAACAAACACTGCTTTACAAGAGTTTGCTGTTGTTGTTGTTGTTGTTGTTGTTGTTGCTGTTGTTGTTGTTGTTGTTGAATGCTCACAATGAGTGAATTTTCGCTTTTGTGTACCCTGGAAAAGGGGTTCAGTCGTAGCGTGTAGTAGCTAGCTATCGATACGTCCCAAGCGTGCGGATGAAAGGGGAACCGGGTCCTAGAGGCGGTTGTGCTATGTTTGTCTTCATCTGCGTAGCGCTAACTACTTTAGGGATCACGTTGATCTAACACCTCGCTAGCCATATTGCCATAGGACAGTCTGTTGTCAGGGAGAACTGCGTAGAAGAGAGATAGGGGTCTTGGTCAGTATGATTTACCTGCCCCTGACAAAGCTCCCGCAGGACTGGAAGACTTGGTGAGTATTTGTTGAGGACTTATACTCCGCAGGGAGTTATATGTTTTTGATTGAATAAATGGAATAAATACTAAACGACAATATACGTTATGACCAAAATATCTTCGCCAGGAACAGTGAATAACAGAGGTGAAACTATTTAATCCAATCCTCTCGTTTTACATAAGCCATCGAGTGGTCAAGGCGTTGAGAGCTTGGCAGATAAACACAGCGTCCCAGGTTTAAAAACATTGGAGGGTTGTTTGTTATCCGTGATCGGGCCTGTCCTGGGCTTATCCATAGTATATCCAAATCTCCCAGTCGACTCAGCTGTAAATGGATACCCGACGAAGGCAGGAGGTATGCCGTTTGTGCTCTGTCTTCTGCGATGAAACGAACTGATGACATTTTGGTGCACAAGTGTGAGGAAGATGTTTCTTTACCAATATTCGGACATCTTACCTGCCCATTTATCTTCTTAGAATACGTGGAGAGCTGGCGCGGGGAGATGGCGCAGGGGCGGTGAAGGGTGATAAAAATTATCTTTTAAGGGCCATCTACGTAGTGGTTGCTGGTTTTAAATTCATTATTCATTTCCGGTTTCGTTTTTACCACCTCAATCATCAACACCTGGTTGATAAAGTTGTTTGGTCACGCCTGTCCAGTTGACCCTATCCGTCGGTTGATGAATTCTTCATCTGGCTGTAAGGTTTTCTGAGCAAGTTTCTCCATCTGACCTTATCCTTTATAACTCTCTTCATTTCAGCATAGGTTCGTACTTTAATATCTCTGCATGTCTGAGATGTAGAGATGAGTCTTGGTAGCCATCTTCCTCTATCCTGTGGTAATGCCCTTTCAGTATCTTCTGAAGAAGACTTTCGTGTCGCATATTGTGTCCCAGCCAACTCATTCTTCGTTTTTCTATCATTTTCAATAATTTGTGTTTGGGCAAATGCACAAACTCCTTAGCACCAGCGAAAAGCCCGTAATATATTGGGCCGATTTTTAACATAATTTTGAATTTTGCCTGGGCAGCGCCATTTAATTTACTCTTTTTTGACTAATTGAATAATTTTTATCTCCAATTCACTCGCTTCATTCTAGAGTAACATCACATTTCAAACGCTTCCAAACTTTTTTTCATCCTTCTATGCCAGAATCCATGTTTCAGGCCCACATAGTGGTATTGACGATAAATGAATGGAGATTATTCCTTTTCCTTAGTTCTATCCTGATCTTCTTTGAGGTTAGCAATGTCTGTTTTTCTCTGTAGGTCTGTTTTGCCATGCAATACGTGTCGTATCTGCTGCCTCATTGCGGACACCTCTACCGAGTCTGTATAGAATCAGTTTTCTGGAGAGTGATTTAACCGATGTGTGAGTCCATGTTAATATACTCAAACACTAGAGCTAAGTAGACCCGCAGCCAGTTAGACGCCGTCTATAGCTCCTCTTAAATTGGGGAAAGGTACAGATAACTTGGGTAAACTTTTAACTGGAATTGTGTCCGGGCAGCGGCCGGCGGGCCTACTCGTTTCGATTTCCTACTGCCAAGATAATTCTAACGTGCATGCCACTGTACACGGGTGTCTGATCTCACTACTCAGAGATCAGGGGACATTTTTACCGGATGAGCTACGTGAAAAAATACCGGTTACCAACGGGATTTAAACCCGATACCGCCAGCACTTGAGGAGAACACCTTCCCCAAGATCACCGCGCATCCTATCTATTACTTATATCTGCTTTTATCGGCTAATTAGTGCATCCAGTACTACTGTCGAAGACGGATGTGTCGGACCGATTGGTGCAACTATCGCAGTCGAGCTGTTAACTAGCGACACAACGCATTCTGTTCTCTGCACTACATCTTGCTACTCCCAAAGCCCCATTCAGGGCTTGGTAGCGGATGATTGAGAACGTTCAGGGCTTGGTAGCGGGAGATTGAGAACGTTCAGGGCTTGGTAGAGGAAGATTGAGAACGTTCAAGGCTTGGTAAAGGAAGATTGAGAACGTTCAGGGCTTGGTAGAGGAAGATTGAGAACGTTCAGGGCTTGGTAGAGGAAGATTGAAAACGAACGCAGAAGAGCAAGAAGAAGTGCATCCAGCGGTGATTGTGTTAGATGGTCAGAGGCAATGGCACACATATATTTGACTGAGTGGTCTCCAAGCAAGACGTCGGCCTCGGGTGCTGAAGATCGCGGGTTCAAATCATGGTGGAGACCGAGATTTTTTAACATGTACTTTCTGGTATTTCTCCGGATTTCTGGGTAGTGCAGTGTCGCGCACGTTAAAAATTAATCAGTAGCTGGAAATCGAAAAGAGTAGTTTTAACGACCGCTGCCCGGGCAAACATCAAAATTATGTTACAAATCTCCCCAATCTATTACAGGATTTACGGAGTTCGTCCATTGTGCTGTGATTCTCCCTAAAATATGGAGAAGAACTGAGTACTTATGGGTTAAACCGCGTGTGAGATCAAGACGCAGAGCAGCGCACGAGCTGCAGCGGTCAGCGACCCATAGCTGACTCCTAGCGTCAGGGCCAGGGAACCAGAGCTGCCAAGACCCTTCTACACCTCCATGCGGTGATCCTGGATAACAGGCTGCAACAGAGCAGACTGGCTAAGGAGAAGGGACCGAAGAAGGAATGCTAACCCGGTAATAAAAAATGCTTGCTGAAGTCGGATGTGTTGGACCGAAAGGTGCAAATATCGCAGTCAAGCTGTAAACTATGACACAACGCATTCCGTTCTACATTCTGCTACTTAAGCCCTTTTAGGGTTTAGTAGCGGGAGATTGAGAACGAACAAAGCCAAGACACGCTAAACCGTGTGCAACGACGTTGATTCTTGGACTAAACTAAACAGAGTTGTAAGAACAAAACACGGCGACAATCAACACAGCATGAGTTTGGTAAGAGAAACGGGAGATGGGTATGACACACTAGGCCGAATAAGTAGCTGTGAACGAGCTGAGACTTGCCATAGAGTTATTGCTGGCTGCTTGCGTCAGGGTTAGCGAATCAAATTTGATCAAGACCATATTCCGCCTTCAAGTAGCGGCCCTGGAAACAGGTTGGACCTGCGCCAAGAGAATATGGATCAAACAAGGAAGGCAAATCCAGTCCCAACAATAGCGTGCTGAAATCGGACGTGTCCGGCTAAAAGGCGGGGGTATCGCAGCATCGCTGTAAACTATGTCCCAGCGTAACAGAACGTCCTTTTCAGGACGAAAACTGAAGAAGAAGAAGAAGGCGAAGACGAGGAAAGGACACACGCTTAGATAGTAGCACGATAATATAATCATACATGTGCTGGATTGAAACGCACAGGAAAAAATACAGAGGGGCAAGAAACACATGACGAAGAATGGTAGAAGCGGCTGCCAGTGGAGTCGGGGTCTCGTGGGTGGCACTCAGGAAGACGGTACAACATAGGAACTGAAAGAACATATTTATTACGGCACCGATCGAAGACACTATAATATGAAAGTCATCCAGAGGGTGCTCAATTTGGATAGAACTGAATCAAAATATCATTACGAGCGTGTCATAAAAGGTGGCTAAATAGGGTTGTGTATGGGCTTAGCAACCTCATCATGTAAAGTCATTGCCATGAATCTGCTACTGCCAATTTTCGCCTAAGGCTTTCTGTAAATGAACAGCTGTAGTGACATTATTTTGAATCAGCATAAGCGAAAGGGCGAATGAATGAATCAATGAATAAATCAATAATTCAATCAACCAATAAATCAATTATATAGTCAACCAATTAACGAATTAATTATTTAAAAACAACAATTAATTAATTAATTAATCCCATCCGTCATTTAATCAATCAATAATTTGTAAATTAACCAATCAATCAATCAATGATAGAATAAATGAAGGAATGAATCAACCAACAATTAAATTATTTAATAAATCACATTCAACCAATCAATCTACCAATCAAACGACCAATCAAACAACAAATTAACTAATTAATCAATTTTTGATTAATTGATTAATCCCATCAATCAGTCAGTCAGAAAATTAATCAATGATTGAATGAATGAATGGATGAATGAACGAATCAACCAACGGATCAATCAAACAATCAGTTCAATCAATCAAATAATCAATTCCCTAATTAACAAAATCATACAATCAATACATTAATCAAGCATTGTTAACAAGAACATTTAACGGACAAAGACCACGGTAAGTGAATGGGAAAGAGGAATTAAAGACACAAAAAACACTAACCGCTATCGAAATTGGTTATCTTTTGTGCGCGATGAAAAGGGCGTTAAGTTTCGGGTTGTAATAGCTTTCTTCACATCTCAAGCGTGCTGATGAAGGTGTCCTCCAGGGGTTGTGCTATGCTTTGTTTCATCTGTGTGACGCTCGCTACTATAGTGATCATGTCGGTCGATCTACATCTCGCCAGCCAGCCTGTCTTGAAATAAGCCTGTTTCCATGGAATGCTGCAAGGAAGAGAGACGATAGTCTTGGTCAGTATGTTGTACCTAGCCGTGACGCCACGTCCTGGTCAGTATATTGTAACTGGCCGTCACGCCATGTCCTGGTCAGTATATTGTAACTGGCTGTGACGCCTTGTCCTGGTCAGTATGTTTTGCCTGCCCATGACGCTACGTGCTGGTCAGTATGTTGTGCCTGCCCGTATCGCCACGTCCTGATCAGTATGTTGTGCCTGCCCATGACGCTACGTGCTGGTCAGTATGTTGTGCCTGCCCATGACTCTACGTGCTGGTCAGTATGTTGTGCCCGACCAGACTAGCGTCTCGGTTCCCCGACATAGCGAAGTAAAAATAAGAGAAATTCGGTATATACTGAAAGTCAAATGTGTTTGTGCACTGTTATCGCTATGTATAGGTCAATTTCAATGACATTTTTTGTTCCAAGTTAAGCATAAGGCCACCAAATAATACAACTAGCCTCTTTCCCAGAAGCCTGTGCGCGAGATTGTGTCTTAATAAAGTCTTGGGCGAACTGAAAGCCAAGTGGTGGGTAATGCTAAAATGGATACCATCACACTGTGGCATACCAGGAACTGAGACAACAGACATGTTAGCCAAGAATGCGCAATACAAGAACTAAAACGAACAAACAAACGTCTTTCAAAAAAAGAAGAGCCATATCAAAGCCATAATGAAAGTCGACTAAGCGAGAGACAACTATCACTGCCTTGATCGAGCGGAAAAAGTGATTCTGTTTCGCTTGAGAATAGGACATAATAGAAAACTGAATAGCCACTTGTATCAGATAAAACTGGCCCCATCACCCATGTGTATGTGTGGGCAGGCAGCACGGAAATCCAAACATATTCAGCAAAACTTGTTTCTGCTCAGTCAATTGTCTACTGAACACTGATCCACAGAGGCGGACCTCCACGCAAAGCTACACGGAAGCCCTAAGGAACTCTCTACTACACCAAGCTATACTCAGCGAACTGGAATTTCCTCGTTAGTGTAACACGAAAAAGCACGGCGAAAGAGAAGAAGAAAGCAATTATTTACATTACGAGTTTGCTAGCTCCTATGTGCAACCCACTTCAGTTAACTTTAATAACATGATTTGAAGAACAATGTGAATGTATTTTTTTCAAACCGCAACAGCCGGTTGTGTCGATCAGTGTGGATCAGCGACGAATTAAGTTACGACCGAAAGGTCTTCATTATGATCACAGGCGACTATATTATATCTAAATGATATACATATGTTAGCATTTACTTTTGACATACAGTGTTATTATCATCATAATCATCAGTGCTCATGGCTCCTTTCCTGTCACTGTCTGACAAATATTTGCTAATATCCAATCTGAACCTTTCGATAATTAATTTGTAGCGTGCCCTCTTGTTTTTGTAGGTGGTTGTATTTTGAAGAAAAAAAATTGTTATAGTTTAATTTATCCTTTCCTTTTATTATCTTATAATCCTGTATTAAGTCACCACGAATTCTTCTCTTTTCTAGACACCGTAGGCCGGTTTTTCTGAGTCTTTCCTCATAACTGTAATTCTGGAAACCCATTATCAGTTTTCTCTTTGTAGTCAAAGACAGCCGTTCACACAGCAGGGCCAGCTGTTTCTTATCATGCAACCAATGACAAACATTTATTTCTTCACTATTAGCAAATAAATAGAGAAAAGAATAAGTGAAATAATTAATTAATCATCAACGAAACAATAAAGGAATCAATCAATCAATCCTTCAATCCATCAAATAATCAATACATTACGCAATCAATAATTCAACAAATGATTCAGTCAATAACTAACCAATGAATAAATTCATCACACAATCAGTGAATGAATCAATCTATCGTTGAGACAGCTATTGTTCTTCTTGTTCTTCCATTGTTCTATGGTTCCTGCCGTTGATATTGTTTTTGTTCGTCGTCAATTTTGTCTTTTCTTTCTTTTCCTCTTTACTTTTTATTTGTCTTCTTCTTCTTCTTCTTCTTCTTCTTTGCTTCTTCTGCTTCTTCTTGTTCTTTCTGATCTTCTTATTCCTCCTTTTCTATTAAGTCTACTTATTTTTCTTTCTCTACTTCTTCTAATTCTTGTTCTTTCTTCTTCTTATTCCTCCCTTTCTTCTTTTTCTTCTTCTTCTTCATACTCTTTCTTCTTCTTCTTCCTTTTCTTCTTCTTATTCCACTTTTGCTCTTTCTTTTTCGTCTTCTTCTTCTCCTTCGTCTTTTTCAGTTTTCTTCGTTTTCTTTTTCCTCTTCTTTCTTTTCTTCTTTTTTTTCTTCTTTTCTTCTTTTTCCTCATCTTCCTCTTTTTCGTCGTAATCTTTTTCTTCTTTATTTATTCGTATCTTCTTTTCCTTTTAACTAATAATAATAAAATCAATTTATCTAATACAATTTGCGTTTTTCTTTGAAACGTCTCTGATGGGCATACACCGTTTTCGTCCCATTGACTTGAGAAGGCCATGCTGTCACTCGGCTTCTCCCGTGAAGCTGACCGACCGAGTGAACTTCTTCCACCATTTGTTGCACTTTGCACACGAACCCTTCTTCTCGTGTTATGTATGTTATCCTTGATGTATTCCAAAAAAAGCATCTCTGGCTTGTCTTGACCGAGTCATTGTTTGATTTACTATAAATGTCTTTTGGGCATGCCTTCATTGAGTTATTCTTTGATTTATATGGATTGTTTAATTTTCATGTCCTGATCGATTCAACGTTTGGTTTACTATAACTGATTTATTCTTTGTCTTTGAGGGACCATTCCTTGGTGTACAGTAAGTGTTGTTTTTTTGTGTGGCTGGTTCTAATCGGGTCATTCGTTTATTGAAGATATGTGTTTCTGGGACATAACCTGATTAGCTCATTCATTTATTGAAGATACGTGTTTCTGGGACATAACCTGATTAGCTCATTCATTTATTGAAGATACGTATTTCTGGGACATAACCTGATTAGCTCATTCATTTATTGAAGATATGTGTTTCTGGGACATAACCTGATCAGCTCATTCATTTATTGAAGATACGTATTTCTGGGACATAACCTGATTAGCTCATTCATTTATTGAAGATATGTATTTCTGGGACATAACCTGATTAGCTCATTCATTTATTTAAGATATGTGTTTCTGGGACATAACCTGATCAGCTCATTCATTTATTGAAGATATGTGTTTCTGGGACATAACCTGATTAGCTCATTCATTTATTTAAGATATGTGTTTCTGGGACATAACCTGATCAGCTCATTCATTTATTGAAGATATGTATTTCTGGGACATAACCTGATTAGCTCATTCATTTATTTAAGATATGTGTTTCTGGGACATAACCTGATCAGCTCATTCATTTATTGAAGATATGTGTTTCTGGGACATAACCTGATCAGCTCATTCATTTATTGAAGATACGTGTTTCTGGGACCTAACCTGATCAGTTCATTCAATTATTGAAGATTCGTGTTTTTGGGACAAAACCTGATCAGCTCATTCATTTATTGAAGATACGTGTTTCTGGGACATAACCTGATCAGTTCATTCAATTATTGAAGATACGTGTTTCTGGGACATAATCTGATCAGCTCATTCATTTATTGAAGATACGTGTTTCTGGGACATAAGTGATATCAATTCAATTTCCTCAAGATACGTGTTTGTGGGACACGACCTCATCGACTAATCATTTATTGAAGATACGTGTTTCTGTGACATAACCTATTCAAATCCTTACTTTGCTGAAGTCGGATGTGTTGGACCGAAATGTGCAAATATCGCAGTCAAGCTGTAAACTACGACACAACGCATTCCGTTCTATGGACTACATTCTGTTACTTAAGCCCTTTCAGGGTTTGGTAGCGGGAAATTGAGAATGAGCGAAGTCAAACCAAATCAAATCCTTACTTGATTTTAGGTAAATGTATTTTCTTGATATACTATATTGAATAGTCTTGTTTATAACCAGAATGCTATGTGGAGGAAGTAGTCAACCCTCGTATCTTGTGGACCAAATACAAAATGAATTGGATAAATGTGGAGGAAGTAGTCAACCCTCGTATCTTGTGGACCAAATACAAAATGAATTGGATAAATGTGGAGGAAGTAGTCAACCCTCGTATCTTGTGGACCAAATACAAAATGAATTGGATAAATGTGGAGGAAGTAGTCAACCCTCGTATCTTGTGGACCAAATACAAAATGAATTGGATAAATGTGGAGGAAGTAGTCAACCCTCGTATCTTGTGGACCAAATACAAAATGAATTGGATAAATGTGGAGGAAGTAGTCAACCCTCGTATCTTGTGGACCAAATACAAAATGAATTGGATAAATGTGGAGGAAGTAGTCAACCCTCGTATCTTGTGGACCAAATACAAAATGAATTGGATAAATGTGGAGGAAGTAGTCAACCCTCGTATCTTGTGGACCAAATACAAAATGAATTGGATAAATGTGGAGGAAGTAGTCAACCCTCGTATCTTGTGGACCAAATACAAAATGAATTGGATAAATGTGGAGGAAGTAGTCAACCCTCGTATCTTGTGGACCAAATACAAAATGAATTGGATAAATGTGGAGGAAGTAGTCAACCCTCGTATCTTGTGGACCAAATACAAAATGAATTGGATAAATGTGGAGGAAGTATTCAACCCTCGTATCTTGTGGACCAAATACAAAATGAATTGGATAAATATAATTCTTGTTTGGGAACGTGCTATGAAAGTTTACGTTTTTTGAAGAAAAGAATAAACCTACTGGAACCTACAATGTGAATAGTAAAAGGCAATCGAGGAAGTACGCGGATGACAATCCAATATTTGTATATATATATATATATATACTTTCTCGTATACTTAAATCCTGGTATTCAATAAGCTAACATTTATTGGTGCCAGGTAGCCAAAAGCAGATGGAATCTGTGTCTGTCCTTTGCCTTGTATGATGGTCTAAAGTCATCTCTCTTTCTTATCGGCGGGTTTCCGAGCGGGTGGTAATAGTTGTATGACAACCACGAATATATATATATATATATTTATATTTATTTATGTACTTCGTATCTGAGTGGTCCTGGGTTCATTCCACAGTTGAGGCGGTAATGTTTATTCAGATAGCAACGGCCCCCGATTCGACCCAGCCTTAAATGGATACCGGTTCAGTCCAGGAAGTAAAAGCGGTCAGGGAGAGGAGATGGCTACCGCCCTCAAATAGCCAAACAATTGAAATATGAGATCGCTAACACCTCATACCCCTACGGCAGTAATGCTATAGGTTACTTTACTTTACATAATCACACAAGGGTTTATATTTATCGGATTGTATTTTTGCATTAATTCCGCAACATCAAAAGGTCAAATACTTCTTTCAACATAATGAATATGTGCAAAACAATTTGATATATTATATCAAGAAATTAGATTTACCTGGAATCATTATCTAATCAGGACACGATAACAAAAGGCGAATTCTAAATGTGCATAAACCAAAAGAGGAATACTTGGAACATAATGATAAACACGATTTGCGAAATAAAACAGCAAAACAACATTGATCTCAATTCATGGGATGTTTTCCTTTCTTCCTTATTCCCTATATGGTTTCCCTATATGGTTTCTCTATATGGTTTCTTAAATCTTTGGGGAATTCTCTTTTTTTTTCATAGTGGAATTTGGGATGTTTGTTTTAGATCGCAAGCCACTACCTGGCGTATGATTGCGTTGTATTATTTTTTTTAGAAGTCAGGTCTTGTTGCTGTGAATCCTATCACGTATTCTAGCACTGGTCTCACACAACCTTAACTTAACTTAACTTAACTTAACGTCTTTGTACTGGTTTAGAAGACTCTGAATAGTCTTTATACAACCAGTGTCTTTTACATTCATTTGATCGAAAATAACTGCGTATTCAATTTATTCTTGAATTCATTAATTGACCTTTTCTACATTATTTGCTGTGGCAATGCATTCAACGCATTCACCACTATCTGACTACAAACAAATTTCCAATTGATCTAATCTCAACCTTTCTTTAGTTAATTTGATAACGGTGCCCTCTTTGAAAAAAACAACCTTGTTATAATATGATATATCCTTTCTCTTGATTATCTTACAAACCCGTAATAAGTCCCCTCGAATTGTTGTCTTTTTTGTAGGCCGGATTTTCTGAGTCTTTCGTCATAACTATAATTCTGAAATCCCACTATCAGTTTTGTCGCATTCCTTTGTATCCTTTACAGCATGTTTATATTACCTCTACGCTAAAGACTCCACACCTGTACACAGTACTCCAATCTAGGTCTAACTAATGCTTTATACAGTTTGACTATCACTTTCACCTGTCTGTAGTTTCGTATAGGGTGCTCGCAATAGCCCCCCCCCCCCCCCCCCCCCCCCGCCGCGCCCCTTACCACTAATGTTGAGCCAAATATCTTTCTAAAAAATGGTCAATCTTTTCTTAGATGTTTTTCTTAAAATGGCATGAGTCCAATATTGTCATCTCAACAAATATCTCACATATTACAAAACAATGTAATCGGGTATATTCATCGCAGCTGTCTGGATTAGGAACGTGGACAATGGATAAACATTTGGAGACGAGAATTTATATCTTTTAAATATATATATCTTGGTCGGCCTGTACTTATATAGGAGCAGGCCCCTGTGACGTTCGAGAAGTGTCGTAAACTTGGTGTAGGTAGGAGCAGGATTTCCTGCTTAGTAGGTTAGGCTCGAGCAGGGTATTAGTCCGCTGTGCTGGGAAAAATGCTCCGGATGTGCGAATCCATCTTAGAAGACTCGCAAACTAGAGAAATTATGTTTTGCTCCATATATGCTGATCTTAACAAACCACATAGCCATGACCATTGTTATGCTCCATATACGCTGATCGTTACAAACCACATAGCCATGGGCATTGTTATGCTCCATATACGCTGATCGTTACAAACCACATAGCCATGGGCATTGTTATGCTCCATATTCGCTGATCGTAACAAACCACATAGCCATGGGCATTGTTATGCTCCATATACGCTGATCGTTACAAACCACATAGCCATGACCATTGTTATGCTCCATATACGCTGATCGTAACAAACCACATAGCCATGGGCATTGTCATTCATGTCACACGGTTGTTTTTGTTGAATGTCCGCAATGAGCAAGATTACTCTTTTGTGTCCCCTAAAAAGGTCGTTCAGTGGCGCGTTGCCTGAGCTTTCCTCACATCCCTCACATCAGAGCGTGCTGATGAAAGTGGACGGGGCTGCTCAGGCGGTTGGGCTATGCTTGGCTTCATCAGCGCGTCACTCACCACTACGTGGATCACGTCGATCCCTCACCTCGTAAGCCAGCCTGTAATGAAAACAGCCCGTTTCTAGGGAGGGATACGAGGAAGCCGATGTGAGGGTCTTGGCCAATATATTTTGCCTGACCCTGACTAACATGTCTGATCAGTATGTTGTGTCCGACCAGACGTTAATCTTCCTCCCCCATGTCACACAGTTAGTCGCCTTGTACGACATGGTGGAAAGGGGGGGGGGGGTGCTGCTATACATACGTATATATATATTTATATATATATATATATATATATATATATATATATATATATAAGAACAGGCAACATCTCATGAAAAGACAGACAGACAACAAATACGTTACAGTGTCAGACAGTCGACATAATTTACTCACATCAAAAGACATAATATCTTGTTGAAAACAATACTGGAAGAAAATAATCTAGAGAACAAACGTGCCAAAGGTAAAGTGCGATATAAGTTGGAGGAGAACATGAAAAGATGGACAGGGACACGTTAGGCATAAGTTGGAAACATTCTGTTTAAGAACAGCCTTTCAAATTATGTGTATCTGCTAAAATGACTTTTATTGCACTACGACCAGGAGGGACCGTAAACAATTTCTTCAGTACGCTGAAGGATGTTGGAAGAGCCAACTGCAGCTTGTAACAACAGCAACAATATGAACAACCGCACAGTGTATACATGAAATAATAAGCGATAACAAATAAGGAAGTGTATGATTATTGTTAGTTACCCATCGCAAGCGGGTATTCAGTGGTCCTGAGGTGACCGTCTCGGATGCCGGAGGTCGCGGGTTCGAATCACGGTGAAGACAGGCACTTTTTTCAAGTGGATCTTCTGGTAAAAATTCCCTTGATCTCTGTGTGGTGAGATCGGACTCCCGTGTTCAGTGTCGAGCACGTTACAAATTCCTTGATAGTTGGAAATAAAAAAAAGAGTAGGCTTAACGCCCTCTGCTCTGGCAAAATTCAAATTAAAAATCTACCCAAGTTATTTGTACCTCTCTCCAGGTGGCTTGTTAAGAGCAGCTTTAGATGGCGCCTAACTGGCTCGGGGTTCGCTTACTGTTTTAGTCTATTAAGATAGACTCACACCGATTAAACCGGCCTGCAAGAAACTGTATACAGACTCTGTAGTCTTCTAAACCAGTATAAAGACGTTACGTTGAGATGATGTCAACACCTTCAGTGTGATGTAACTTTCGCTGCATTTGGATTATAGTGAGGAAGAGGCTGCGCTGGTCATCAACCTCACTCCCTAATCAGGAACCACCTTGGGCCGATGACAAGACATAAATCAAGACGACTGGAGGCAATTCAGGATGCACGGACTCTGGTCCCTACCTCCCTTGAGACCAGAACTCGCTTGAAATCTGTTGTCTCGAACTCCGTTGCCGTTCATCGTATTGACAGGCGGGTGTTTTACCTCTCGACCATAGCGCCCCCCCCCCCCCCAGATTAGTGTGATGCACTAGCAAAGGTACGGGGTTTAATTACCTCCAGTCAACCCAAATGTAAATGTGCACCTGACCTGCGGTTAGGGAAGGACGCGGCAGCGAAGAAGGGAACTGGTCGCCCTATCTCACACTTAGTATACTCAAGTCTCCATCACGTCATTCCTGACAAGTGGTTATGTCTGCTGAAGGACTTTCTTTATCTTGCATACAGGAAATACCACACAGCGATAATATCACAAAGGCTGGGGCCACTGATGCAGCACAGTGCATGGACTGACATTAGCGAGCAACCTATTGCTGGCTGCTTTCATCAGGGTCAGATAAGGAGAGCTGAACAAGTCCCTATTCTGCCACCAACGGACGTTGTAGTCAAGGGGTAAGCCACTCGTCTATCAAAGCAATGAACGGAAATGGTGGGAGATCGAATCCGGAAAGTTTCAAGCGGTCACTGGTCTTAAGGGAGATACGACTAGAGTGCCTGCATCCTGAGTTACTCCAAGTCGCCTTGATTCATGTCTTGCCACTGGTCCAAGGTTAGCTCGGGATCAGAGTTGATGACCAGCCCAGTTTCTTCTTCAATATAATCAAAATACAACGCAAGTTACATCATCAAGACAAAAAACCGTCTGAAAATGTTGCATCATGGCTTTCGATGGGCAACTAATTCCGCCTTTAAGCTGCGACCTTGAAAACAGACTGTTCCCGTATATTCCGGCAAAGAAAAAAGTTATCGCAGAGGGGAGACAAACTCTGTCCCAAAAATATCGCGCTGAAACCGGATTTGTCAGATCAAAGATATCACCACATCCTCGCCTTAAACTGCGACATACCGTCACAACGTTCTTTTCAGGACGAACGCTGAAGAATGATATCTCAAATAAATTGTTTCACAATGTTATCAATTCTGTAGAACAAAGTTGTTACCAGTGGTTTGGCGTGACCGGCTGCTAGTTTGAGCAGATGAGAGAGGCTAAAATAATGACACACTTACTTTAAAACACATTTCAATGGGACGTTTAGGATTACCTTATCTTAATCTGGTGGACCCGATTCTCAGTGCTGGTCTCAACTTCTCCTCTAGCAGACCATGTATTAGGCGGCGCAAGTCAAGTGGGTGGTAAGCACTTTTCCCGAAGATTCTAGAAAATTGTTGCGGACAGCATGGAAGTCTGACTAACGCATTGAAGGTCTTCCCCGCAGTCTCTTTTTGGCTTAGGGGTAACCGATTGCTGTCACCGTGGTCCTTCGACCATTGTTTCGTAGCAGCATGTTATCTGTCCATCTATGTTTTGCCTTGTCTGTATAGATTACTGTATTATTCACCAATGAGAATTGTCATATGTCAGAATCGTGAAGACTTTGCATACGTTGTTTGCGGAGAGGGATTCCGATCAATAGTCTCGAAAGAGAGGATTAAGTCATTCCCAATTTGTCCTCCAGTGATCTTGTTAGTGTCTATGTCTCAGCATGTTAGCACATCGCAGGGAGCACCGTGGAGTTGAAGGTAGAGGATCGTAGATTCTAGTTTTGGCAACCGACCATGACCTTGTTAGTGAACGAGAACTCTGCTTAGTCCGAGCGGCGATGTCTTGTCAGTTCAGGTTCAAGGTTATTCTGCACAGCTGTAAGCGATACCATTCTAATATTGCTTCCAAATTCTAAATGCAGCGAGCATAATCATTTAATGACTTTTGTTTAATTATCTTTATGAGCACGATAACAGAATACATACATATAGCTTTATTTTCTATTTTATAAACAGGATGGCACGATACAAACCCTATAACTCAAGATGGGACAGTCGAGTCACCACGTTCGCATCCTCATTGGAAGAGTCCAAGCATCGATGTGGGTGGAATGTGTCCAAGAATGCAAGGTACTGAGATGAGCATGTATGCTGACAGTGTTTACAATGTGTGCGTGTGTGCGCGCGTGTGTGTATATGTGTAAATGTATATAAGTATGAATAGACTTTCTCTCTGTGTCAAGACTTTGTGAATATCTGGAATTTTATTTGGTACCTACAGTTTCCTGTGCCATTTGTTATGAGCATAGAGATTTTGTCATGGTCATGCTACGTCCCAACTTATTGGATGTCACATCCCTTTTGCCTTGCGGGATACCTGTTTAGAGGAAAGACTTCGGGATTAAACCCTGAGAGAAACTCTGCATCATTTGCTATCTCCAGTCGTCTCGATAATGTCTTGCCTCTGGCCAGAAGTATATCAGGAGAAGAAATTGAGGTTGACATATTGCGCATACCTCTTCACTTTCATCTAAATCAACGTGCAAGTCATCTATTTCAGCGAGCAGAGCAACCAGAAACGATTGTCTTTACAGCTGAACAGATAGAGTGGTCTTCATCAGACTGTAATGGACGATAATCATCATGCATAGAGGGAGGAGACTAACATACTGATCAGTCATGGTAATCAAGGTCAGGCAAAATATGCTGGCCAATTCCCACATATTCTTCCACGCAGGTCTCATGGAAACGGGTCTGTTTCATGACAGACTGCCTAAAAAGGTAGAGGATCGGCGTGATACTCGTATTAGTAGACGGCACGTAGATCAAGTAAAGCATAGCACATGTAGAACCGCGGTCTACCTTCGTCAGCATGCCCGGGATGTGAGGAAAGCTTCTGCCCACTATCAGCTGATATCCCTGTTGCTGAACCGCTGAAACAAATACAAGCCGGGCACATGGGGGGCTTCTGACGTTGAATAAGCAGATGGATGTCGTTAGATCACAAGGGTCAACTAGGAAATGGATGATTTCAAACCCCCTTCAGATTTCCAGATAAGACACACGCTTGTTGAAGACCACTGAAAAACACCATCTAGAACCAGTCTGACGGTAACACAAACCCACCATTTTGATCTCAAAGATAAAAATGGCTCACAGAACCGTCTTTATTGGTCTCTCAATCAATATTAAGAAAACATATTCTCTTCCAGCCTGCTCACGGGAGGCCGTACAGTGAACCAAACATTAACATACGTAACCAATGTCGTTTGTCAGTCGATAGCATCACCTAACAAGACAAAGGCTTCACAGAGAAGAAAACATCGACTCCGAGGTCAACAACAGGGTTATAAAGAAAAAGCTCTGCTTTTGATAGGCTGCAGGTAAACATTTGGAACCGACGCTAAATCAGTGCGCCACCAAGCTAAACGCATGTTCGGATGTAGTAATGTCTGCAAAGCATGAACAGCGGATAAGCAGACACGCCAGAGAGCTCAATCATTCTGACATGGGCATCTGTACAGTCTGGCCAGGATCAGGTTGCAGGACAAAATATTAAACTCTGAAGATTTTAGCAGGCTCAACATGTAGAGCATTCATATGGGATATGTTTTCGCTTGTCGGATAAGCACATCCCTAAACAGCTGCTCTGTGGTGGGCATATAATAGGGTGATGGTCTTCAAGGGAACAGAAGAAACGCCACAGTATACGTCTGCTATATCAGATTCTCGGTTTTCTCTGTGCCATCGGACTTGTTGTCCTACGACGTGTTACAGCTGTTGTTAATTGACTCAGCCTCAGCTCTGAAGCTGTTTGAGAATTTTCTATTGGTCATTGAGATTTAAATTTTAATTCTTTTATTTAATTTTTTCGTAAAATCTTCCCTCCATTTTTCAAAGCTCTAATTAGTGATTCGTTTGTGTATATGTTGGTTGAATATGTAGTTTGGTATGTTTTTCTAATACATTTTAATGCTATATATTTTATATGTGTCTGTATTGAAGTCTTTAATTGATATAAATTTTGGCAATTTGTGGAACGTATGATTGTATCGCATGATTACTGATAATTTTTTCTTTTTTTCTCGTTCGCCTTATTTCTCTAATCCCCAAAGCGGTGTGCGTTGCACTGTGGTTTTTATTTTGCGCCTGTCGGCCCAGTGCATCCGACTTCAGCATGCATTTTATGTAAGGGTCTGCTTCCTCCTGTATTTTCTAAGGGTTTGCTTCCCCGGGGTAACGGCCGGTGCTGTGATGGGGATCGAACCCAGCACCTCCTGGTTGTGAGCCGTGCCACTTAACCACTAGCCCACGCCGTCCCCACTGATCATTTAAAACAGCAGACATGATTACTTCCCTTAGATTACTCTGATAACCTTTAAGATTAATTAATTATTATGCGATTGTGTCCCTTACCATACAAAAAAAGAAAATTTCTTTAGACCAACTTCCTTAATCTGGATTCTGTTAGAATTTCGTATATTGTTTCCTTCTATTTGTAGTGAAATGAAAGCTAAACTTGCGCACTGCTCGGTAACAGCAGAGACAAGCTGCGACAATTTCTCAGCTCTAAAAATTAGACCCACTGCCTATTGAGCACCATCTTTGCTGCTCATTTCCTAGACAGTGATTACAGTCTGGCTGTCAGTGATTTTAATTCTTCTTCATCCCCAGCCAATACATCAATTTTGAATCTATGGGTTCTTTTTCAACTGTCAAATATAATATACGTGATATCCAGATCTATACATATCTTTGCAAGTTTTAGGAATCTATGCCAGCTATTCACTTAGTAAAGACGGACGCGCTGCTAACAGTTTATTTTAATTTTTACATCCAGGTTACCCCGAAGAATGCGCCTACCCATTCCCACCTCACCTCAGTCCTGCAATAAGCGAGGACAGACATCCACATGTTCGTATAGCAGGTAAGGAGATACATGAATGAAAACAAAAGTGGTTAAAGATAAAATTCAGCAACTATTTCAATTATTCATTTTCGTAGTTCTTAGTTTTTAGTCGACCTGTACTTCTACAGGGGCAGATGTCCATGCGCAATTCCCAGCTCTGGTATGAGCTGGATGTAGCCGGGAGAATGATTTCCGGCTTTGCAATTATTCATCTAAAGAAATCAAAGCACAATAGGAAACTAAGGAGATTGTTCCCTACTTTTAAAATTCGACTTTCACGGTTAAAGGAGTAACAAGTTAGGGTCAGGTTATTGTTGTTGTTATTGAATGCCTACAATGAGCGTTAGGTTACGGGCTGAAATAGCTTACCTAACACCCTGATCGTGCTGATGATGGTGGACCTGGGTTCTAAATGATGATGTGCTATGCTTGACTTCTTCTGCGTGTCGCTCTCTAATACGGTGAACGAGTTGAACCCCACCATATTAGCCAGACTGCCATGAAACATCCTGTTGATTATTTTATAAACCTGTATTAAATCAACTCGAGTTCTTCTCTTATCTAGACACTGTAGGCCGATTGCTCTGAGTCTTTCCTCATAACTATAATTCCGGAATCCCACTATCAGCTTCTTCGCTTTTCCAGCAAGTTTACATCTCTTTTATGTTCTAAATGTTGTTATAGCCGGGCGTAGGGTTGAGTATGAACTCTCAACACCAACTAAATGCTCCCATGGCGTGCATCTCATATAGCCTCTGACAACAAAGTCCAACTCCTGGCCTTCGCGCGGCAGAACTGTTTTGACTAGCAAGAGAATCACTGGTGCCTTAAAACCAGTAGTTTTGGGCAGATGCGGCTCGAAAACCTAGGAAGGCAGCTCATCTAGGAGAAGGAAAACTCTGATTATAAACCATCTGAAGCCTTGCAGATAAGATACTGGCGTGTCTTGTTAAGTTGTGTCAGATATGGCGGTGCAACCTGTTTCTTGATCATTCTGAAAGTTGGTCAGCGTCTGCCAACCTGACAACCAAAGAAGGAGCACACGCAAGAGGATACAATGCCTTTTCCTAGAGCGTGGAAAGACAACCTCAGCTGATTGTTGTGCCAGGGCAGACCAGGCCTATAGCCTTGGTTGACGGCTGGTCTAGGTGTGAAGCGACGACAGGCGAACAGATAGAGCATTGCTCTGCTGATCTGGCAGCTTCTGCAGCTTGCCTTGTTCCAAATGTATTGGTATTACCTTTCCCTTGGAGTAAACACGGTTGACATAGAGAGGGACCATACTGCATGTGCACACATGGTCTCTATATTTCTGAAATGGCTTTGTGCTAATAGCACAATTACTATCGTCTGACAGGACGAACAGAGCCAACAATATCTTTTCTACGATAAGGACTCCACACCTGTACACAGTACTCCAATCTAGGTATAACAAATGCTTTATACAGTTTGACTTTCCGTTCTTTGCTAATATGTATAATATTTATTTTTGTCATACCGAACATTGCCTTTGCCTTTTTCACTGCTATCTGGACTTGCTCACTCACCTTACCTTACCACCCACTTGGTCCTAGTTGATCAAGACCTTTAGGGGTTAACTTGAGTTTCGGTCCTGTGGTCATCCAAACCCTGTGTCTGTCCACCCCTATAAATGTCTTATTCAACCTCGGTTGGTCAATAGCCACCAGAATCGCTTATAAGAAAAACCTCAGAAAATGCTTCGCACAAATACAGCAATCCGTATTGGGTCATTGACACTACAGCCATATCGAGGAAGATAGTTTATGCTTAAGGCAAAACGCAATTACGTCTCGAAATTTAGAGGGTGGTCTAAATGTGTCAGTACCAGTGTTGTATTTGCAAGCACAATTTCCCGACATCGCCACTTGCTTGAAGCACGCACGCACGCACGCACGCACGCACGCACGCACGCACGCACGCACGCACGCACGCACGCACGCACTCACGCACTCACTCACTCACTCACTCACTCACTCACTCACTAACTCACTTACTCCCTTACTCATTCACTCACTTCCTCATTCACACGTTGTCTCATTTACTAACCCACTCGCTTATTTAATGACTAACTTACTTTCTCACTCATTCAGTAACTCCCTCACTCACAGACTCACTCACTCTCTCTCACTCACTCATTCACTCCCTCACCCACTCACTCGCTCGTTGGCTCACTCACTCACTTATTCGCTCCCTCACTCATTTCTCACTCACTCACTCATTCACTCAACCATTCACTCCCTCATTCATGAATTAATTCACTCCATCACCCGCCCACTTACTCACTTACTTCCTTCTTTATTCTTTGACTCATGTTCATTCACTCTCCCATTCACTTATCCAATCATCCATCCACTGACTCACTGTCTCACTCAAACTCCTTAAATCTCTAACTCACCTATTCACTCACGTACTAGCTCACTCATGAATTCATTTACTCACTCAAAAACACACCCCTCTTGCTAATTCACCAACTTACTCCCTCCATCACTCATTCACTTACTAACTCAATGATTGACTTACTCACTCACGCATTCATTCACTTACTCACTCATTTACTAACCCAATCATCCATCCATTCAATTACCTAACCTAAATAGCATTCACTCACCGACTCATTCACTCACTTACTTATGCACTAACATACTCACTCATAAATTCATTCACTCACTCAATCATCCACCCACTTACACACTCATAACCCACTCCCTCTACCACAAACTGACTCAATAACCCATTTACTCATTGATGAACTCATTTACTAACTCATGAGTTCATTTCATCACTCATTCACTCCCCTAATTATCCATTCACTGACTCACTCAATCACTCAAATTAATTCACTCACTTATTCACTCACGTAATCACTCACTAATTGATTAATTCATTCATTCAGTACTCAATCTTCCACCCACTTACACGCTCACGCGCTAATTCCCTTAGTCACTCACTTACTTACTGGCTTAATGACTCACTTACTCATTCATGAATTCATTCACTCACTTGCTCAAACCCATTCACTAACTCAGACACTCAGTCACTCACTCACCCACTCACTCACTCACTCACCCACCCACTCACCCACCTACCCACTCACTCACCCACTCACTCACTCACTCACCCAATCACTCACTCACTCACCCACCCACTCACCTACTCACTCACTCACCCACTCACCTACTCACTCACTCACCCACTCACTCACTCACCGACTCACCTACTCACTCACTCACCCACTCTCTCACTCACTCACTCACCCACTCACCCACTCACTCACCCAATCACTCACCCAATCACTCACTCACTCACTCACTCACCCACTCACCCACTCACTCACTCACTCACCCACTCACTCACCAACTCACTCACTCACCCACTCACCCACCAACTCACTCACTCACCCACCTACTCACTCACTCACTCACCCACTAACCCACTCACTCACTCACCCACCCACTCACTCACCAACTCACTCACCCCCTCACCCACTCACTCACTCACCCACTCACTCACCCACCCACTCACCTACTTACCCACTCACTCACCCACTCAGTCACTAACTCACTCACTCACCCACTCACTCACTCACTCACCCACCCACTCACTCACCCACCCACTCACTCCCCCACTCACTCACTCACCCACTCACTCACCCACCCACTCACTCACTCACCCACTCACTCACTCACCCACTCACTCACTCTTCCACTCACTCACTCACCCACTCACTCACCCACTCACTCACTCACTCACTCACCCACCCACTCACCCACTCACTCACTCACCCACTCACTCACCCACTCACTCACCCACTCACCCACTCACTCACCCACTCACCCACCCCCTCACTCACCCACTGACTCACTAACCCACTCACCCACCCACTCACTTACTCACCTACCCACTCACCCACTCACTCACTCACCCACCCACTCACTCACTCACTCCCTAACCAAACCCTTCCTCTCTGTCTCTACATTAACCACCTATCGATTGTCTTCCCTTCCAGACCCGTACAAATTATTCAGCCAGCTCACCAACCGACTCACCACCTCAGGTAATAAACATTGCACCGATCACAATCAGTTCATCACCACGCCCCCCCCCCCCCGCCACCACCATCACCACCACTATGGCTACCACACCCCCACCATCACCATCATCATCATCACCACAACACCAGCATCAATATCACCACCACCACCATCACCTACACCACGATCGCCACCATCACCACCGCCACCACCATCATCACCACCATCCCCCCCACACCACTACCACCATCACCACCACATCTTTTACCACCCCCACTATCACCACTACCACCATCACCACCACCACAATCCCCACCACCACCTCCATCACCATCCCCACCGCCACCACCATCATCATCACTACCCCCATCACAACCACCACAATCCCCACCACCACCCTCATCACCATCACCACCACCACCACCATCATTACTACCACACCACCACCACCATCATCATCATCACTATCACCACCATCACCATCACCACCATCATCACCACCATCACTACAATCACCACCACCACATCACCATCATGACCATCACCACTACCACCAACACCACCACTATCACCCCCACCCCCATCATCACGATCATCATCATCACCACCATTACCACCACCTCCATCATCATAACACCATTATCACCACCACCACCACCACCACCATTATCATTACAATCATTGTTATTATCACCATGAGCACTACATAAATCATAATGCAGATCCCCAACTTGCTAAGGCAAGTCCTGATCGCGGGATGATGAAGAGATCCTGCAGCTTAACAATTACTTTAGAATCATTCAATCAATCTGTCAATTAATCAATCAATCAATTTACCAATAAGTAGATCAGTCCATCTGGAAATCAGTCAATCAATCAGTCCATCGGTCAATCTTTCAGACAATAGTCAATATCAACCAATTAACAGATCAATCAATCAATCAATCAGTCATTGAATTATTCATTCGGTAACTTTTTCAATAAATGAATCAGGAAATGTGTGAATCAATCAATCAATACGTAAATCAATCAATCAATACGTAAATCAATCAATCATTCAGACATTCAGTTTATCAATCAGAAAAATCATTCAATCAGAAAGTCAGTTGGTCATACAATAAATCAATCAATCAGTGAAACAATCAATAAATCATCAACCAGTCAGCCAATTAGTCAGTAAATCGGTTAATCATTCAGCCAATCAAAAAATCAATTAGTCAATCAATTAGTCAATTAATGGATCAGTCAAACTGTCAGTCATAAATCAGCAAATGAATTGGTAAATCAATCAGTCAATTATTTAGTCTATCAAAAAATGAATCAATCAATCATTTGGTCAATCAAACAAATAATTAATCAATATCTCAGGCGATCAGCCAATCAATGCATTTGCCAGTTCTTTGGTAATCAAAGGTCATCAACAGGTGTTCGTCCATCACGCGTGATGAGAACCCTTCCTTTTTCATTTTAGCCAGTCCTTCCAGTCAAGTATTCTTCTGTACTTCCGGTTGTGGATGGGTGCAGAGATGGCTGACAAGTCCGATTTTGGATCTGGCAGTGAGAGCATGGAAAGTTCACTTCGAGAGGCTATGATATTTCACGGACTATTCTGGCCTTTCTCCGTTGTTCTGCTGCAGTCTTTTTAGAAGCCTCGCATGGCACTGTTCCTCTGTAGAGAGCTGAACGCCATGCTGTACGGTCGTTTGTAGCATCTTCCAATGTTTTGATGTTTATGCTGAAGGCTTTTACATACGATTTTAGTGTGTCTTTAAAGCGCTTTTTTTGGCCTCCTTGAGAGCGTTCGTCATTCTGCATCTCGCCAAAGAAGATTATTTTTGGCAACCAATAGTCTGGCATGCGAACCACGCCCAGCGAATCTGTGATTGCATCATGTTTGTATCAATGCTAGGGATACCTGCTCTCTCAAGAACAACGGTGTCCGGGACCCTGTTTTGACATTTGACATTCATCACCATCCTGAGACAAAGTGATATCTGCCTCACCAGATACAGTCCAAGTGACTAACTATTTATCTCTACGTACCTATCGTAGTTTATGCAAGGGGATTAGCCAGCCCTTTAGCAATTACTATTTCATGAAACAAATCAATCACCCACGTTTCTCACTCAAATATGAAGTTTATCTAGCCCACCACTGCAGGTGACCACGGTTACAGGAAATTTGTTTTCAAATATTTACAGTCATTCTCTCTTTCGATCCAATGTGATGTATACATTTTTACTACAGCTGGTGAGGAGGAAGACTAACATCTGGTCAGGCAAAATATCAGACATGTTAGTCAGGGTCAGGCAAAATATACTGGCCAAGACCCTCAACTTGACTTTGTAGTATCCTTCCCTGGAAACGGACTGTTTTCATGGCAGCCTGACTAACGAGCGGAGGTATCGACGGGATCCCCGTAGTAGTGATCGACAACGCAGATGAAGTCAAGCATAGCACAACCACCTGGAGGACTATGGTCTATGTTCATCAGCACGCTCGAGATGTGAGGAAAACTACTGCAACACTAACATCCTTTTCAGGGCGCACAAAAGAGTAAACCTTCTCATTGTGGGCATTAGAAGCAACAACAACAACAACTACAGATGGTCTCCTTACAAGAAGCCTCTAACCGAGCTGGCATAGTAGCTGATTATAATGTCAATGACTGTATACTTAATTGACCAGCCCGATGCAGAAGTTATTATAGTCGCTTTCTACATCATTATTAGGACGATGAGACTAACGTCAATCAAAACACACTGAATGTTAGCCAGTGTCAGGAGAAATATACTGGACAAGACCCTCACCCGACCTCCAAAAACAACAACAATAATAATAATAACAACAACAAAAACAACAACAACAATAATAACAACAACAAAAACGCGTTAGGCTCTAGTCTCTTGCTATCGAGCGAAATTTTCGTTTTCAAATGCCCCACAGCTCTTGTCTTGAGGCGTCGCGGAGAGGAGCTATGGGTAGACATCTGGTTCTGCGCTAAGTGGGAGGCGTGCTATGCTGTCATGTTAACCTTCTGGAGCGTTTCTTTGATCACCTCTATATATCGTCAACGAAGTCGACCGCACGCTAGTGATCCTGACACCTTCAGTGTGACCCTGCTACAGGTGGACCGTGTTGTGCATCATTATCAGATGACCAAACCACTTTAGTTCCTGTTCTTTAACATGGGAATTTACCGATGCATTTCCTACCATATTTCTCAACGAGCTGTTGCGAATTCTGTGGCGAATTCTGTTGCGAATTCTGTGGCGAATTGTGTGGCGATATGTCTTTCGTGGTGCACTTTGTACACAGCGCATCTTAACGATTTCAATCTTACATGTGGGCCTAACTAATAGGGTACTGGGAACTGAGACGCTAGCCCTGTCACGCACAACATACTGACCAACACGTCGCGTCAAGGTCAGCCACAATATACAGATCAAGACCACTTATCTCTCTACCATGTAGCATTCCCTGGAAACATACTGTTTTTCAAGACAGACCCGCTAACGAGATGGGGATCGACGTGATCCCCGTAGTAGTTGGTATCACGCAGATAAAGCCAAGAATGAAACAACCGTATGGAAGACCCGGCCCACCTTCACCAGCACGCTCTGGATGTCATGAAAGATACTACAAACCGCCTCTTAACGCCCTTTTCATGGCGCACAAAAGAGTTAACTCACTCATTGTGGGCATTAAACAACAACGCGTGTCACGTGTGAATCTCTTCTTAGCGTATCCACCACTTGCATTGATTACGGCTTGACATAGGTGCCTCCTGGGTCGAATGCAGCCACTCAGCAAATCCTGTGGAATGTTCTTCCACTCCTGAACTTCATCCTTGATAAATTTGCCGTACAGTCTATGGCCGATGCTCTCGATGCTGTAGCTGACGTTTGAGCTCGCCCAGTCGTGCTAAATTGGTGAAAGGTCAAGAGAAATCGCTGTTCAGGGCAAGATTTCAAAAATGCTGAATAGGAGTTGCTCCTGCACGACTCTGGCAACATGAGGACGAGCATTGTCCTGCTGAAGCACAATTTCTGGTGCCTGGATCATCACAAAAGGCGTGACATTGTTCATCACGATCTCATCTTGGTATCGCAAGCCGGTAACACCACCGTCTAAGTTAATGAGGACTGTCCAAAGATTAGTACATATGTCTCCCCAGATAATAATCTCTCCACTACAACGACGAGTGGTGCTCTTGTTGTTGCCGTAGCGCTCTCCATGGCGATCATATACTCTCTGACGACTATCGGCTCTTGAATGCAGTTGTTTCCGTAGCGCTCTCCATGGCGATCATATACTCTCTGACGACTATCGGCTCTTGAAAGGTTGATCCTCCTTGCCGGAGTAACACTTTCCCCCATCTTACGACAAGGCTCGTTTACGCTGTCTATCCACCTTTTCCTCGGTCTACCTCTGGCCCTTCTTCCTGATGTACATCTGTAGAAGGTTGCATTCTCACAATGTGGCCAGACCAATTCTTTGTCTGCTGCTCGATGTACGGTAGGCAGTAAATTGTTCCAACTATCTCCAGAATATTAGTATTTGTAATTCTGCCTCCTCTGCTGTTGTTGTTGACCGTTCGTAGGCACCGCATTTCGGGGAAGCGATTATTCAATGAAATATCTCCACGACATGTCAGTTCTTAACGGCCGCTGCCCGGACACAATTCAAGTTAAAATTCCACCTAAGTTATATGTACCTTTCCCCAGGTGGTTTGTTAAGAGCAGATATAGATGGCGCCTAACTAGCTGCGGTTCTACTTAGCTCTAGTGTTTGAATCTTCTTCTTCTTCTTCTTCTTCTTCTTCTTCTTCTTCTTACACTGTCAGACGTTAACTTGAATTTGTTCGAAGAAAGCAGCAGTCATCCTGAGGCTGTCGACACTGCCATAGAGCTTGTCTATTGTTGGCACTGGTGATGGCCACATGTGCTTTCTCTGGTCCTCGTATGTCGGGCAATTTTGTAGCAAATGTTCAGCGCTAAGTTTCTCCGTACCACAGATGCATTCGTCAGTAGTACCTATCTTCAGTTTATTGAATAGATGGTACCTCAGTCTGTTGTGGCCTGTGCGGAGTCTGAAGACAACGACCTGCTCTCTTCTGTTCAACTGGTAATAAGCATCACTTTTTTGTGTAGCCAGTATACTCTCTTTCCCATTTGGCCATGTATCTGGCCATAATAAACCTTTTGGACTTTCGTAGGGTGTTTGAGTTTTTTAAGATGGACTCGCATATTGGTTAAACCACCCTCCAATAAACTGGTTCTATACATACTGTGTAGAGTCTTCTAAATCATTATACATACATCAAGTCTGTTGAGCCGATCCCCGCGAGATTTGAATCATGGTACGTTCGAATTACAAACCAAGCTCAGAACCCGTAGGCCAGACCGCCGCGACTCAACCACCAACTTCCATAAGATTACAATTATCTGTCCATGTTTCACCAACCACAGGTTCAGGGCAGATCCAACTCTGGCAGTTTCTTCTCGAGCTCCTCTCAGACGTCCGCAACACTCCCTGCATCACATGGGAAGGCAACAATGGAGAGTTCAAGCTGGTGGACCCGGATGAAGTGGCCCGTAGGTGGGGAGAACGCAAGTCTAAGCCGAACATGAACTATGACAAGCTGAGCCGGGCACTTCGATACTACTACGACAAGAACATCATGACAAAGGTGAGGTGGTACTTATAGAGGGCTACTGTTACTGAGCATTTTTTGTGTTTTAGCCATAATCAGTTACATCATCATCATCAATACTACTATCATCATAATCATCGTTGATTTCATCACCCCCATCATCATCCCCATCATCCATCCCCATCAACCATTGCCACCCCCATCACCATATTCATCACCATCCCCATCAACCATTACCATCACAATGACCTTTGTTCTTTACTTGAAAGACATCTTCTTCTTCTTCTTTTTCCTCTTCTTCTTCTTTTTCTTTTTCTTCATATTGTACTTTTCTTCTTCTTCTTCTTTTTCCTATTCTTCTTCTTCTTCTTCTTCTTCTTCTTCTTTTTCTTCTTCTTCTTCCTTTTTTTATAAACTGATGCTATACTTCTAGCCAGGGGATGTGCTCGAAGGTGACAGTGTGTGTCAGGTGTTCGCAAGTCTCCCACAGCTTTTCGAACATGGCTGCTCCCCCTGGTTATAATGCCTCTCTTTGATCTGTATAAGTAGGGCAATGCTGCAGGATGTGTTCCGGTCTTTGCTTGGACTCTCCGCAAACACAATAGCAATCGGTGTCTCTAAGACACGTTTTGTGGATGTGGACCTTGTGTCTGCAATGCTCCATTCTGAGTCTGATAATCTTTGTCTGTCCATCTCAGTCGTCTTTGGAATGTGCGAAGTAGACTCCACTGCCTCCCTTTGTTTCACTCTCCATTGCCGAATCTGTGTACACGTGTCCAGGAATTGCTAGGGTCTTGTCCCTTGAGCTCAGGTAGAGCGTGAATTTTTGGTTCTGTTGCTTACTGCTCACTTTTCTTCGTTATCCAAGCAACCTCCAAAATTATTTTGGACTGGACCAGGCTCCGTATCCATGGTTCTGGAATGAGTTGTTCGCGATTTTAAATTTCATTTGAAATGTCATTTCATGTAGTTCCCGTTTTCTTTCAGCAAGCAACAAATTATGTAGTAGAATTGTGATGCCTTTAATTTGAGAAATACTCGCAGGCTAATATAAATTCATAGTCGACTGACCATCTGGATAATGTATGGAAAACTTGTATTCGATTTCAGCCTTTTTCGAGGCGAGTGTACTAGTACCGTTACGTAAAACCATAAGCAAAATGTGTTCTGGAGTCAGATGCATACAAAAAGCACTCCATACCAGCAATAGAGACCTTAACAGATTTCAAAGCTGAAGCAACAACTGTAGTTACAGCAACTCCTATCAGCAGAACCACAACTACAAGAAAAACGGCCATCTCAAGACTCCAAAAGCGTACAACAAGACATTTCAAGCTCCAAATAAGATGGACTCTTACATGAAATAAAATACAGACATATGGTTGCTGTCCTAAAATTCAGATCTACCCACACTGTGGGATTCTTGGAAACGAGAAGGCAGATGAGCTCGCAAAAGCCGGAAGTGGCGGCACGCAAGACTCCCAATCGAAAGAGCTATACAGAAACAAAGATACCCGTCAAACGATCCCTGAGGAAAGAATGGAGAAACCAGCACAAAGAATACAAACCAGAAAATGACAGCATATACAGTCTAGGCAGAAATAGACAGACAAAGATCTCCAGACTCAGAATTGGACATTGCATTCCCAAGGTCCACCTCCACAGAATGACTCTTAGAGATATCGCCATGTGGAATCCTGGAGCATGAAAGCAAGCACAAGAACATATTCTGCAGGACTGTCCTACGCATGGTGACCAAAGAGAGGCATTCTGGACCCGGGAACGGCTATGCTCGAAAAGCTGTAGGGGACCGGCGAAGACCTTAAACGCAGTCTCCTTCGCGAACATCATCGAGCTAGAAGCAAAGCACCAGTTCACGGTGAAGAAGATGCACGGAGCAAAAAGGCGCAAAACATAGTACAACGGACTCCACATTAGAATAACAAAGGCGAACGAAAAACACATATTTACTACTAGGTAGATGAAAGCTTATCAAAAGTGGATTTTGAACTTTGTCCTTTCCCTGCGAGTAAAGCAAACGCTCCAACTGAAATCATAGAAATACATACTTGACTAATGTAAACGTAAGGTATAAAAGTATAAGTAAGTACGTGTGCTTGCTTTATAAAATGCTTACATGTTCTTATGTAATACTATTATATAACAAAATGTTTTTCTGCAACACTATTAGATGCTTACATATTCTTCTGTACAATCATGTAATTCTTGCATGTTCTTGTGAAGTACTATAATATGATTATATGCTTTTCCGTAACACTCGGCGATGCTTACATGGTCTTTCATAATACTAGTATATGATTACGTATTCTTCTGTGATACTGTTAGACGCTTTCATGTTCTTCTCTACCAATCTTGAATCATGGCCTACTTTAGATGGGCCGTTTGACTCACCGGGAAAATCCTTGAAACGCCACATTCCTCCGTTGACTAGATAATAGCTGTCCATCGTTGTCGATGAGGACCGCCGACATCATCCTTGTCACATATTTCCCTGTTGGGTGTGGGTGCGCATGTGGCTGAACAGGCCAATGCGAGCACAAAAACATCTGCTACATATCGGGCACACGAGGTTTGTAGAAGGGGACTAAATAACAACACTCATATTGTACCATGGTTTATAATCAATTCTTGCTCCACACAGAGAAATAAAACACACTAATGGTACAAAACACATTTAATCCCCGTTGAGAGTGATCCTTTTGCAGAATCCTGCCCTGAAACCAACTTTATATCCATCTTTGTTTCCCGAACACGCTATTATAGTTGCACTGATTGTTGACACATGCAAGTTCCGTTATTTAGTCAGCCGTGAAATGTGACGTTTTTAAGAGATTTCTCCACGAGTTAGTAGAAGGCGTATGTTTGCAATATGCTGTGCGTGAATACTTACATATTCTTCTGTAATAATTTTAGATTAGTTTATGTTATATTGTAATACTCTTGGATACTTGCACGGTATTCAGTAATACTTTTACATGCGTGCACATTCTCATGTAATACTATTTTATGCTTACATGTCCTTCCTTAACAATCTTAGGTCCATGGAAAGAGATACGCCTACAAATTTGATTTCGCTGGACTAGCCCAAGCTCTGCAGCCGTCGGCTCCTCCCACAGAGGCCTACCCACACCATTACATGCATTCTGATTGGCTGTTGCATCCTGGGTATCAAGGGACGTCACCAACTGTTAATTTTACAGCCAATCACTACCATCAGCCCGTGGCACAGATGCACCATGGGATCTTCACACCCGGAGGACCCAGTAGTTACTATCATCACCACTATCATCACCATCGCTGGTCACCTACAACAGCACCATCGTCGCATCCACCACCACAGGTGGCTCAATCGCATGAAATTATGCCTTACCATAAGTACCACCATCAGCAACCTCATCATCGCCATCACCAGAACAACGTTTTTTTACCTGCTGAAGACGGCCATCCAAACACGGCGTACATGAACACATGCTACTAAAGATGTTTCCGTCTACTGTTTCCATTTTGTCTCAGATGTGGAGGAAGGGCTAGATCCATTTATCTCTGTCTTACCATCTTTAGCGATAAATCGTGTACCCATTTAAAGCTGGGTTAACTGGGAAGTGTCCAGATTGGGGCTCAAACCCTGCATCTTTGTCGCAAGGGATAACGCTCTAGCCTGGATGCTGCTCCAATCATACGTGGTAATCAACGAATTCTTCAATCAAAACCACATTTGAGACTAAACACTACTGGAACAGACACAACCAACTCTCGAGGGAATGGCGAATTTTCAATTCTGATACGGGCCAGGCAGCTGATTGAAATAATGATGAGCCATGCTATCCCTTGTTGTGAATGAGGTGCCCATATTCAGCTTAAAAGACTGGAGCGTATTGAAGACGAGCTTTTCTGTGACGTATATTCGCTAAGAACTGATCTGCGGAAAATTGATGCAAGCAGAACAACAAAACACACGAGATAATACGAGAGTTCAAACATGTAACGACACTGCACGTTAAAAGTCGATAAAAACGCACACAGGTAATGGCTCAGTGACCGCGCCAGGACAAAATCAAAACTATACCCTCGTTACAAGGTCTACGTCAAGGACACACAAATAATTATGAAAACTAAACCTTTCCCAAGGTGGTTTGTTAAGAGCAAATATAGATGGGGCCTAACTGACTTCGGATCTACTTAGCTGTAGTGTTTGAGTCTATTAATGATAGAGTCGCACATCGGTTAAACCAGTCTCCAAGACAACTGATCGTATACAGACTCCAGACTCTGTAGAGTCTTCTTAACCAGGATGAATAGGTTAAGTTAAACAAATCACACCAAAAAATACGACAAAATGTAAATTGTGCTGTTTGAGTTCATCGCTATAATGTCAACGAAAATATTTTATCAGCAACAAAGGTATAATTTTTGTTTCTAGTCTGGTCATTGAGCCATTCACCATATGTCTTTTAATTGACATATGTATAGTGTTCAATATGTCAAATTTGCAGAAAACTGAGGTAATCCTGAAAGTTTACTTTTGAAGAGCTCTGAGGAAAGGAGTGACAAATTTGTTCATGATTTAGAAGCCATGTAAACAAAAAAATGCAAGAGCAGGGGATAGTTTTGGATATAAAGGATATACCGTGCTTGGGAGATTGAGTGAGTACATACGACACTGGTCCCAACACGATAGTCGCCACGGCAACATTTGTAGGCGCCATGGCGACCTAGCGCCCGAGATTTGTTAGGCCCTGCTTATATAAAAGAGGCCGCTGGACAACATAAACATTTATAACCAGCTCGTGTAAATATTGTTTGTGGTTAGCTAAAAGAACTATTATCTATTGTTAAAAAGGCAAATTATATCTGTGTGGAATGATAATTAATATGTGGTTCTAAATTTACACTTGCATGTTTGCAACATAATGATTGACACAAATACACCCAGACTTTTAAATGAATACTAAAAATACAGAAACACACACACACACACACACACAATCGCAGAAGCGGCCACACTCACACTCACAGACACATTCGCACACATATATCAACATGCATAGTTTCCTAGGTTTGGCTCAATGGGAAAACACTAGATATCTTTGTTGACCGACAAGTGCCAAATATGATATCAGTTATTGGGGATTACTCGCACAACTAACTTTCACGGATTGTTGACTTTGCGTAGCACTGATGTCACCTAGTCTCGATGTGCCATTTGACACGTCACTTGCAGTCAGCTCAGCTGACTGCTTTGTACTTTCAATAATTATCGAACCCAGTGTTCTTGACACCTCAGAATGTAAACATAGCTTTTTCATTTTGACCGCTAAATATGGAACATTGACATTAAAATGTACATTTTTGATTGAAACTGCAATGTAAGTGTCAAATTTAAAAAAAAAAAATCCAAATTTTCTTCTTTTTTCTTCTTCTTCGTAAGCTGTCAGAGGTCAACTTGTTTTTGATCGAAGAAAGCAGCTGTCATCCTGAGGCTGTCGACACTGCCATAGATCTTGTCTAGTGTTGCCACTGGTGATGGCCACATGTGCTTTCTCTGGTCCTCGAATGTCGGGCAATTTGGCAGCAGATGTTCAGCGGTCATTTTCGTTGTACCACAGGTGCATTCGTCAGTGCCACCTATCTTCAGTTTATTGAATAGGTGGTACCGCAGTCTGTTGTGGCCTGTGCGGATTCTGAAGACCACGACCTGCTCTCTTCTATTCAACTGGTAATAGGCATCATTTTTTGTGTAGCCAGTGTGTTATGTTTTCCATTTGGCCATGTATCTGGCCCTAATAAACCTTTTGGACTCTTCGTAGGTCACACAAGAATCTGGTTGTTGTAGTCTTGCACCTTCTTTTGCCAGTCTGTCTACCTCATCGTTGCTTTGGATGTTACAGTGGGATGGAACCCACTGTACCACTACTCTTAAATCATTAAGTTCCGTATTTTTCTGGCTTTTTAGTGCTGTAACTACGGCCAGGGCATCTGTAAACAGGACTATCTGGCTTTCATTGCTTTCGCCTGTCAGCATTGCTTTTGCTGCAGCCTTCAGTGCCTCTGCCTCCGCTATGAATTTGCTTGATTATTTTCCAGTTGCCACTGACAGTATTATTTTTCTACCATTTGGTAGGCTCAGGAAAACCACTGCCCTTCCGTTCTGTGTTGTGTTTGTTACAGAATCGGTGTATGCATGGGCCCAGTCCATGCTTGGGTAGTTTTCCGCTATGTATCTCAGGGTTATGTCTCTTCTTTCTTTTTCAGTCTGGCTGTTCTTGTTTCCAATACCTGGTATATTTTCTACCACCTCCGGAATGATATGCTGCTTCCATGTGGGTTTGGGTACAGTAGGGATGGGCTTTGGTGTTGTTACGGTGTTCATAGGGTCTTCGCTAGTCTTTGCTTTGGCTATTTCTGCAAAGTTTCTCCGCTTTAGTTTCCCATTTCCAAATCTATTTAGTCTCTGATGCATTGGATGATCTGTCAGTCCTCTGAATTTCTCTGCTTGCTGCAGTCTCTTCTGTCGGTCATGGATTGCAGATTTGTAATCTTTTCAAGTTCTACAATTGGCGTTGACTTCATGCCTCTTGTTATAACTCTCATGGCTTAGTTTTGAAGTTTGCTAATGTTATCGAAGTTCGCCTTTGCTGCTGTTGTCCATGCCGCAATGCCATACTCGAGAACTGGTCTCACTCTTCCAGTGTACAGTTTCTTTAGTATTCTTTCGTTTGCTCCCCAGCTTGTGCCAACAGTTTTCCTCATGATTGCCATTCTTTGTCTGGCTCTCATTCGGTTTCTCTCGATCTGACTTTTCCATGTCATGCGCCGATCAAATGTGACTTTCAAGTAGTTTGGGTTGTCGTTTGGCCGCAGATATTTGCCGTTAAGACTTAATTTGGTGTTTTGGGGTTTGTTTGAAAGCGAGAATATCGCACTTGTTGTTTTTTTCTTCATTTATTTTGACCAGCCATAATTTCGCCTACTCCTCAAAAGATGTTAGGACCTGCTGCATCCGATTGTTTGCTACGGTGAGATTTTTTTTCGGAGGTCCACATAGCCAGATCGTCTGCAAACATGGAGCTGTGGACTCTTCTTGGTATATTCTCTATGATGTTGTTTGTTCACACCAGAAAAAGTGTGGGTGACAGTACTTTCCCTTGGGATATTCCCTGCTCCAGTGTAACCTTTTTGCTCATCTGCCCTTGTACTTGGACTCTGGCTGCTCTGTTCTCGAGGTAGTGGCTGATCCATCTGTACATTTTCTCACAAACTTCACTTCTTCGTAGCTTGACTTTAAGTCCCTTATTCCACACCTTGTCAAATGCCTTCTCTAAATCCACCCAAACCGCTACTGTATGCTTTTTTCTCCTGGTAAGCATCCACTATTTCCTTGGCTATGAGAGTGATCTGGTCCTCAGTGGATCTGTGCTGTCTAAAACCTGCTTGCTGTGGAATTAGTATGTGTTTTGCTTCCAGGTGCCACATCAGTATTGTGTTTATCATACGCTTTATCAGTTTCCTACACAACTCAGTAGCCTGATGGGCCCGTATCCATTTGGATCTGTTCTATCTTTTTCTTTCTTTGGTACTGGTATAAGTACATCATCTTTCCATGCCTGCGGTACAATCCCCCTTTTCCAGCTTTGGTTCAGGACTGCCAGTAGCTTCCGCTTTGCTGTTTGGCCCAACCCCATCAGCATTTCATTTGTTATCCCATCTTTTCCGGGCGATTTCTTTTTCTTTAAAGTTCTCATAGGCTCATCCATTTCGTTCATTGTTAGTTTTGCCATCATGTGCTCCTCTGGTGCCATCTTGATATTGTCGTGGCTCTTTTGTTCTTCACTTATATCTGTATGCCTGTCTGTAGGGACATCGATGTGGTTTGCTCTGGCATAATGTTCTATTAAGGCGTTTGCTGTTTTTTTTCCGGTAAGCATGTTGTCGCCCTGTGTGATGGTAATTTGTTTATTTGATGGTGTTTCGTCGTTCATGGCTCTGACTAAATTGCATAGTTTTTTCCCTTCTTTATCGAGATTGAGGCTTTCTGCTTTTTTTTTCTAACTGTCTCTTGTTATTTGGTTCAGTGTTCTTTTGTAATTCGCAGTGATGGCCTTGAGTGCGATATTTGCTTCCATAGATTGCTCTCTCTCTGCCATGTTCCTAGCATTTGAAACTTCATCCTCTGCTTTCTGCAGTTCATAATTCCAATGTGGCTTGTAGTTTTTCCTTGCCCCTCTTGGGATGGTTTCGGTGGCTGATTGCAGTATTGCTTTGCTTAGGCTTTCCACCATAGGTTTCATATTGCTATTTCGTGTGTTGATAGTTTCACACAGTCCATCTGTCAGCATCGCAAATCTGTCCCAGTCGGCTCGTCTGTAGTTCCAACGTGGCAGCGGTTTTATTTCCTGTGGGCCTACTTCCATATCAATATCTTGCGTAATTGGCCTGTGGTCGCTACCTGCCAATTGGTCGAGCACCTGACGGTCTATTTTGGGGTGAATATCCCCCGTGGAGAAAGCCAGGTCTGGAGTGGAGGTGGTATGACATGTTCTAGAATAGAAGCTAGGGCTTGTCGTCCGGCCTATTGATAAGATAGAGATTTGTGTCTATCTCCCAGTCTTCCACTTCATCATCTCTGTTGTCTGTGTCCAAATATCCCCATCTCTCCGAGTGGCTGTTGAAGTCTCCAACCACTATGCAGCTGGAGTCCTTGATTTCCATACTCGAGAGCGACAGGTCTTTGTTGGGTGGGCTTAACAGGTTGAATATTCGGATTTCCGTTTTTTTGTGTCATTATGTTGACTCCTACAATTTCTGCTTGAAATCCAAATTTAAAAGAAGTTGCGGTAGGAGAATGGACAAAGGATATAAGGAAGGCGAGGGGTGCTGGGAGGGGGGATATTATGTCATCACTACATTGGTGGTATTACTTTCATATTGTACGTTTCAATTGAGAAACATATCTTCTGCACGGGTAATGCTAGTGTATATATATATATATATATAAGAAGCATGTCCTCCACAGAACGTCGCTTCTTACAACCGCTACCTTTTTGACTGTTGTATGTTTCTTGGTGTGTTTGGATTGTGAAAACCGAGCGATCTTAACACCCCTAAGCCACGAAACGTCATTGAAAATATATATATAATAGTAATAATAATACTAACAATAATAATAATAATAATAACAATTCGTCCATCATCGTTGATGAAGACCACGAACATCATCCCATGTCAAACTACATGCTTGCGTATGTGAGTGCGTTCGTGGCTGATCAAGCTAATGCGAGCGAGGGAAGCTCTATGCCACGACTTGTAACAATAGTTCGTAGCTGCCTTTGATATTCCCTCTGCTCTAGACTTCCTGGACTGCCTGAACACGGCCGCCGTCGCTGATTTCAACGCCGTTTGTAGACGCAATTTTTCAAATAGATCGAATTTGAGCCAAGTTTTTGCAAGGTGATATTTGTGATAGATAAATAGCTTTTCGGTCTTATTTTAGTACAAATTCAAATAATGAATGAGCGATTGGCAGTATATATTGTGTTCATTTCAAGTCTCACACTTGTATTAATTATAAAGTAGCCAACAGCAAATGCGGGACTGTGTATATTTTGATTTGGAGTTGCTAATTAACTACTGACTATTCTATATACGAATTTAATATTCAGTGTTTGTATTTTCCCAGACGAATGTCCTTTTAATTATTTTTGGTATTGAATGTTCCAATATTTGTCCCAGTTGCACGTTTATTGCTGCATGAAACACGCATTTGCTTAAACAATTCACTATGTAGAGTTGATATATCAGCATTCAGACTTTTATACAATACAATAGAGCTGATACATTGTCTTGAACAACTGCCATACACGGGCTGTACATAAAACGTTCTATAAATCAAATTTTCGTCAATTTATAAATGTATCAGTACAGTTTATAATTCAAGAATATATATAATCAGAGCTCCGAAATAGGCTGGAAGGTTAGAGTTTAAATGCCTTCAAACCATTCTCTCGAAATTTATCTGCTAACAAGTTCAAATAAAAATATTATGTGTTTCAGAAATGACCTTTTTTTTTAATACTGAGGCATATCTTTTGTTTTAGGGACTACGAGGATTTTACAGAGAAACCCGCCACAAAATTCGGTCCCAAACCTTCTGAATCTACAGCGTGACGAGAAAGGGGAATGTCTCAAAACTATTAACTTAACTTAACGTCTTAGAAAACTTTACAGAGTCTATAGAAATTCAGCGGTCATTTTCCCGGTACCACACGGGCATTCGTCGGTTCCACCTATCTTCAATTTGTTGAATAGGTGGTACCTCAGTCTATTGTGGCCAGTGCGAAGTCTGAAGACAACGACCTGCTCTCTTCTGTTCAGCTAATATGCATCGTTTTTGGTGTAACCAGTATGTTCGGTTTCCCATTTGGTCAAGTATCTGGCTTTAATAAGCCGTTTTGACTCTTCGTACGTCATACTAGTATCTGTTTGTGGTAGTCTTGCGCCTTTTTTTGCCAGTCTGTCTGCCTCCTCGTTGCCTTGGATGTTGCAGTGTGATGGGACCCACTGTACCACTACCCTTTTTGGTGCGGACTGCTGGCATAGTTGACAGAGTTCTTTTCTTAAGTCATTAAGCTCAGTGTTTTTCTGGCTTTTTAGCGCTGTGACTACGGCGAAAGCATCTGTAAGCAAGACTGTATGGCTTTCATTTTCTTTATGTGTCACCATTTCTTCCACTGCCGCCCTCAGTGCCTCTGCCTCCGCTCTGAAATTGCTTGTGTACTTACCAGTAGCGAATGACAGTGTTATTTTTCTGCCATTTGGTAGGTTCAGGAATGCTCCTGCCCCTCCGTTCTGTGTAGTGTTTGTTACAGAACCGTCGGTGTATGCATGGGTCCAGTCCATGCTTGTGTAGTTTTTCGATATAAAGCTTAGGGTAGTATCTCTCCCTTCTTTTTCAGTCTGGCAGTTTTTGTTTCCAATACCTGGTATATTTTCTACCACCTCTGGAAATATATCCTGCTTCCAGGTAGGTTTTCGTACAGTAGTGATGGGATTTGGTGTTGTTAGTGCGTTTATGGGATCTTCGTGCATCTTTGCTTTGGCTATTTCTGCAAAGTTTCTCTGTTTTAGTTTCCCATTTCCCAAATTGTTTAGTCTCTGGTGCATTGGATGGTCAGTCAGTCTTCGGAGTTTCTCTGACTGCAGCTGGGCTCTGCAGTCTCTTCTATCAGTCATGGATTGCAGTTTTTGTAATCTTTTCAAGTTCTACAATTGGCGTTGACTTCCTGCCTCCTGTTATAACTCTCATGGCTTGGTTTTGAAGTTTGCTAACTTTATCGAAGTTCGCCTTTGCTGCTGTTGTCCATGCCGCAATGCCATACTCGAGAACTGGTCTCACTCTTCCAGTGTACAATTTCTTTAGTATGCTCTATAATGAGTTTGATATCAACCAAACAAAATCAAAATCACGAGGACTAGCATTTTCTAGGTGGCAAGGAACGGATGCGATAAATGAACAACCACACGCAAACTAAGGAAGAAGATCAAATATTTCTATGTAAATTGCTTTAAATGCTACAATGACGTGCTCAATATATCATGTATAGTAAAACAGAAAAACACATAAATCCTAACAGAGCTGTATATAGACGAAACGTAGTGTGCACTGTTACGTTGAGGAAACTAAAAACACTTTGACGGCATCAGATGCCACAGTAGCATATAAAAAAGCAACTATACTGGAGGAAGTGGTCTTTGGAAAACAAAGCGGAGGCCACTGGTCTACAACACACCAGTTTGGGAAGGATTGCTTTAAAATTCGATTGATTGATTTTCATGACCCGAGGCAATTATTGATCGTCCTCTCGCTTTGTAGAGATCGAAGTTTTTGTTAAAACAACAAAAACAACAATTACTGCTACAAAAGGGGCCGTTGGCAGCAACTTGTACTACAACTACTACTACCGAAAAGTTACCTAAGCTACAACAACAACACCAACTACTACTACTAATACTACTACTGCTAGTGAAAGGTTATCTAAGCTACAACAATACCAACAATATCAACAACAACAACTACAAAAACTACTACTAGTTCTACTACTACTACTACTACTACTACTACTACTACTACTACTACTACTACTACTGTTACTGAAAGGTTACCTAACCTATTACAACATCAACAGCAGCTACAACAATTACTGCTACTGAAAGGTTTTTTAAACTACAACAACATCAACAGCAACAAAAACTACGACTACCACTATTTATGCTGCTACAAAAATACGAAAAGGTGGTTTAGGCTACAAAACAAACAACACAAAAAACAAGTAACCACCACCAACCACCATCACTAACACTATCTGTTCTGCTGCCACACTACCATTACCCCCCCCACCCCACCCCCCATCTACTACCACCACATGTTGTCGAATGTCTGATAAACGCATCCCCAAGCAGTTGTTATTCGGTGAGCTCAAAACAGGCAGACGCTCAACTGGAGAGCAGAAGAAACGCTACAGACGTTTTTGAAAGTGAATCTGAAATTCTTCAATATCGATGTCACCTTCTGGAAGATGCTTGCAGAAAATAATATCACCTGACGAGCTAATATCACAACAAATGCTCAGTTCACATAAAGTGCAACCATCTCGGAGGCTCAGTGAAAGCGTAGTGTGAGACATAGCAATACTCACAACGATCCCACAGCCGACTCCACGCAAATGTGCCCTGAATGTGACAGAGTGTGCCGTTCCAAGATTGGTCTTTACAGTCAGCAAAGAGAAAATATGTCGCAGTAACAGTCTGATGCTGTCGAGATCTTCGCTTGCAATGGGCAACTATTATTATTAGCGCAACCAAACATGCCGATGGGCATAATACACGTGACAAAATGTATATTCTTATCAGCGTCAGAAATGCATACTGACTAATACAGATTTGCAAGAGAGATTGGAACACGTAAAACAAGATTCCTGCAATTAGTGAACAACTTCTTCTTCTTCGATCAACTGATGCTATGTTTCTAGTCTGGTGAGGTTCACGATAAACTGATGCTATGTTTCTAGTCTGGTGAGGTTCACGATAAACTGATGCTATGTTTCTAGTCTGGTGAGGTTCACGATAAACTGATGCTATGTTTCTAGTCTGGTGAGGTTCACGATAAACTGATGCTATGTTTCTAGTCTGGTGAGGTTCACGATAAACTGATGCTATGTTTCTAGTCTGGTGAGGTTCACGATAAACTGATGCTATGTTTCTAGTCTGGTGAGGTTCACGATAAACTGATGCTATGTTTTTAGTCTGGTGAGGTTCACGATAAACTGATGCTATGTTTTTAGTCTGGTGAGGTTCACGATAAACTGATGCTATGTTTTTAGTCTGGTGAGGTTCACGATAAACTGATGCTATGTTTTTAGTCTGGTGAGGCTCACGATAAACTGATGCTATGTTTCTAGTCTGGTGAGGTTCACGATAAACTGATGCTATGTTTCTAGTCTGGTGAGGTTCACGATAAACTGATGCTATGTTTCTAGTCTGGTGAGGTTCACGATAAACTGATGCTATGTTTTTAGTCTGGTGAGGTTCACGATAAACTGATGCTATGTTTCTAGTCTGGTGAGGTTCACGATAAACTGATGCTATGTTTCTAGTCTGGTGAGGTTCACGATCAACTGATGCTATGTTTTTAGTCTGGTGAGGTTCACGATAAACTGATGCTATGTTTCTAGTCTGGTGAGGTTCACGATAAACTGATACTATGTTTTTAGTCTGGTGAGGTTCACGATAAACTGATGCTATGTTTCTAGTCTGGTGAGGTTCACGATAAACTGATGCTATGTTTTTAGTCTGGTGAGGTTCACGATAAACTGATGCTATGTTTCTAATCTGGTGAGGTTCACGATCAACTGATGCTACGTTTCTAGTCTGGTGAGGTTCACGATCAACTGATGCTATGTTTCTAGTCAGGTGAGGTTAACGAAGAAGGCTGTGGGTTTCAGGTCTTTGCATGTCCGCAGCAGCTTTTCTGCGAGAAGAGACGAGAATTTCTGCTACTGTATATTCCTGCGTCTTAGCAACGAAAATCAGTGTCTGCAGCAGCATGGTTTTATCCGTGCGGTCAGACGATGTAAAAACCATGCTATATAACCCAAAACCTAACTATAATCTTAACCCTAAACCTACCAATAAACTTAACCCTAAACCTAACCCTAAACCTACCATAACCCTAACCATAAACCTAACCATAACCCTTAACCTAACCCTAACCCTCGACATAACCGTAACTCTTCACACAATTGAATAAAACCATCCTGCCTTCACTTCTATCTTTCTCTAAATCTTTACTTATTTATTTCAAATAAAATTATATCGACTTGTCCTCTCCTTAACCGGAAATGGAATGTTCCGTTACGAACGATAGGAAACCAGGGAATTCTGTTTGGGGTGAATTAAGACACAAGTACTGATCGTTGCATACAGGTTCTTTTCTCTGACGCTGACATCTTCACAATCCATTCTCTCGCTATCTTGAACAAGAGCGGTGACAATAGACGTCATTGCCTCACTCCCGTTTGCACTTCAAAACTGTCAATCAGCACTCCTTCATGTACCACTCTACAAACTGTTTTCATACAAATTCTGTATGAGTGATATTAACTTACTCCGGTTTCCCGAAGTGTAAATAGACAATACAGAGAAGGAAATGAAAATAAATAGAGATTATATTCGTACAATACCTGCTCAGTTTGGATTAATCTTCCAGGGTTGACAGAAAGATCAAGAAACAACACCCCATGTACAATACAAAAATACTAATGTAATAACTCGTTTTATTAGAAACCGGAAGACGCGGATGAAACAATATTCCTATAAACTGTATAAACAGACAGGAATCCTGAAACCAGTGTTTATGTTGTGAATACAGTTCACGTCAAACACAAGAATGTGAATCGAGGGCAATGCAAAAGCTGGAGAAATGTTGAGGACGTGTTCGCTGTTATTTGTTTAATTATCTGATCGAGTAACAAAGGATCTATGGTGAGTTTATTTTGTTTTGAATTGTTTATTTTCTGGATATTGGATTGTTATGGGAACAATGATAGTTATGTATGTAATTTCGTAGTTTGCGCAATAGATAGTAAAATTATTTGTATCTTTCCCAAGGCGGTGTGCTAAGAGCAGCTATAGACGGCGCATAACTCGCTGCGGGTCTAGTTAGCTCTAGTGTTGAGTCTAATAGGATGTACTGGCACATTGGTTAACCAACATACTAGAAACTGGTTGTATAAAAACTCTGTAGAGTCGTCTAAACCAGTATAAAGTCGTTAGGTTAGAGTAATCGTGCGGACTTCTACTGACTCTTACGTTTATCAGACGTCCACTGGAGCTAAGGAAAACAATGGTAAGTATGAGCTTTTTACTATTTCCATAGAGCTTGTCCAGGGATGGTTGTATTCTCGTCTGCTCTGATAAGAATCGACGTCATTTGACTTCGGACAGATCCATAGATGCTCAATCCCTCTCAGTAAATGGCAAAGAGTGTATATACCGATGGTTTCTGTAGCTCACTGGTTGTACACATGCATTCACCGTTCTCTCAAACGCCCCTATTTGCTTTACTTAGCATGATGTCACAATCATGCAACCTGTACCTTGCTGGTTCACCGACTGCTGTACCTTCACACAACAGGCAGTCGTCGATCAACTTGAAAATGTCAACTCGACCCAATGTCCCCACAGGCGGTGCTCCTGATGCCATGATATAAGCTCTTTTATTCCAGCAAACCCCGGCATGACCAGGACAGTTCATCCACACAAACTCTTGGTCTCCAGGCCTCTATGTGGAATATCAACTCACGCCCTTCTGCACTCTCCGAAGCAAGAATTGAGAATCATAGACGATTAGGTTCCTCATTAAAGCGATCTAGGAAGGATTCTGATGGTGGTCACAAGGGTTTACTCTGTTCCTCGTGGTCTCTGCTCTTCGTGAAACTTGTAACAAGCAACGGTTAACCACTAAAATATGTTGTTGTTGTTTTTCTTTTCACTAGTGTTATTGTTTTCATTTTGTTTTTATTCTTGTTGCTCTTGTTGTTATTGTAATTGTTGTAATTATTGTTGTTATTTTTGTTTCTATTAACGTGATTATTCTTGTTGCCTTTAATGTCGTTTTTGTTGTTATTACTGTTGTTTCCATTGTTGATTTTTTAAATTATTGATGTTGTTATTGTTGTTGCTGTATTTGTTGTTGATTTAGTTTTCATTGGTTTTGTTGTTTTTATTGTTGCTGTTTTATTGTTGTTCTAGTTGTAGTTGATGTTTTCTAAAATTGTTGTTGTTATTCTTGTTGTTGTTATTGTTGTATTTAAAATTTTTTTAAATTTTTGTAGCTGTAGTTGTTATTGGTTTTTTTCAATTCTTGTTTTACCTTTGTTGTTTTCGTTGTTGTTGTATTTTGTTGCTTATTTTTTAAATATTTTTGAATTTGTTGTTGTTGTTGTTGTACTTCTTCTTCTTCGTCTTCTTTTTCTTCTTTTTTTCTTTATCTGCTTCTTTTTTCCTCCTTTTTTTGTCTTTTATTTGGTTTCCTTGACGGGAGGTAACTCATGCTTCAGACATTCTGGTGTTATTTCCCTTGAGATCTTGGGTCGCTTGAAACTTGCGTGATTTGCTTCATTCTTTCATCACATGGAGAGGTGAGAGTGCTTAACTTCTCGATTACAACGACTCCCGGCTCAGGTGAAACATACTAAAAATCAAACCCTGCTTCTCTAACAGGCTGTATCACAGCAGTCTGGACAACGAGGTAGGGATTGGCACTGCCAGCTTCATCATGTTAGCATACTGAGGCACCACCCATTATACTACAGTCAGGAGAACCCGCCTGACCAGCGATGTAGGAGTTGACACTATTGTCCCCATAGTTGAGGCCCTATTGGGAAGGCTGTTATCGCTCTACAATCTAGAAGACCCACGACCATCTTCAATAAGTCCAGAAACATAAGAAGAGCCACCGTAACCTGGTATCAGAAACATTTTCCAGTGAAGAGCTCCACGTGAGTAACTTCCAGAGACTGCTATTCTTCTCCTTTTTAAGCCGCAGGAAAATCAGTCGCAAACCCATTTCATATATATTGTTGGAGAACTTGACTTATCTTCCTATGTCCAAGTCTTCTTCTTCTTCTTCTTCCTCTTCTTCTTCTTCTTCCTCTTCTTCTTCTTCTTCTTCTTCTTCTTCTTCTTCTTCTTCTTCTTCTTCTTCTTCTTCTTCTTCCTCTTCTTCTTCTTCTTGTTCTTCTTCTTCCTTCCTTCCTTCCTTCCTTCCTTCCTTCCTTCCTTCCTTCCTTCCTTCCTTCCTTCCTTCCTTCCTTCCTTCCTTCCTTCCTCCCTTCCTCCCTCCCTCCCTCCCTTCCTTCCTTCTTTCCTTCCTTTCTTCCTTCCTCCCTCCCTTCCTTCCTGCCTTCCTTTCTTCCTTTCTTCTTTTTTTCTTTCTTTCTTTCTTTCTTCCTTTCTTTCTTTCTTCCTTCCTTCCTTCCTTCATGCCTTCCTTCCTTCCTTTCTTTCTTCCTTTCTTTCTTCATTTTTTCTTCATTTCTTTCTTCCTTTCTTTCTTCCTTTCTTCCTTTCTTTCTGTCTTTCTTTCTGTCTGTCTTTCTTCCTTTCTTTCTTCTTTTCTTTCTTCCTTTCTTTCTTCCTTTCTTTCTTATTTCTTTCTTTCTTTCTTCCTTTCTTTCTTTCTTTCTTTCTTTCCTTCCTTTCTTTCTTTCTTTCTTTCTTTCCTTTCTTTCTTTCTTTCTTTCCTTTCTTTCTTTCTTTGCTTTCTTTCTTTCCTTTCTCCTTCTTCTTCTTCTTTCTTCTTTCTTTCTTCTTTCTTTCTTCTTTCTTTCTTCTTCTTTCTTTTTCTTTCTTCTTCTTCTTCGTTTGCTATCAAAAATCGTATATATTTCCCTCATGAATCGGCAGTCCTTTTAACTTAACTTAACTTAGCTTAACTTAACGTCTTTATACTGGTTTAGAAGACTCTGCAGAGTATGTATACAACCAGTTTAATTTATATTACCTTGCTGTAAAAGCTATACGAATCCAATCTATTTTAAAATCCATTTATTGTCCCTGCCTCCACTACTTCCTGTGGCAATGCATTCCACGAATTCACCACTCTCTGAGCAAAATAATATTTCCTTATATAACATCTGGACCGTTCATTAATTTGTAGCTATACTCTCTTGTTCAGAATCAATATCTGAGTTTTGGGTTGGTGGAGGATGCAGATATTGATATATGGCTTTTGGGGTGGGAGAGGATACAATAACCGATATTTGGCTTTTGGGGTAGGAGCGGATACAATAACCGATATATGGGTTTTGGTGTGGGATAGGATATAGGAAATGATATGTGGGTAAGGATAATAAAATGTAGAGGGGCTTTCATCACATCATAACAGTTAACGAGTTCAAAGAACACAAGACCAGCACAAAGAATACCATTTTCTAATCCCCTGTAAAATCGGTGTTGCTATATGGCTGTGAAGCATCGACAACACAATCTTTAAGAGAACAGGTACAAACAATCATAAACACATGCATGGCATGAATACAAGGTTTGAAGTGTTACGACAACGTCACCACAGTTGACCTGCTGTTAAGACCTTGACATATGTTAGCAGAACGCGGCATAGCTTAACATAACTCAACGTGTATATGCTGATTTATAAGACTCTGCAGAGTCCGTATATAATGAATTTCTTGGTGGGTGATTAACCGATCGACAAGGCATACTTCTGGTCTCTTTTGACCTCCCACTCTGTTTCATTTGACTGTTCAAAAATGACACTCTTACACAACTTTCATACAAGCCCCAAAGGCGAGTTCATTCCATTGCATTTCGGTTCGATTGATCTCTGAGAGCGCCCTAACTAGCATAGGTACATACAGACACACGCACAAGCATCCAAGCACACTGATTAACACGTTTTGATATACCCGAAAAGGCTGCGGCCTGGGGTGGAAAAGGGCGTGCTTCCGTCAGTAGAATACAGAGAGAACACGTTCACAAACACTTTACCAAAACAAAAATAGTTACCTGATTTGCGAGTCCACAATAGACTCAAATACTGTAAACCGACACCTGTTATTCGCCATCTATGCTGCTCTTAACAAACCACCTAACCATGGCCGGTGTTATGCCATGTCACACAGTTAGTCGCATCTTACGAAATGCTCTCTGTGTGGCAGTGGTGCTATTCTTGTCTTTGTCATACACAAATGCCCCGGTAGACCACTCGGGACTAACGAGAAGACACTGGTGCTGGGTAGGGCATAATTTGCGAAAAGAGGTAGACGACATTGCAAGACAGATGCTTTTCTGGAAGCCACGGTAATAAAAGAAGGGGCAGACTGAAACACGCTTGGAGGACGTCGCGCTACGGTCAATACACTGACAAAGAAAACAATCTCTCTTCCATGTACCGTTCCTAGGAAACATACTGTTTTCACTGCAGCCTGGCTGGCGAGATGTGGATCGATGTAATCCCGTAGTAGTGAACGCCACGCAGATGAAGCCGGTCATAGCACAACCGCCTGGAGGTTCACCTTCATCAGTATGTGAGGAAATCTACTACAATCCCACACATAACGTTCATTTCAGGGCGCACAAAAGAGTAAACTTACTTATTGTGGGAATTAACCAACAGCAACAACACTACTTTCATTCTCTAACTGGATGCAACAGTTTTGTGTTAAGCAGTGTTTTTTCAACGTTATTAGCCCCGTAACCCAATTTTGGCTTGGCTTGGCTTCGTTCGTTTTCAATCTCCCGTTACTAACCTCGGAATAGGGTTTTGCAAGTGACAGAATATAATCCAGAGAACGGAAGACGCTGTGTCGTAGTTTACAGTTTAACTGCGATATTTGTACCTTTCAGCCCGATACATTCGACTTCAGCAGGCTTTTTTAGTACCGGATTAGCCGTGCCTCTGTCATCCTTTTTCTTTAGCCAGACAGCTCTGTTGCAGCATTCTATCCAGGATCACCATGTGAAAGTGTAAAAGGGTTTTGACAGGTTTGTTCGCTTGCCCTGATGCTAACAGTCGCCTTTGGTTCGCTTGCCCTATTGCTAACAGTCAGCTTTGGTTCGCTGGCCCTGATGATAGCAGTTAGCTTTGGTTTCGCTGGCCCTGATGCTAGCAGTCAGCTTTGGTTCGATGTCCCTGATGCTAGCAGTCAGCTTTGGTTCGATGTCCCTGATGCTAGCAGTCAGCTTTGGTTCGCTGGCCCTGATGATAGCAGTCAGCTTTGGTTCGCTGACCCTGATGATAGCAGTCAGCTTTGGTTCGCTTGCCCTGATGATAGCAGTCAGCTTTGGTTCGCTGGCCCTGATGCTAGCAGTCAGCTTTGCTTCGCTGGCTTTGATGCTAGCAGTCAGCTATGGCTCGCTGACAACTGTAGCAAGTGCGCTGCTTAGCGTCTTGATCCCCTAATCTGATTTTGAAGTATGTTTGTTCTTTAGCATCATCAACTCTCCACTTTAAGAACTGCTGACATAGAAAATAAACCCTGCCCAGTGATCACTTAGGACAACCGTAGTTCCAAAATAACCATTGAAATCTCCCGCCGCCGTTTAGCCGTGACAATCAAGAGATAATTAAAGAGACAGACGTTTACCACACAAATGATATAATTAACACCAAAAAAGATCAATCTAGCCGTGGCACTTTCATTGATACACTAAAACCATCACCAATTTGAACGATGATTTCAAGGAAAGGGGGACATTTTTATTAAGGTAGTGCATCATTTGGTTGGGCTCAAATTATCCGCCCCTATTAACAAAATCAGAAAACCTTTTTCTGTGGAAGCCACACCTGCAAAAACGCGTTATAAAGGTGCTACATGCAGGTGTTTTTCATGCTCTGAATGTGTGTGAAGTTCATGTCAGGGTCTGATGGAATATACTGACCAAGTGCGTGAACTTAGGTCCTCGCCGCGCTTTTGGAAACATGATGTGTTACAGCAGCATCGTCAACGGAGCAGGAATACACACTATAATTCGTTCGAAAACATGTGCCCTAAAAATTAATACAATTTCTACAGAATTAACGCATGGATACGATTTTATTACAAGTCGTTTAATATTTGCCCTGACATATACGAGGAGGGCTTCAAATGAAAACCTAAAAAGTGGGATAGAAATGAAAACAACTTGCCTTTGTATTGCAACTTGTTAATCTGGTTGCTAAGGAAGTCAAGAGTGTCACACACGTGCTATCCTGATATAGACGAACAACATGGCGTCATAATTGCCGTTAAAATATGGCGAGCACAATATTGACTTGTTCCAAAGAGGAGGTGCATTTTGTTATCAGTTTGTAAAGTAGCGAAGGGGTGAAACCTATGGAATGTCTACGGCGAAGGAAGATCCAGTACGGTGAGGCATGCCTTTCATTCACGGCTCACAATCTGTAGGAGCTTGGTTCGATCCCCATCACAGCACCAGCCGTTACCTCGGGAAAGCAAACCATTAGAAAATGCAGGAGGAAGCAGACCCATAAAATGCATGCTGACATCAGATGCAATGGACCGACAAGCGCAAAATAAAAACCACAGTGCAACGTACATAGCCTTGGGAATTAGAGAAGTAAGGCGAAAGCAAAAAAGAAATAAATAAAAATAAAGTCAATCGACGATTTTCCTTTACAATGCAATCAACGGATGTGTCTGATCCTGTCGTAAACAGTCTGTCACCTAACTTACGCCGAATTGCAATTTTCTACTCATGCACTTACTGATGTGACATGCATATATGGCAGTACTAGGCCTTCATTTGCCAACGAATTTTTAATAGGGTCGCACCTTCGCTGTTAAACAATCGGATAACAGAACGCTGCTCTTCATTGGCTCATGGCAAAACGAGGGATGCTGGCGTTTAACTGCAATAATGACGTCATGTTGTTCGTCTGGGCTGTGATGGCACGTGCAGGACACTCTTGAGATCCTTAGCAACCATATTAACAAGATATAATACAAAGTCATGGTTTTTCTATTTTCTATCCCACTTCTATGATTTTCATTTGAAGCCCACTCGAGTAAATTGTTAATTTAATTGATGTAGGCACTACTATTTTTCAAAGATGTGTTTTTAATTTGTTTTTTATTACGAAAATATTTGCTTCCTCCAAAACATACTTTACTGTTTTTTGTGCAAACATATTGATGTTTATGAGCCATACGGATATCTTCAATTACCTTGTGGGCAGACCTCCAAATATGATGTTTTGATATTTGTCTTTAAAAACAAAAATCTACATGTTGTTGAAGGATGTTACATGTCTACTGTGCGTCTGTATGTGTGTGTGTGGGTATGTGTGTGTGTTAGCGTGTGTGTGTGGTTGTGTCTGTGTATTTGTACACGATCTATTATGAAATGAGTACAACGAGCCATATGAATATTAGCTAGCGCTTTGATTGTACGAGAGGCGTTCAAGTCAAACAGAGCGTTTTATTTTTGTAATGCAAAGCCATTTTGATTTCAAGTAGTCAAAATGCCATTTACTTTTTTAAATACTCTTCTGCAACTTGTATGCACTTATCCCAGCGTTTATGCACTTATCCCAGCGTTTATGCACTTATCCCAGCGTTTATGCACTTATCCCAGCGTTTATGCACTTATCCCAGCGTTTATGCATTTATCCCAGCGTGTATGCACTTATCCCAGCGTTTATGCACTTATCCCAGTGTGTATGCACTTATCCCAGCTTTTATGCACTAATCCCAGCGTTTATGCACTTATCCCAGCGTTTATGCACTTATCCCAGCGTTTATGCACTTATCCCAGCGTTTATGCACTTATCCCAGCGTTTATGTACTTATCCCAGCGTTTATGCACTTATCCCAGCGTTTATGCACTTATCCCAGCGTTTATGTACTTATCCCAGCGTTTATGCACTTATCCCAGCGTTTATGCACTTATCCCAGCGTTTAAGTAAATGCATGAAAAGCTTAATCGTAGAAACACTTGTTAGTATGTATGAACCAATCCAGGACAGCCTGTTTCATTTAGTCATCATTAAACAAAAGTTATTGCCCATCGCGAAACGATGATGACCACAACAGCAGACGCATTTGTCTTAATAATCTGATGTGGGTTGTATTTGGATTACAGTGAGACAGAATATGCGCTGGTCATCAATCACACACTTAACCTGAGTTACCTTGGATCAGTGGTTGAGATGACTAGAGGTAACTTGGGATGCAGGCACTCTGGTCAAATCGTAACGTCACTATCCTCGCTGCAGGCAGTTCAGAGACGGCTGGCATGACGGGCGCTTATACTCAAATAGGACTGAGTACCTACCTACCTAGTTACCTACTTATCTAGCTACCTACATACCTACCCATCTATTTATCTACTTACCTACATATCTCCCTACCTACTCACCGACCTATCTCCGTACCTACCAACCTAGCTATCGTCCTACGTATCTGCCTACCTACCTATCTACCCAGCTACATATCTCCCTACCTATCTACCTTCCTCCTTAAGCACCTACCTATCTCCGTACCTACCAACCTACCTACCTGTCTCCCTACCTACTAAGAAAAAAAAAAAAAAAAAGGAAAGATTCTGATACGCCATGCGGCATTATTTTGTAACCCACTGCACTTAGTGAATGATGTGGTCAGGTTCATGCCAGCGGCCTTCCCTTCCCTGACTGAACTGGTACCTATTTAAAACTGGGTCGACTCGGGAGTCTTTGCAGTCTGAAAAACCATCTCCGCCTCAACTGGGGAATGAACCAATGACCACTCAGATTCGAAACCAGGGCGCTAACCATTGCGCTACGCCGCTCCCTATCTACATGTCCATGTATCTACCTATCTATTTGCCCATACCTACATACCTACCTGTTAACCTGTAACCTGGCAATGTACCTACCTTCCTATCGACCTACCTACTTATCTATCTGCTCATCTGTCTACTTGCCTAGCTATCTATTTCCCTACCTACCTACTTACCCACCTACCTGCATATCAACTTACCTACCTACTTCTACTCACCTTCCCATCTACCTGCCTGTCTACATACTTATGAACCAACCTACCTGCCAATCTACCTTTCTGCCATCTACTTAAAAGTTTATCTACCTATCTACTCACCTACCTACTTACCTACCTACCTTACTTACTTACTTAGCTACCTGTTTATCTACCTACCTGCCATCTACTTACCGACATACATGTCTATCTACTTCCTACATACCTACCTGTCCATCTACATACCTGCCAATCTACCTATCTATCTACTTACCGGTCCATCTACTCACCTACCTACCTACATGGTCATCTACCTACCTACTTACCCACCTACATACCTGTCCCTCTACCTACCTACCTGTCCATGTGCCTAATTGTTCATCTACATACCTTGCTACTTACCTACCTACCTATAAACTTGTCCATCTACCTACCTGCCTATATTAACCACTGTGCACGAACCAAATAGCAAAGCATGTTTTGTAGAACTGCCTTCTGTCTATCCAGTTCAGGAAGAACTAAACTCAAAGTTGTATGAAACTAAGCAACAGCTCCGGACAACAATAAGTTTCATCACAAGAACTCGCCTGATGGTGTAGAAAGTAAAAAGGGAACAAACGATGAAGGAGAAAGGACAATAAAGATAATTTGAAGATAAGATCGTACTTGTTAAGCAAATGCAGCTACATACAAACTATCGTCACTAAAAAGACATTCAAACATTGCAACAGAGACAAAAATAGATGATCCAAAATATATGTATATCAGCACTCTGTTATCAATGTCAAACATGGACCTTGATTAGAAGCACTGGAGCGAAAACATGGGAAATAAGATGGTTTCCATAAATGGTTAGATCCACTCGACGGAGACAGTTAACAACGACAAAATTCCGACGAGATTCTGGGACAACACAATACACGGCATATATTCTGGAATTAAGAATTCAATGAATTTGAAAACAAAATTTCAAGAAAGTCTCTCCAAACATACACGCCGCACCAGCCTTGAAGACCTTACAGTAGGACAAACTCAATTGAAAGAGCTCACAAAATCGTGTAAAAAGGACAAATTGTTGGGAAATATCTCAAATTACACCAAATCAGATGAAGATATGACGTCGACTGAAACCAGCAGTGGAAATGAAGAATGAGAAACTCAAGATGAATCTGGAAAAGAACAAATAAATAAATAAAACGAATAGACGATCAAAGGTAATTAAACAATGCTTACACGTCCCTGACGAGCCACAGTGTAGGTAAATGAAGGATGCTTGGAAGTAATTAAAAAAATAGAAAAGTAATTTATCGAAATGGCGGATATCCTAACCAAACACAATTTATACGGCCTTGGCAAAAGACATTCACGTAAGCCTTCACATCGGCAGTTAACCTGGATAGGACCAGATTTCCGCCTGTACTTTTTTCTCCATTTTGGTTTGCTAGGAATACATTGTGATACTTACTGCTCTAGTTTTTCTGGCGAACTTTAACAAAACAGGATATTCTTACATTTCACGCCCTAATTATTTAGATAATTGATAAACCTGTCTACACAGATCAAAACATTGCTTGTGATGTACTTCCGCTGGTGGTTTACTCCTGATGACGTAGGAGGAACGTGCATGGAGGATTTCTCTTCTGTGCACATGCGCACAACATCAGCTTAATTCCTGGCTTCCTGTTAGGGTCAACAGAAACGGTGACCATTCTACATCGTTAAAAGTAAATCCGGTGTACAATGGAAACACCTATTCTTCATAGATGCTACAGCAAGAGGTCGAAGTTTTAGCTGTGAATGAGCTGACGGCAGCAAGCGACTCATGGCTGGCTACCAGGGTCAGTGACTTACACCTGATCAAGACCTTTTTCCGGACTCGAGTGACGGCTCTGGAAACAGACTACTACCATTTAGCATGGGTGAGAAAATAGGGATCGATGAGGCAAGGCGAACCCGGATCGTCACACGCCGTGCTGAAATAAGATGTGTCGGACCGAAAGGCGCAGAGATCGCATCATCGTAGGGAACTGAGACTCTAGTCCGATCAGGCACAGCACACTGATCAGGACGTCGCGTCAGGGTCAGGCACAACAAACTGATCAGGACCTCGCTCCAGGGCCAGACATAACATACTATCAGGACCTCGCTCCAGGGCCAGACACAACATATTGATCAGGACCTCGCTCCAGGATCAGGCACAGCATATTGATCAGGACATCGTCTGAGGGTCAGGCAGAACATACTGATCAGAACATTGCGTGATAGTCAGGCACAATATACTGTTCAAACCCACATCTCTTCCATGTAGCATTCCCTGGTTATAAGACAGCCTGGCTAACAGCAGGTGCGTCGTTGTGATCGCCGTAGTAGTGAGCGAGCATCACGCAGATGAAGCCATGCACAGCTCAATAGCCTGGCGGACTTCGGTCCACCTTTATTAACTTTCTCGAAATGTGAAAAAAGCTACTGCAACCCACCACTTAACGCCCATTTCAGGGTGCACGAGCGAGTAATCATACTCATCATGGGCATCAAGCAACAAGGGAGTCTCTGTGGTGAAGTGGTCAATCCGTTTGCTTGTGTTCAGACGGTCAGGGTTCGAATTCAACCTACGACAATCTGTTCATGATGGCAATTTTTTCGGAGATCCCTAGATTCATCGCTGGAGTTACGAAGTTTGTGTTTTGTGAGATGCCCTCGGCAGGCGGGGATACTGTTCTGGGGAGAGAGAACGAACCACGTTGGGAGACCCGTGGCGATGAAGTCGAGTCCTCGCCTTTATCTTTTAACCTTTTAAACATTATCAACAACAATAATAACAACGTCGCAGCCTCGTTCTATATTACGATACAAAAAGTCTTGTTCCAGGAGAACGCAGACACAGAGAGGTCAGTCAGTGCTTCCAACGTTAAGATGTAAGAAGCCTTCGCGTCCTTTTTTCACAACAGCTGGAGTATGAGACGTAGTTTGATAACTTGGATTTTTTTCTTAATTGTTAGTAGTATCCATAATCTGCTTTTTATTTCATACGATGAAATCCTTTCAATGAAAGTTCTGCTTGTTTTTATATTCTATTTCTCTAATCTGTTATCTGTTTCGAACATGAGTTTGTATAGTTTTAAACACGACAGTAGCCAGCTTGAGGCTATTGATGTAGATTTAGAGATTTTCAAGGATTTGACCCAGGGATGGTTACGTGCACTGTCTAAGTTCGTAGTAACACAATCGTCAGTGTAGAAATAATCCTAATTTAACGTAACGTCTTTATACTGGTTTAGAAGACTCTACAGGGTCTATATACAATCAGTTTCTTGAAATGTGGGTTTTACCGATGTACAAGTCTTTCTTAATCGACTCAAACACTAGCGCTAAGTAGACCCGCAGTCTGTTAGGCGCCATCTATAGCTGCTCTTAAAAAACCATATGGGGAAAGGTACAAATAAATACATTTTTAATTTTGTCCTGGCAGTGGCCGTTGAGTCTACTTTTTAAAATTTCTATTTGCTAATGTTTTTTTAACGTGCTCGACACTGAAACCGGAGTCCGATCTCACTACCTAGAGATCAGGGGAATTTTTACCAGAAGATCCACATGCAAAAAAAATCCCGGTCTCCACCGTGATTCGAACACGGGAGCTCCGGCACAAACGGCGGACAACTTACATCAAGGCCACTGAATGAAAAAAAAAAAGACATGAATTTACATTTACTTAAAGGACACGCCATCCCAGAGGAGGCCCACAATGAAACAGAGATTAAGACGAAAATTGCATTGACAAAAGGCACTGCAGGGACAAACCATAAACTGGTAACATCAAAAAATATCAGAATAGAACTGACCAAAGGAATAATAAACTAGTCATGTACAGCCAAATGCGATGTATTGGGCTGAAATTTGGACTCCAGCAAAGAAGTTTGAACAATAGCTTGGAAGCGTTTGAAATTGCTGATACAGTAGAAGATAACCAGTAAGTTGGAAAGAAAGATGAGGTAGTAGCAAGGTTCTCATACTGAGACACTATTGAAAATGACACAAAAATGAAGAATGAGTTGGCTCAGACACAATATGCGACATGAAAGTCTTCTACAGAAGATATTTCAGAGAACGAACTAGGGAAAACCAGGAAGAAAGCGACCAAGATTCATCTGTACATATCAGGCATGCAGAGACATTAACATGCGCACCTATGCTGACATTAAGAGAGGTACAGAGGTTAAGGTCAAATGGAGAAAAAAAATGCTGAGACAATCTTACCACCCATCACAGGACTAACCAATCAGAGGTTAGAGTCAAATGGAGAGATATGCTCAGACAACCGTACAACCAGTTTTAGGACTGATCAACCAGAGGATATGGTCAAATAGAGAGATATGCTCAGACAACCGTACAACCAGTTTTAGGACTGATCAACCAGAGGATATGGTCAAATAGAGAGATATGCTCAGACAATCTTACAACCAGTTTTAGGACTGATCAACCAGAAGATAGGGTCAAATGGAGAGATATGCTCAGACAACCTTACAACCAGTTTTAGGACTGATCAACCAGAAGATAGGGTCAAATGGAGAGATATGCTCAGACAACCTTACAACCAGTTTTAGGACTGATCAATCAGAGGATAAGGTCAAATGGAGAGATATGCTCAGACAACCTTACAACCAGTTTTAGGACTGATCAACCAGATGATGAGGTCAAATGGAGAGATATGCTCAGACAACCTTACAACCAGTTTTAGGACTGATCAACCAGATGATGTTGATGAGTAATTATAGCGCTTCTACTTTGGTTCCTTTCAGAAGTTAATTTGGTAAATAAAATCTTAATAAAACTGATGTATAAGGTTTGCATGTTCTCATTGCGAAAAGCAGAAAGGTAAACTCTTCCTTGTTGGACAAAAGAAACTTCACCAAGGTTCACTTGAAACTTTCCGATATCCCTTTTGTGTAATATTCTACACTCGGTAAATAGCCGGACAAGCCAGGACCGCATCTCTGTGTGGAAGTACATGACCGTAAAAGTAGCAGCTGAATAGCGTGGGGGGGGGGGGGGGGGGGGCTTTGAAATGAAACCCTCACATGAGGTAAACATTCCATGCACACAGTCTAACGTTTTACCAGTCTTGCGTCTGGCTTCTCAGTTACCTATGAAACTATTGATTTATGTCCAAATGGTTGAACCGAGAGAGAGAGAGAGAGAGTGTCCAGTCTTCATCACTCGTTTTAGACGAACAATAAAATATTGTGTTCACATGTCGATTTTATCCAAGGCTAGTCCGGTCAGGTCATCGGGTAACCAGTGACCTTGTTGGAGCACGCATGCAGACATCTTCACAAGCCCTCGCCACCCTTCTCTATTATTTTTGTGTTCGGCTTGTTTCTCTATTCCCCAAAGGCGGTGTGCGTTGCACTGTGTTTTTATTTTGCGCCTGTCGACCCAGTGCATCCGAGTTCAGCATGTATTTCATGTAAGGGTCTGCTTCCTCCTACATTTTATAAGGAATTGCTTCCCCGGGGTAACGGGCGGTGCTGTGGTTAAGGAGCGAAACCAGCACGTTTGGGTTGTGTACCGAGTCACTTAACTACTGGCCCACGGAGTCACCTCAACGAGAATATGCCTACTGCCACACTGAGAATACGTCGTAAGAGTAGATTAACAGTGATATCTCTAGGGTAAAAAACTGAGAGGGAAAGAGATGGGAATATGGCGACTGCCACACTGTGAGTATGTTGCAAGAGGGGATTAACGGTGATGGCTCTAGGGTATAAGACTATGAGAGGGACAGGGGCGTGAATATGGCGAATGTCACACTGTGAGTATGTCACAAGAGCGCATCTAACGGTACTAACTATACTAGGGTAAAACACCATGAAAGGAATAGATACGAGAATATGACACTACCAAGTTGATTGTATGTCGAAAGAGAAGGTTAACTGTGCTGTCTCTTGGGTAAATGACTGAGAGGAACAGAGACATGAATTTGGCACTACCACACTGAGAGCATATCGTAAGAGAAGTCCAACGGTGCGGTCATATAACTTTAGGTTAGAAGACTCTACAACTCCTGATTTGCAGACAGCGGAATTCACACGCACTATGAACCTGCTTGACAAGTACAGAGTAGTATTTTTGAATGAAAGAAAGTTAAAAAACAATATACATGTATAAAAGAGATAATAACTATTTGTTTCGGGAAATGAATAAGAAGAAAAGAAAACGAAAGCTGGCGTCAGTGATCATCATCATGTAACATGTCTTTCACAGAACGTCGCTCTCATGACAGCCTGTCTGTAGGAAACTCTATCTTTCGCCGGTCTTCCGGCCTGTCCCAAAGTGAAATCCAGTGTCACCTTGATGTTCTCAGTCCATCGACTTCTCGGTCGGTCCCTGCCTGTCTTTCCAGGGACCATGCCTTCCATAACCACTCTCTCCAGTCCGTTGTGTCGTTTGACAGGTCCAGAAAACCTAAGTTTTCGGTTCATTACTTACGTCATTTATTAGCCAATTCTCTTCTACATTCAGGTCTTGCCAGATGGATTTCTTTCTTTCTTTGTCCACGGGATTTTCAGGACTCTTCTGTAACACTGTGTTTCAAAAGCACCTATCTTCGCTCTTATTGTTTATGTAATCGTCCATGTTTCACATCCATAGGTTGCCACAGGAAAAATGCATGTTCTTAGGATCTTTAGTTTTAGTTCTTTGTTTGTGTTACGCCTTAGGTTCTGCATACTCCTGATCTTCTGCATTGCCATAGTCAGTCGTTTTTCTTACTTCCTTTGTACAGTCTCCGATGTTGTTCAGTATTGATCCCAGATATTCTAAATGTGAAACACTTTTAATCACGTCGCCAACTATCTCGATTTTAAGTTCGATTATCCTTACCTTTGTATTTATGTAGATATTCTAGGCTTCAGTATGTTTCTGAACTGATGTAATTATTTGTTCTAGTCCTTTGGCGCTATTCGAGAGCAATACTGTGTCGTCGACATATCGCATTTCCGGTATCTCCTTTCCTCCTTTTATGAAAGGATTGAAGTCTGTAGAAATTGACTCAGCCTTTACATTCCTGATAATTTCGACGTCAGTGATACGAAGTGTTAAATGTTAATTATAAGAGGTCCTGGTTTCTGTTTGGGTTTGTAACTATCTTCCTGATGTCTTTCTTCTATAAGTCAGTATCAATTTACAGCTGAGTAAACTTGAACGTAAAGCAAATCGAGGCGCGAACCTGTTCCATTAGCCGGGAGAGACAAGCGCGTACAAACTACAACGGAATACACCTGAGAACTGGCTATGCCATTCACAATAGAAATTTGATCGACAGATTCACATTTCGTTCGCTGTTGCTTATCACTGATCTGAAGGTAAACATCCCTACTGACGCCAGTTTTGGAATATAGCGATGTAAACAATTTCGTGCCATTTGGACCAACTGACGCCAAATTGTACAATTCATCCTCAACCTCGACACATCAGAACGGTGTTGAAAAATCATTGGTTTTTAATACGCTGCCTTGTCGGAATAGGTTCCAGGATGGCTCTGAGTGTACAAAGGGTACGGCTTGGATCGCTGTCACACTGAAAGGGTAATAGCAGAGATAATTCAAAAGTGCGACTAAAAACACTTTAGGGTAGAGGACTTTCAAACTAATAGTTTCTTTTCTTCTTGTTCTTTTTCTTTTTCTTTTCTTCATCTTCTTTTTCTTCGTCTTCTTTGTGCTCTTCTTTGTGCTCTTCTTTGTCTTCTTCTTTTTCTTTTCTTCTTCTTTTTTATTCTTTTTCTTCTTGGTCATCTTCTTCTTCATCTTCTCTTTCTTTTTCTTCTTCTTTTTCTTCTTTGTTTTCTTCTTCTTCTTCTTAATTTTCGTATTCATCCTCTTTCTTTTTCTTCTTCTTTTTCTTCTTCGTTATCTTCTTCTTCTTCATTTTCTTTGTCTTCTTCTTCTGTATCTTCTTCTTCTTCTTCGTTTTCTTCTTCTACATTTTCTTATTCATCATCTTCTCTTTTATTTTCTTATTCTTCTTCCTTTTCTTCGTCTTCTTCTTCTTATTTTCTTCTTCTTCTTCTATTTCTTCTTCTTCTTCTTGTTCTTCTCCTTCTTCGTTTTCTTCTTCTTAGGTCCCACGGCATACACAATCACCAACAATAACTAGTGAAATAAGACATGTTATATATTTTTATCCAGTTCTTTCCGGCATCTGTTTCCCTTGTTTCGGCTTCTAGATCTCCCATCCATGTGTCATTTGATCTACCATTACTTCTTCTTCCCTGTGTGTTCCATGACAGAGGTTGTCTGATAATAATGACTTGAGCCTTTCTCACTGTGTTACCAACGGAACACTACCTTCTAACAATAATTGACCCTGCCACCTTTTCCACTTGACTTGGATTTAACTTTTATTCCTTCGCAATCATTTCATCTTTAGACTGGGACTCCAGATTCTGCAATGGAGTCTGCTGTCATTGACTTATTCTAAATACCGCCTCAGTTTCTTCTCGATGGAAGTGGGCGTGGGACGAATCCTTCTCCTCAGATCTGCATGCTGGATATAGTCTTGAAATACATGTGTTGCTGTCGTGTTTGCTAGACCGCAGAATCATAGACTGGTGGTACCTATCTTGAGTTTCGTATAGCGGTGCTGTCTCATTCAGTTGTGACTACGGAGATGAAAAATGATAATTTGATCTTTTCAGGACAGTTCATAAAAGTGATTTTTTCGGCCTTTTCCCTGTCACTTTACCTTGTATGGTCCTTTTATTTTGGCGTTAGCTTCTTCATAGATGAACATGTATTCTTCTTGTATCAGTTCCGCTCAGTTTTTTCATAAAGTGTCGACCTCATGGCTGACTTTGATGCTACAGTGTGAAGGAATTCATTTACTTGGATCCTAGTATTCAACCAGGCAAGGCTCACTGATGCCAGGTAGACAAAAGCTGTTTGAAACAATCTGTGCCTGTCCTTCACCTTGGAGTTTAATGACGTTCTTCCTCTTCTTCTTCTGTGTTCATTCTCAATGTCTAGCTACCAAGCCCTAAACAGGGCTTTGCAAGTAGGAGAACGGAATGCATTATGTCACTAGTTTACAGTTTGATTGCGATATTTACACATTTCGGTCCGACACATCCGTCTTCGGCAGATAATGACGGTCTAAATCGTGGTACAGCTCAACTCTCTATCTTGTCGGCGGACTGCTGCGTGGGCGGTTGTAGTTGAATGGTAACCAAAAAGACACCCTTCTCGTCCATCTATCGTCAGTCATGCGGACCACATGACCGGCCCATTTATCGTCAGTCATGCGGACCACATGGCTGGCCCATCTGTACCCTCGTATTGATGCAGTCGACGAGATCAGAGAATTCAGTTTGGTCTGGGATGCCGGTGTTTCTGACGTGGTCTCTTAAGGAAATATTCAGGACTCTACGCTCCATTGCTCTCTCGGTAATTCGGAGCTTTTCTTCATCTGATTTACGTGGACTCGAAACCTCACACCCATATACCACTGCTATGATAATAATGCCATTGAAGGTAGTTCTGGCCTTGACGTCCGTCATCTGCTGGGGTATCGGTTTAATGCGGTTAAAGCACAGCCATCCCGTCGCTTTCCAGCGTAAGATCTAAATATCAATATTTTTGATTTTATTGATTTCCTGGTCTAGGTAGACATACACATTATCGTTTTCGATGGGCTCACTTTCCAATCGCAGTTCTCTGGATGGACAGAAAGAGTTCAGTAGAAAGTTTCTATAATGTATTTTTTTTTTTTACGTTTACCTAATTTCTCTATTCCTAGAGGCTGTGTGCGTTGCACTATGTTTTTATTTTGCACCTGTCGACCCAGTGCATCCGACTTCAGCATGCATTTTGTGTAACCGTCTGCTTACATTCACAACAAAGAAGCCTTCCCTGATTTATTCAGCTCATTTAGTATTTGTTCAACTTCTACAATGGTCTGGCTTGAAGATCACAATACCGTCCACAAAACGTATTTGTCAGCGCATCTCGCCACTGAATCCACACAATCAATAAAAGAAACAGATATAGCAATCACTTGCCACACAAAGAGTTGTGCAATAAACAATTCTAAATACAGATGGTTGTATACACAAACCTCAAAGGCGTAGCTAAAAAAAAACTTTGAATCAAATATGTATGGGGTGTATAAAGGTCACAAAAACCCTGAAGCAGGTTCAGGAGTTGATGCTAAATGTCTTCAAGGTCGACTGCAGACTGGACAGAGAAATATATAACTTAATTCAAAAGGCAAAGAACGTGCACTGATATCTGGCAGCAATACGGAACCATTCAAGTGTCACTAAACAGCAAAGAAAAGGCCGCCGTCCATCGTAGACGATGATGCATAATTTATTTTGCTAGCGCTATTTTTAGTAAGAATTAACTTCGCTACTTTTTATCCTCACTCTCTCGTATCGTGCAACCCGACCCCAGTGGGAAGTCAAGGACAAGACGACTAGGGGGTGCAGGGGACTCCGCATCAAGCACTCTTGAAAAAGATGGCGGAGTCCGGACTCGACCCCACACCCCCTGATCACGAGGCCGCCGGCTTAACCACTTCGCCACGGAATCCCCACTAAACATATACTAACAAATACGCTGTTCATCTCATTGCAGTGTCAAACGTGAGTACTTTTAGATATACAGAAATGTCAGACCGAGACATGTGCGATTCGCGTACACAATCCATAAGACAATTCACTACACAATTCGTAACAGCACGTTGTGAAAGATGGTGGGGGCTAGATCGGGTAACTAGTGTATTGAAGCACTGAAAAAAAAGTGATTTGGACATCTGACAAGGAATGATCAACCTGCAGAGAGATCATACTATATGAAGGTCGGAGGCACAGGAGAAAGACGTCGACCCCGGTGACGATGGATGAAGGGGATCAATGAATCACTTCCAAAGTTCAACATGTTAACAGAACAAACCTCCTACAACACGCAAACCTCCCGCCTAACACAAACCTCCCGCCTAAGACAAACCTCCCGCCTAACACAAACCTCCCGCCTAACACAAACCTCCCGCCTAACACAAACCTCCCGCCTAACACAAACCTCCTGCAACACGCAAACCTCCCGCCTAACAAAAACCTCCCGCCTAACACAAACGTCACGCCTAAAACAAACCTCCCGCCTAACACAAACCTCCTGCAACACGCAAACCTCCCGCCTAACACAAACCTCCCACCTAACACAAACCTCACGCCTAACACAAACCTGCCGCCTAACACAAACCTCCCGCCTAACACAAACCTCCCACCTAACACATACCTCCCGCCTAACACAAACCTCCCGCCTAACACAAACCTCCCGCCTAACACAAACTTCCCGCCTAACACAAACCTCCCGCCTAACACAAACCTCCCGCCTAACACAAACGTCACGCTTAACACAAACCTCCCGCCTAACACAAACATCCCGCCTAACACAAACCTCCTGCAACACGCAAACCTCCTGTCTAACACAAACCTCCCACCTAACACAAACCTCCAACCTAACACAAACATCCCGCCTAACACAAACCTCCTGCAACACGCAAACCTCCTGCCTAACACAAACCTCCCACCTAACACAAACTTCCCACCTAACACAAACCTCCCGCCTAACACAAACCTCCCGCCTAACACAAACCTCCCGCCTAGCACAAACTTCCCGCCTAACACAAACCTCCCGCCTAACACAAACCTCCCGCCTAACACAAACCTCCCACCTAACACATACCTCCCGCCTAACACAAACCTCCCGCCTAACACAAACCTCCCGCCTAACACAAACCTCCCGCCTAACACAAACGTCACGCCTAACACAAACCTCCCGCCTAACACAAACATCCCGCCTAACACAAACCTCCTGCAACACGCAAACCTCCTGCCTAACACAAACCTCCCACCTAACACAAACCTCACGCCTAACACAAACCTCCCGCATAATACAAACCTCCCGCCTAACACAAACCTCCCGCCTAACACAAACCTCCTGCAACACGCAAACCTCCCGCCTAACACAAGCCTCCAACCTAACACAAACCAGAACTCTAAGAAAACGTCAAGTCTACGACTCCGTAGACAAGAGCAGTGGGACACAAGGAGGAGATGAATATATGTGTCGCCCGTGTGTTTCCGTGGACAAACGTAATAGGTCCACTGATTCCACGCACGCACACGCACACACACACACACACACACACACACACAGGAGAATGATGATTTTTGTCGATCCCATGTGTTGAAGACCACTCTCTTTATTCAGCCGTGTGGGGAGTCTTTTGCTGTGTCCCCTAAAATGGGTGATTTAGATTAAAATGGGACACACTGCTCCTTTTGTCAACCTCACTCTCTGCTCCTGAGCTATCTTTGGTCAGTGGCAAGATATTATCGAGATAACTTAAAATAGCACAGAAGGCAGATTTGTCTTCAGGGTTTACTCCCGAAGTCTCATAAACAGGTATCCCGCAAGACAGCAAAGGGGGAATGCCATCTAGCCATAACCACAAAAGTTCATAATGACATCAGACAGCGTGTGAGGGATGTGTTGGGCATCTCTGTTAAGCCGTGTTCTAGTCCATTGTAGTCGTGTCTAAATGTCACATTCACATCAAAACCAAAGCTGACTGCAGCGAGGACGAAGGGCAAACATATAGGGTGAAGTTGAACAATGTGCAATAGGCCGTGAAGATACGACACACGTTTAAGCGTAGTACTCATATAGGTGAAGTCCAGGCTAGGATCATCGGAGAGATGAAAACACACACAAAAAAAAAAAGATTGAACTACCCAGTCCAAATGGAAACAACACATTTCGTGAACTCACGAGTAAGTCGCCGGCTAGCTGAATTCCGGAAAATCCGTGGTCTGCGGCATCCATAATGGACTAAAACACTAGATCAATTTAGACCTGCAGCCTGTCCAGCGCCAACTTTGCTGCTCTTCTCAATACGTACATACACACATACATACACACATAATCATATATATATATATATATATATATATATATATATATATATATATATATACATACATATATATACATGCATACATACATACACACACGCACACACGCACGCGCACATACATACACACATATACACACATACACATACACACATACATACACACATACATTACTGTCCATCGTTGTCGATGAGGACCGCCGACATCATCCTTGTCACAGATTTCCATGTTGTGTGTGATTGCGCATGTTGCTGGAAAGGGCAATGCAGGCACGAAGACATCTGCTGCAAACGGGTACATGAGGTTTGTAGAAGGTGATGGTGTTCCCGCTGTTCGGGATTTCTTAGTCTCGCGTCTGCTCTGTGCTTTCACAACACGGTGGTCTTCGCTGCTAGCTACCCCCGGTTTGACTGCGCTCCACCGGTCAGATCTGTTTTGCACAAGACATTTCCATGTGGTTATATATATCTTGCAACTTTTTAGTGAGTCCTTCAGACCGTCTTTATAACGTTTCTTTGGGCGCCCTCTCTCGCGCCATCCCTCTCTCAGCTCGCAGTAGATAAGCTTCTTTGGCAGCCGTTCGCCTGACATACGGACGAGGTGTCCGGCACATTCTAGTTCTTTTTCTACCAGTGCATGGATGTTGAGCATGTCAGTCCTCGAAAAAACATCGATGTCAGCGACACGATCTTGCCATTAGATGTGGAAATCTGTGTAGAAGTGGTTTAACCTCCTTGCATGTCCAGAGACTTCTACACCTAACGGTAGAAGAGGAGCGACTAAGTAAGTAAGCATGTCCAGAGTATACAGTCCAGCTTTCGGAGGCCTAGAGTAGGGTTGGATTGATGGTGGCATGGTAGACTTTTTTTTGTCTTTGCTCTGATACCACGACGTTCCCACACCATCGTGCGAATTCTACCAAAGGCTATGCTGATCTTTGCTATTACGCTTGCCATGTCATCATCGAAGCTGACAGATTTCGACAGCTAATTGCCCAGATACATACATACATACACACATACACATTTATTTATTTATTTTGTTTGTTCATCACGAGTGATGAGGACCTTTACTTTTTCACCTAGCCAGTCCTTCCAGTCGAGAATTCTCTGAATCCTGGTTGTGGATGGGTGCGGAGATGGCTGGTGAGTCCGATTTGGGATCTGCTTACTTGCACGCAGGGAAAGCATGAAAAGTTTGCTTCGGGAGACGGTGATCATGAATGTCAGCAAATCCATGTATCTCGTTTGCTTTATTGCTCAGTATATCCGCAACTGATGCAGCGTTTTGAACGTAGTTTAGCTTGTCAGCGGACTTACGCTCTCCGCATCGCCGCTCACCCGTCGTCACATGACTCGACGGTGTTAGTACTGGATAATTGAAAAGAGAATGACTTACGCGATGAATTTGATTTGAATAGTTGCTCATTTTGTCGACCTCACTCTCTCGCCCGAGCCCAACTTTAACCAGTGGTAAGACAAGTCAGGACGACTGGATATGGACTCAGGTGCAGTGGATGACCAAGGCTGCTCAGGTGCCTGGCCGTGTTCTGTGCGGTCCACACCGCTCAGCCAATTTTCTGTCGTGGTAGCCTGATGACGAGTTTCCTGCTTAGCTGGCTGGACTTGAGCAGGGCAGGGCAAATTTATACATACATACATACATACGCATGCACGCACGCACGCACGCACGCACGCACGCACGCACGCACGCACGCACGCACACACACACACACACACACACACACACACACACACACACACACACATTTATCCTTCAAGAAAAGCGTCATTTACGAACAATCTTTTTCTCTGCCCAACCCTTTGATAGCCCTTTTCTCCGCCCACCCTTTGATAGCCTTTTTTCTCTGCCCAACCCTAGATCACTGTTTGACCTGCCCAGGAACTACTAATCACACTCCACTGGTACACTCAAACATGTACACGCGTTTCCCACAGATCTCACGCTGACTACAGAAGTACTCGCTCAACTCACGCAATCCGTCCCGAAATAGTCGGCCCTTCAGCCCGAGAGACTGGCCATCTAACCGATAATCTATTTTAGAGCCCGAAAGTCTTCCCTGGACTGCAATTTCTCATTCCGAACCAGTTATTATTAACAAGAAAAATAGAGTGGCAGTGTATTTGTTTTCTAGTCGTTTCGGAAAGCCTATACCTACTATCTCCTTTTTTAATCGTTCAGTCTATTTATTGGGTTGGTTACGTGACCGATAGAGATAATTATATTCCTCCCATGTGGTAAAGCGAATCCTCTGCGTGGAGTTTATGGCTTATTTATTTTTAAGTCATAAGAATAGGCTATTGGTCCCTAACTTGCATTTCGTAAAATGGGAAGAGCTATGGTTAGTGCGATAAACTGCATCAGACAGGGGTGGGGGGAGTTCTATAGCTGTTATAGAGACGTTTTCAAATCATGGTATCTGCCATGCCCACTGACTTTTTTTTTGTTGCCTTCGCCTTCGCCTTATTTCTTTAATCCCAAGACGTTGTGCGCTGTACTGTCGTTTTTATTTTGCGTCTGTCGGCCCAGTGCATCCGACTTCAGCATGCATTTTATGTAAGGGTCTGCTCCCTCCTGCATTTTCTAAGGGTTTGTTTCCTTGGGGTAACGGCCGGTGCTGTGGTGGGGATCGAACCCAGTACCTTCGGGTTGTGAGCCCTGCCACTTAACCCCTAGCCCACGCCGGGCCCTACTGATGTTATATTCTTCTTCGTATGCGTCGTTCCTAATCACTCCCACTACCAAGTACTGAAAAGAAACTTGCAAGTCGCATGATGTAGTCCGTAGATCGAAATGCTTCGTGTCGTAGTTTACAGCTTGACTGCGATATGTGCACCTTTCGATCCGACACATCCGACTTCAGCGTGTCATTTTTGGGTACCGGGTTAGCCTTCCCTCTTTGACCCCTTCTCCTTAGCCAGTGTGCCTTGTTACTTCATGTTATCCAGGATCACCACGCGAAGGCAGATAATAGTCTTGGCAGCTCTTGGTCGCTGGCACTGACGCTAGCAGTCAGCTTTAGCTCGCTGACCACTGCAGCTCATACACTACTCAGCATCTTGATCCCCTCGGTTTTACAAAAAGGTTAACAGTTTGAATCTCATAGTCTAGTATGACATACGAAGAGTAAAAACGGCTTATTAGAGCTAGATACATGACCAAATGGGAAACCTAACATACTGGCTACACCAAAAACGATGCCTATTACCAATTGAACAGAAGAGAGCAGGTCGTGGTCTTCAGACTTCGGACTGGCCACAATAGACTGAGGTACCACCTATTCAACAAATTGAAGATAGGTGGCACTGACGAATGCCCGTGTGGTACCGGGAAAATGACCGCTGAGCATTTGCTGCAAAACTGCCCGACATACGAGGATCAGAGAGAGCAGATGTGGCCATCACCAGTGGCAACACTAGACAAGCTCTTTGGCAGTGTCGACAGCCTCAGGATGACCTCTGCCTTTTTCGAAAAAATAATGGTTACTATCTGACTGAGTACGAAGAAGAAGAAGAAGAATCTCATAGTCTCATTTTATAGAGACAAAAATAGGTTCAATGCCCCTACAGTTTATTGTGTAAAACAATTCAGAATGAGATGTACACGTCCAAAGATAAATATATATAGTAACAACTGTATCGCCGAAAAGCAATGAGACAGCTGTTAGCAACTAGTTCACATATGTCAAACATGGCGTTTGTTGAAAGCGCCTGACATCAACATTTCTTTGTATGAAAGGAAATATCATTGATGCCCCAAGGACAGATAGATTGTGAATCGAGCACATTAGAAACATCTAGTGCAATTGGTCGTGTGCTAGTTAGTTTTCGAATACAAAATATTGTTGTTCTGTTTTTTCATGAGAATACATCGTGATAAATTTCTGCTGATGGTTTATAACGCACGGAGAGAGCAACAAAAATGGCGCCATTCGTGATCTGTCTTCAGATTGCTCTGATGTTTTAGCTCATTATGGATTCTGCCAGGCCACGGATTTGGCTGGTATTTACACTAGCTGACGTCTTACACGTGTGTTCACGGGAAAGTTTAGTTGTTTTCTATTTGGACGGGTTAATTTGTTCGTGTTTTGTGTTTTCATCCCTCCGATTATCCTGGCCTAGACATCGGCTATGGGAATTAGCCCTACGCTTAAACCTGTGCACACGGCTAAACTTCCCGAGGTTGGCACCCATCGCCCTAGCTGCAGATAATGTGGGATTTAGTGTCTGTGAAGTTTAGACATGATTATAATGGACTAACGGCCCGGGAATGATGCTCAACACATCACTTGCACGCTGAGTGATGTCCCTAAGACCTTCTGCTGCTATTGGAAAGGCACGACACAGCGATATAAGTCATCCTCCTCTTCTGCATTGCGGGCTAATTTGTTTGTCAGGAGTAAACCATGAGGAAAAATCTGCATCCTGTGCTATCTCTAGTAGTCTCGGTAAAATCTTGCCACTACGCAAAGATAGCTTAGGACCAGAGAGTGAGGTTGACAAAATGCGCTGTTTCTTCCTCACTTTAATCCAAATGACCGCGCAAGTCACCCATTTTCGCAGACACAGCAAGAGAAAGGTCTGTCCACACGGCTGAACAATGAGAGTGGTATTCATCATATCTGATGTACGAACATCACAGCACAAAGCAAGGATGTCTGGCTACAGGGCATAATGGAGGTCGCTTAACAGGTGGGGAGATAACGTTAAAAGGATTATACAACGTCATGTGCTCACATACACAATACTGTTAGTCCAGTACAGACAAATTCAACTCTCCACGCCACTGAAAGGTTTATGTGAAAATACAACTAACTCCTTCAAGTTTTACAAAAATACAATCAGAGTGGATCTCATGAATGAACGAATCGGACTGCTTCACCAAACTCATCATCAAATAAGAAAAAGAGACAGAAAAACCGCAGTTACAGATAAATGAATTGACTCAGTCTCTCTGCAAAGCGTCCATGAACCTGCTTGTTTGGCAAATAAACTAAATAGGGTGTTGCATAAAGAAGAAGAAGAAGAAGAGGAATAGAAGGAATAAGGAACGGGATCACATTTCTTCGGCAGAACAAACATTATGCCATTTCTCTGGACAAAAAATGAAATCTTTACCAAAAACAGTTGACGATTACGTCAATAAAACATAAAACAATAAAAGCAATCAGTGCACTGTCTCAAACGAGGTAAACTGTATCGGAAAAAAAGCGCTGCAAATGTCTAGTGTTGATATGATTGGACAAATATTCGGCATACGTTATGTGCACACCGTTTAAAAAGAGTTTTACTGAGTAAATCTTTGTCTGGTCGCACATAGGAAGTCCCGGGGAGTTAAGGCAGAGTAAATCTTTGTCTGGTCGCACATAGGCAGTCAAGGGAGTTAAGACAGAGCAAATCTTTGTCTGCTCGAAAATAGGAAGTCTCGGGGAGTTAAGACAGAGTAAATCTTTGTCTGGTCGCACAAAGGCAGTCAAGGGAGTTAAGACAGATCAAATCTTTGTCTGGTCGCACATAGGCAGTCAAGGGAGTTAAGACAAAAAATCTTTGTCTGGTCGCACATATGAAGTCTCGGGGAGTTGAGGCAGAGTAAATCTTTGTCTGGTCGCACATATGAAGTCTCGGGGAGTTAAGACAGAGTAAATCTTTGTCTGGTCGCACAAAGGCAGTCAAGGGAGTTAAGACAGATCAAATCTTTCTCTGGTCGCACATAGGCAGTCAAGGGAGTTAAGATAGAAAATCTTTGTCTGGTCGCACATATGAAGTCTCGGGGAGTTGAGGCAGAGTAAATCTTTGTCTGGTCGCACATAGGAAGTCCCGGGGAGTTAAGGCAGAGTAAATCTTTGTCTGGTCGCACATAGGTAGTCCCGGGGAGTTAAGACAGAGTAAATCTTTATCTGGTCGCACATAGGGTGTCCCGGGGAGTTAAGACAGAGTAAATCTTTGTCTGGTCGCACATAGGCAGTCCCGGGGGAGTAAAGGCAGAGCAAATATTTGTCTGGTCGCACATAGTTAGTCCCGGGGAGTTAAGACAGAGTAAATCTTTGTCTGGTCGCACATAGGTTGTCCCGGGGAGTTAAAACAGAGTACATCTTTGTGTGGTCGCACATAGGAAGTCTCGGAGAGTTAAGACAGAGTAAATCTTTGTTTGGTCGCACATAGGATGTCCCGGGGAGTTAAGGCAGAGTAAATCTTTGTGTGGTCGCACATAGGCAGTCCCGGGGAGTTAAGACAGAGTAAATCTTTGTCTGGTCGCACATAGGAAGTCCCGGGGAGTTAAGGCAGAGTAAATCTTTGTCTAGTCGCACATAGGCAGTCAAGGGAGTTAAGACAGAGCAAATCTTTGTCTGCTCGCACATAGGAAGTCTCGTGGAGTTAAAACAGAGTAAATCTTTGTCTGGTCGCACAAAGGCAGTCAAGGGAGTTAAGACAGATCAAATCTTTGTCTGGTCGCACATAGGCAGTCAAGGGAGTTAAGACAGAAAATCTTTGTCTGGTCGCACATATGAAGTCTCGGGGAGTTAAGGCAGAGTAAATCTTTGTCTGGTCGCACATAGGTAGTCCCGGGGAGTTAAGACAGAGTAAATCTTTATCTGGTCGCACATAGGGTGTCCCGGGGAGTTAAGACAGAGTAAATCTTTGTCTGGTCGCACATAGGCAGTCCCGGGGGAGTAAAGGCAGAGCAAATATTTGTCTGGTCGCACATAGTTAGTCCCGGGGAGTTAAGACAGAGTAAATCTTTGTCTGGTCGCACATAGGTTGTCCCGGGGAGTTAAAACAGAGTACATCTTTGTGTGGTCGCACATAGGAAGTCTCGGAGAGTTAAGACAGAGTAAATCTTTGTTTGGTCGCACATAGGATGTCCCGGGGAGTTAAGGCAGAGTAAATCTTTGTGTGGTCGCACATAGGCAGTCCCGGGGAGTTAAGACAGAGTAAATCTTTGTCTGGTCGCACATAGGAAGTCCCGGGGAGTTAAGACAGAGTAAATCTTTGTCTGGTCGCACATAGGGAGTCCCGGGGAGTTAAGACAGAGTAAATTCTTTGTCTGGTCGCACATATGAAGTCCCGGGGAGTTAAGACAGAGTAAATCTGTGTCTGGTCGCACATAGGAAGTCCCGGGGAGTTAAGACAGAGTAAATTCTTTGTCTGGTCGCACATAGGAAGTCCCGGGGAGTTAAGACAGAGTAAATCTGTGTCTGGTCGCACATAGGAAGTCCCGGGGAGTTAAGACGACGGAAATAGTTTCTGGTGGGAAGTCTCGGATTCTAACAGTGAAGAAGTTTACAAAGTATGAAATGTAGGTGAACTTACATTTATCTGTAAACGATAGATCAAATGGGCACTTCTGAACTTCGCAAGCACTTGTTGAACAGTACTTTCTCTCACTGATGCCAGTCTCCATACTGTTAAAGAGCTTGTTGTAAAGTCATGAAGGAATTCAACAAACACATCTTTACACTTGTCAAATAACTTGTAAGATATCCGTAGCTCAATCAACTGTGGATGGAATAATCAAAAAGGATTTTAATTTCATATGTTTAAAACACATCGGGCGACAGAGTTGTCTGATTGATCACAACAACGAATAACAACAATCCCGCTACTTTCGAGTGACTTGCCAGAGCACAAAGTGAGTTGCATATCCTTCATTGATCAGAACGTGCTGCTCTGGCTAGTTCAGCCAATAGACATAGAAGCAATCTGCGAATCATTTGCTGACAAATCCAAAATCGGAACGAAAATTTTGGAAATCAGTAATGATTTCTTTTGGTGTCTCATCACTACGCCACACTTTAATTCATGTTGTTCAACCTGGTGCCACGTTTAATGACGATTACTACCGCCTCGAAAGATTGATGAAGTGTCTTTGTGTAGAAAAGGGAGGCAGAAATTAATATGTTAATCAATCGAAACACAACTACAAGAAAACGGCAATTCTTACAGACTCAAGAAACGTTCTCCAAACCATCTCAAGCCCGAAACAAGATAAACTCTCACACGAAATAACAACATCGTGTTGCTGTCCTCCCCAAAAACCTAAATCAAGTCATACAGTGGAATTCTTGGAAATGAGAAGGCAGATGTGCTCGCAAAAGACGGAAGTGACTGCAAACACTCGCCATCTACAGAGTTATGAAGAAGCAAAGGCACTCATCACACGATCCAAGAGAACGTAATGGATGGACCAGCACAAATAATTCAAGCCAGAAAATAACAACAAAGAAACACTTGGCAGAGACGGATAGACAAACATCTTCAGACTCTGAAAGGGACATTGCAGACTCACAACGGTACATTGCAGACTCAGAACGGGACATTGCAGACTCAGAACGGGACATTGCAGACTCAGAACGGGACATTGCAGAATCAGAACTGGATATTGCAGACTCCGAACGGTACATTGGAGACTCAGAACGGGACATTGCAGATTCAGAACTGGATATTGCAGACTCAGAACGGTACATTGGAGACTCAAGGACCACCTCTACAGAAAATGTCTTAGACACACCGCCACGTACGATTGAGAACACCAAAGCAAACACCAAAACATATCATGCAGGATTTGCCCTACTTATGGAAACCAAGGAGACGCAGGTTGTCATGGGGGATCAATCATTCTCGACAAGCTGTAGGGAAGCGGCGAAGACCTGAAAGACATAGTCGTTTTGGTTAACCTCACCGCACTATGAGCCATCAGTTGATTGAAAAAGATACGAAAAAGATACAATGCATTCTTTCTGACATTACGAAAATGTCAGTATTATTAATCTTCAATCAAAACGGCTCTTGCTCATCATGATAGTGATACAGTTGAGCTTCTATGTGCAGAGAAACCTTACGTCATCGAATTGTGATCATGGCCATCAAAAAGACCATATCTTAACCTCATGGAGAGTGAGATTTGGGGCGTTTGGCAAGTTAACCTTCAAAGACAGAAAATTGGCAACATATATGAGTTAACAGAGCGGATAAAACAGCAATGAGATGAATTATAATTGCGCGTAATTAACGAGCTAGGGGAATAATGACGTATCCGAATTCGTGTTTCTGTTACAGTTGGCAGGGAACACTGTGAGCACCAGTTGAAATAGGTCAAATGTAGGTCATTGTTCTCTGACCAATGCCACTAAATATCAAACTAATTAGGTCATTTCTAGATTTGTTTTTGCACAACAATTTCAAGGTCATGCATTTCTCGCCCTCACAATGACAATTCCACATAACTCCAGCTCTCCTGTCGTTAACCATTTTAATAGTTATGGACAACAGGGCAATTTAGATGTCATTTGCATGCCTCCTGCTTCTCTGATTTTCGACACAAATTTGAGGATATGCATCGTTTGACGTTTCTTGTGGGTTTCCAAAAATCTGTTTCTGCTCTCTCTCTCTCTCTCTCTCTCTCTCTCTCTCTCTCTCTATATATATATATATATATATATATATATATATATATATATATAAATACATGTTTTTGTTTAATCATTAATTTGTGTAACCATATCTTTGTATATGTATGTCACTTTATATTTGATAATATTTTGCGGTTAGTTTGTGTGCGATTTGTTCACGTTACGTTTGTTTTTGTTTCTGTGTAATAATATTCCCCCCTTTCTGTATTTCTCCAATTTCATAACGGGACGTCGTGTCTAAAACTATCCTGGTACATTGTGTCTAACACTTTCCAGGCACGTCATGTTCAACACTTTCCTGGCACATCGTGTTTAACACTTTTCTGGCACAACGTTTCTAACACTTTCCTGGTGCATCGTGCCAAACAGTTTCCTGGCACATCGTGTCTATTCCTTGCACGTCGTGTCCAACGCTTTTCTGGCATACCATGTCTCACACTTTGCTGTCTTGTCATACCGAACACTTTCCTGGCACATCGTGTCTAACACTTTCCTGGCACATCATGTCGAACACTTTCCTGGCACATTGTGCCTAACACTTTCCTGACACGTCATGCCTAACACTTTCCTGGCACATCGTGTCTAACACTTTTCTGGCACATCGTGTCTAACATTTTCCTGGCCCATGGTGTCTAACACTTTCCTGGTACATCGTGTCTAACATTTGTCTGGCACATCCTGTCGAACACTTTCCTGGCACATCATGTCTAACACTTTCCTGGCACATCATGTCGAACACTTTCCTGGCACATTGTGCCTAACACTTTCCTGACACGTCATGCCTAACACTTTCCTGGCACATCGTGTCTAACACTTTTCTGGCACATCGTGTCTAACATTTTCCTGGCCCATGGTGTCTAACACTTTCCTGGTACATCGTGTCTAACATTTGTCTGGCACATCCTGTCGAACACTTTCCTGGCACATCATGTCTAACACTTTCCTGGCACATCGTGTCTAACACTTTTCTGGCACATCGTGTCTATTCCTGGCACGTCGTGTCTAACGCTTTTCTGGCACACGGTGTCTCACACTTTCCTGTCTTGTCGTACCTAACACTTTCCTGGCCCATCGTGTCTACTACTTTCCTGGCATATTGTGTCCTAACACTTTCCTGGCACATCGTGTCTAATACTTTCCTGGCACATCGTGTCTAACACTTTCCTGGCCCATTCTGTAATCAATCAGCCCACTCAATGTAACTTCATATCTGGTTTTGTTGTGTTTTGCTTGTTGTTTACGTTCGTTTTTTGTTCCTGATAAAGACCATGTGACCGTAACGTTTGTATCGTTTTGTATTTTGTCCTGCTGTTTTGGTTGAGTCATTACCAATTTGTGTTTTTATTTTTGTACCAAACGAGGAAATGTCTAGCTTTGCCTGGAGTTCAGGAGAACATGAGGATGGAGAAGCAGGTCATTGGTCTTGTTTATGTGTTCAGTCCTGCTCTTTTAATGAGAACATCAACCCTATGCACGTGGCGCTGCGAGATCTTTCGCACGTGTGACCAATGAAAGATATTCATTTGGATATATAGCAACCACGTGTTTTTTTTCGGACTCAAATTGATCGAAAGGTTGCAGCAAGGACCTCCTATAGGCGGCTCTCGGATCAATTAAACCTTATCATGTGGCCCTCTACGTGAGCGGTATGACGAGAACAAAGGGCCATCGGGGTCAGGTGAAACATACCGATCAAGATAGTGACACTAATCAGTACTTGCGTTTTAATTCACCACAAACAGTGGAACAAGGAATTCCATCTTACGTCATTATATTCCGTTCTAGCTCTGTCCACGTCTGTTTTGCGTCCTTTACCTTTGCCTCAAGCTTTCTTTTCCTGCAATACAGATTCTTTGCGGCTTTCTCAGTAACAAGTCATTATCTATCTTGACAGAGAACCGTCTTTTGTCTTAGATGGTCGAGTACCATGTTTCTATTTAGCTGATTTGTCCATACTTCTTGAAGTTTTTGTGGACCAACATTTCTAGATGGCCCGCGCTATACCCAACCTTCAATCCCTCAGATATATTTGTCAGATTTGCAAAGATACTATTATTTTTTTTTCTCTTTCGGACCCCGACGATATTAGAGAGAATTATGTTTTTACTATATAATAATAACGTAATGAGGAACGAGGAACCTAATAATTTCGATGCCTTCCTGTTGACAAGGAGGGCAGTGGACCGAATCCCTGGTAAGACAAATGTTGTTTTTATGTTGTGGGTGAAATAAACATGGATAACCAGCACATGACGTGGCAACAGCAGCAACGACAGTCTATAAACTCCTCTACTACCCTAATAATTGAAATAGAGTTGTAGGACAGTTTAAGTAAGGTTTTTAAACTTTTTTTGTCACCTTTGTTCGGTCTAAGTTGTATATTTATAGATCTAAAAATGTAAGCCACTTATTAGTCACCGTGTAGTGTGCAGGATAAGTTGTTATATTACACATTTAGAAGAAAACACACGCCCATCACCGAGGTTTAGTACTAGCTCACCATTCACAAAGAGATCGGTCATGTATCCCTTCGTCACCGGTTCTTCTCTGATTAGTCCTTCTGTTCGTCCTATTAGTTTTGTGACTAATGTATAATAACGACTCGCCTAAGGCAGTTTTGTAATGACTACCCTTGTGGTGATAATCGATGTTCAGAATTATCAATCGTTTCTGATTTTGCTTCCAGCCGCTGTTCGGAGACTTGTAACCATGACAACAGATGAAACAGTGAAGGAAGATTAAGCAAATCTGTCTACTGCCAGGTTATTGTCCTTGCTGACTCATATTAGACAACGCGCAGCATAACTTCTGCAGCATGAATTATCCAACGGGCGTTGGACGTACGATTAAGAGTACTTTAAAATCCGATCAGTTAGAAAACCCGTCACGTAGACAGTTGACATGGGTTCAAACTTCTAAAATATATATATTTTTTCTGTCACAGAAAATAAAATATAAATCATACCGAATGTGAGGCTCCGGTCGGGATAGACGGCATTTATTTCTCGGTCCTTAGAAGTCTGTTCCTGTAATGGTAATTAAAATTATTTTCGAAGTAGGGAAGAAGACTCCTCAATGCGAGACTTTAAGACATTTTAGAAAGAATACGTCTCTCAGTGGTTTTGATGATATAGGTGAAAAAGGGTACAGAAGTCGTTGATAAGATTAATAGAATATTGTAAATACGATTTTGTGGAGAGTTTTTTAATCAGCATAGGGGACACCAATCGTCTCCGAGATTAGGGCATGAGGCGACGTTATTGAGTGGACAGAACGTAGGTCCTCAACAAAATACCAGTTATGTCTTCCTATCGTGAGCAATCTTAGCCAGTTCTGTCCATGTCTTGCGTTGCTGCCTTTACATTTGCATCCAGCACATTCTTCTATGATTCTCTTGGTCTTCTTCAATTTCTCTTGGCCTGTGAATTCCAGAATTCAGACTGTCTTGTAATGTTATTAAATGTTTTGCGTAATGTGGGGTTTATCCAGCGCCATAGCCATGCTCCACTGCGGGCACTGATACAAGCTAGACAGCGATGCCTCATTGATCAAATCAACCTTCTGGTCGTGTGCTCGAGGATCGCCTGCTCGAGGATCGCCTGCCATGATAAAATCAACCTTCTGGTCGTGTGCTCGAGGATCGCCTGCTCGAGAATCGCCTGCTCGAGGATCGCCTGCCATGATAAAATGAACATTCTGGTCGTGTGCTCGAGGATCGCCTGCTCGAGAATCGCCTGCTCGAGGATCGCCTGCCATGATAAAATCAACCGTCTGGTCGTGTGCTAGAGGATCGCCTGCTCGTGGATCGCCTGCTCGAGGATCGCCTGCTCGAGGATCGCCTGCTCGATGTCAAGTTTTGTCTTTACTGGTAGAACTGGTCTGTCAGATTTGCGGCATTTACATTGTATCATGAAGTAGTGCTCATTAAGTTTGTGTAACATTCCCTTCATTCTCCCTAATTCCTTGTTATCTTTTTTGTCTCTAGTTATGTTCAACGTTGTAGAAAACATTCCATTTCGATAAGCTGTAACTAAGTACCAACATCCTTGAAGAAACATCTGGCTTTAATAGAGCCATGTTGCGAATGTTGGATAACGAACGAAGAAGAAGACAAAGCCAAAGAAGAAAATGAAATCCTTTCTGTTGATCTACGGAGAAACTGTAAGACTGGAATATTATGTGCAGTGCTCATTTGATTACCTTTGTTATGTCCGATATCTTCTTCTTCTTCTTCGTTTGTTCTCAAACTCTCGCTACCAAGTTCTGAACTTTTTCAAACTCCCGCTACAAAGCCCTGAACGTTTTCAAACTCCCGCTACCAAGCCTTGAACGTTCTCAAACTCCCGCTACCAAGCCTTGAACGTTCTCAAACTCCCGCTACCAAGCCCTGAACGTCCTCAAACTCCCGTTACCAAGCCCTGAACGTTCTCAAACTCCCGCTACCAAGCCCTAAACGTTTTAAAACTCCCGCTACCAAGCATTGAACGTTCTCAAACTCCCGCTACCAAGCCCTGAACGTTCTCAAACTCCCGCTACCAAGCCTTGAACGTTCTCAAACTCCCGCTACCAAGCCCTGAACATTCTCAAACTCCCGCTACCAAGTCGTGAACGTTCTCAAACTCCCGCTACCAAGTCCTGAACGTTCTCAAACTCCTGCTACCAAGCCCTGAACGTTCTCAAACTCCCGTTACCAAGCCCTGAACGTTCTCAAACTCCCGCTACCAAGCCCCCGCTACCAAGCCCTAAACGTTTTCAAACTCCCGCTACCAAGCCTTGAACGTTCTCAAACTCCCGCTACCAAGCCCTGAACGTTCTCAAACTCCCGCTACCAAGCCCTGAACGTTCTCAAACTCCCACTACCAAGCCCTGAACGTTCTCAAACGCCCGCTATCAAGACCTGAAAAAAGCTATGCAAGTATCAGGAAGTTGTCTAGATAACGGAATGTATTGTGTCGTAGTTTACAACTTGACCTCGATATTTACACCTTTCGGTCCGATACATCCGACTTCAGCAGGCATTATTGAGTAACGGTTCAACCTACTATTTTCGATCCCTTCTCCTTATCAATTCCTTTCTGTTGAAGCCTGTTATCCAAGATCACCACATTAAGGTGTAGAATATTCTGGGCAGCTCTGGTTCGCTGGTCGTGACGCTACCAGTCAGTTAGAGGTCACTGACTGCTACAGCTCAACTGATAAATTGAGATGGAATGTATAGTGCTCTTCTGAAGGTCATGTTTATCCCCACTACAAAACTTAATACCTCAACAGCGGTTGACCCGTCATCGATTTTGCACGAAAGCAGTTTACGTGTTCTTGAAGCGTTTGTTTCTTTATCAATATATTTACATGATGAAGTTGCTGACCTCATCTCTCCTTAGTCTGTGTTAAGAACACGCTTTAATGTTTACAATAGTCCTAATTTCAATTCCCGGGTATCCATGCTGGCACACGCAACACATTGGACTCAGTAGAAACTACCAGGACACGTGCATGAAAAGCGCTGAAAATTGTCCAGTCCTGAATAAAGAACTTGGTTTCTTAAGTCTGAACCCGCGCAATCTAAAAATATACTTGAACCTTTTAAGCTCACGACAAGCCTGTATGACGGAGCCGCTTTGAATATAATCCCAGTCTTCATAAACACATTTTTTACATAAATTAGATTCACGTCTGAAAATACCACCCCCTCTACTATTCCACCATTCCCTACACAGCGTGAAACATAATATAATTTGTAGTGTATTTTACAGTTGTACTAAGATATATAGTCATCATCATCATCGTGTAGCACGTCCTTATTGTAGAACGTTGCTCCCATCACAGCCATTCGATAGGAAACTCCATCTGCAGTCAGTCTACTCGCTTGCTCCATGTTCATGTTTAGGGTGTTCTTAATGTCTGTGTTAATCTACGTCTTTTTCGGCCTCTGCCTCGTTTTTCTGAACAATACCCTCCAGAACTGTTGTTTTTTCAATCAGTGATGGCTCTTGATGTGGCCAAAAAACCTCAGAGACAAAACGTGGTATATAACAGTATATACACTAACAGATGCTCTCCACGAGAATAAATAAACTAGTTTGTACACTTCTGTAACTAAAAACCTCTTCGAAAAGCCAAACTCTCCCGTTGAATCTAGCTGAGTGCTGGACTTCAGGCGTTTCACATGTCAATGGTTAATTTAAACGCCAACAGCAACCTGTTCTTCCCTTTCCACCAACTCTCTCTCACCTATATCTAGCATAGGGATGTGTGGTACGTTAACGGCCGCACGTAAGCAATAGATCTGTACTCTTTTCTTGCTTCTTCTTCTCCCCCCCCCCCCCCCCCCCCCCTTAACACTGACCGATGAAGCAGTCAGAAGTCATTACACGTAATAGCATTTTGAGACAGCAGCACAATTTTACAAAATAATTATACAATAATGTATATATAAATAATACAAATAATATAAATTTAAAAAATGCTTTTGTAATATGCTATTACATATAAATTGTAGAAGTTTCATTTGGATTTGTGACACACGCCTGGCTCATAATGAAAATACGCCGCTGAATTATTGTTTATAGATCAAAATGTAAATAATTTTAAATTCTTGGAAACATGTACTGATCATTCTAGAGAATACTATAAGAATTACACAAAGTGGCGCCATGGTTACAGAAACCTGGAAACTTCGATCCAACATCCACAGCACTGCGGTTTCTTTTTTTTGGAAGAAATAGTGCAAAATCCAATGATTGGTTCGAAACAAAAACAAAAAAAATTATATCACACCCAAAATTGAATCAAAGCGCACTGCTCTTCTTTAACTTCAAGTGCCTTCCGAATGCAATTACTCTGCAATCCCTAAATTCCCCCGGGAGCAAAGTTCAGCAAACAGCTCGCCGCTGTGCAAATGAGTACTGGTTCCACTTCAGTGACAATATTCAGACTGCGGCAGAAACAGGTAATATCAGATAAATGTATGATGGCATTAAAAAAACGCTAGTGGTACAGTGCACAGGAAGACATGCCGCTCAAATCGATTAGTGGCGAGAAAATGACTGACAAAGTAAGGCAGACGGAGCGATGGGTAGAACATTACTCTGAGCTCTACTCATGCGACAGTATGGCCAGTCCCACAGCGCTTTATGCTGTTCAAGGATATCCTAGAATGGAGGAACTGGACGTCGAATTGAGATCTAGAATATCTAGAAGATCGCAATACAGCCATTGATAACTTGGTGATGGGCAACACAGCGGAAAGCGATGGACTCCCATCTGATCTGATCAAGCATTGTAAAAACGCACTCTTGAATCGGCTACACTTGTTGCTATGTCCGAGTTAGAAAGCGGCCATCATACCCCAAGATATTAGAGATTACAAAATTGTCACTTTATACAAAAATGAATGGGACGGAAGTGACTGTAATAATTACAGAGCCATCTCACTGCTCAGTGTTGTTGGCGAATGCTTTGCCACAGTGATCTTACTGCGGCTATACAAACTGGCTGAACGCGTGTACCCAGAGTGATCTTACTGTGGCTATACAAACTGACTGAGCGCGTGTACCCACAGTGATCTTACTGAGTCTATACAAACTGGCTGAGCGCGTGTACCCAGAGTGATCTTACTGCGGTTGTACAAACTGGCTGAACGCGTGTACCCAGAATCCAAATGTGGATTCTGATCTTTAAGATCAACGATCGACATGATTGTGTCTCTAGGACAGCTGCAAGAAAAATCACGCGAGCAGAACAAGCTATTTTATGTCGCTTTCATGGACCTGACAACAGCATTCGATTTCGTAAGCAGGGTTGAACTCTTAAAAATCCCTTCAAAAATAGTCTGCTAACAAACTGTTGCAGTTTAAAGTGTCATTTCATGAGGATATGAAAGGAACAGACCAATTCAAGGGTAATACATCCCCTCCATTTAATATTCAATGTGGTGTTAAACAAGGCTGTGTCCTGACCATAACAACTATTTTGAATCTTCTTTGTACTGCTGCTGAAGCACGCATTTGATAATGCAAGCTTCAGTGATTTGCCTTCACACTAGATCAGATGACCGTCTGTTTAATCTTGCGAGACTCAAAGCTAAAACCAAGATCAGGAAAGTTACTGTCTGGGACTTGTTATTTGGTGATGACGCTGCAATTGTCACTGACAGTGTGCAAGAACTCCAGAGATGGTTATACCCCTTTTCCCAGGCGTGCAAAAGATTTCGGGCTCATAATAAGCCTGAATAAAACAAATGTGCTGGGATAAGACGTAGATACCACCGACGACCATCACTATCGATAACTATGAACTGGCAACTGTGGACCAGTAACTTACCTGCCCTGGGGTCCGTCATCAATGACACGCTCTCCCTAGACTCCACATTAGGCAATCGCTTTGGCAGAGCTGATACCATCTTTTCTCGTCTTACAAACTTACAGCCAAGACCAAGGCCATGGTCTACATTATTGCATGTGTCGTCAGTACGCTTCTATACCAATAGAGAGAATACGCTCAACACCTTTCACCAACGGCGTATGAGATTAATCTTTAGCATCTCATGGGGAAACAAGAAAACAAATGCAGAATTACATTCTTGCATCGGTTTTTCAAGTATGTACACCCTCCTTCACTAACGAGTACTGCGATAACTTTGTCATGTTCGTCTCATGGAAGACGGTCGCATTCTCAAAGAGATTATTTATAGACAGCTGGCGTGTGGTAAAAGAACAGCTGGCTGATCACAGCTGCGGTTCAAAGACGCATGTAAGAAGGCTCTGGATATGGATCTGACATCTTTGGAAGACATAGCTGCTGACCGACGTAAATGGAGATGTAACATGAAAAGCCACCTTAGGCTGAGCGAAAATAAGCTCTTGCAATAAAGGGAAGTAAAGCGACAACGCCGACAGGTAAAGGAAAACCTGAAACTCAGCTGAGTTACTACTCCAAGATCGCATCAACCAATAGTTAGACCTAACTGAAATGTGGCTACTACTACTTGGAGACAACGTTTCCTTTGATAGGGACCAGCTTCAGTTGTGTTTAAATGCTACCCTTTAGAATGAATCTGCGAATCAATGATCGATTGCTCACTCATAAGTCTAACGCCACACTATAACAAGTTTTTGTTCTTCAAAATACAACTACCTACACGAACAATAGTGCATACCTACACATTAACTAAAGAAAGATCCAGATTAGATAATAGGAACTATTTTTTTTAGTCAGAGAGTAGTGACTGCTTGGAATGCATTGCCACAGGAAGAAGTGGAGGCAAGGACAATTAATGCATTTAAGAATAGATTGAATGCACATAGCTTTTAGAGCACTGAAATGTAAATGAAACTGGTTGTATTTAGACTATACAGAGTCTTCTAAACCAATATAAAGACGTTAAAACAGAGTCTTCTAAACCAGTATAAAGACGTTAAGTTAAGAAAACATATTAACGTTAATTTAAACTGTTTTAACAGTATAGAAGTTGAGAATTTGTGTGGCAGAGTGACATACATCTGGCATTTTCACTGCAATGGTACCTGGTTCGATATTCACCTTTCTAAGTTGCTAAATAACATTCGTTGCTAGTCTTTCAACTGTTTATGTAGACATTTCTTCTATTTTACAATTAGTTTTGGACAAAGACAGAACAGAACATACCGATAAAACCTCCAGCATGGCAGTGATTAAGAAAGCAGGCAGCCGTTAATATGGCAATGAAAAGGGTAACTGCATTAAAATGCATTATTTGTTTGCTTCTTCTCTCCCTTTGCTCTAATGCGATTACGCTAGACAGATCAATTTAGCATATTTACCTGTCGGAGCACATGGAAACATTTCAGACTCTGTGGGATCCCAGGGTAACATTTCAAGCCATGTGGGGTCACAGGGACACATTCCAGCATCTGTGGCCTCGCAGGGTAGCATTTCAAATCCTGTGGGGTAACAATGAAACATCTCAGACCCTGCGATGACACGGTTAAACATTTAAGACTTTGTGGGGTAATTTGGTAGCATTTCAAGGCATGTGGGGTCACAGGGAAACAATTCAGACTCTGTGGAGGGGGGGGGGGGTCACAGGGAAACATTTCAGACTCTGTGGGGGGTCACAGGAAAACATTTCAGATTCTGTGGGGGTGTCACAGGAAAACATTTCAGACCCTGTGGGGGGTCACAGGAAAACATTTCAGACCCTGTGGGGTCACAGGGAAATATTTCAGATTCTGTGGGGGTGTCACATGGAAATATTTCAGATTCTGTGGGGGTGTCACATGGAAACATTTCAGATTCTGTGGGGGTGTCACATGGAAACATTTCAGATTCTGTGGGGGTGTCACAGGGAAACATTTCAGATTCTGTGGGGGTGTCACAGGGAAACATTTCAGATTCTGTGGGGGTGTCACAGGGAAACATTTCAGATTCTGTGGGGGTGTCACAGGGAAACATTTCAGATTCTGTGGGGGTGTCACAGGGAAACATTTCAGATTCTGTGGGGGTGTCACATTGAAACATTTCAGATTCTGTGGGGGTGTCACATGGAAACATTTCAGATTCTGTGGGGGTGTAACAGGGAAACATTTCAGATTCTGTGGGGGTGTCACATAGAAACATTTCAGATTCTGTGGGGGTGTCACATGGAAACATTTCAGATTCTGTGGGGATGTCACAGGAAAACATTTCAGACTCTGTGGGGGTGTCACAGGAAAACATTTCAGACTCTGTGGAGTTAACTTACCACGCCAATACTGCAGAATGACTATCAAAAAGTACACCTTCGCGGGGTCTAATAGAGAACATGTGCTGGAATTAGACCCTCGAAAATTTTGGGGCTACCCTCTAAGAAACTTGATTGTCTCGCTAAGGGAATTGACGGAAGGGCACCACCAGGTGTGGAATCTGCGGCTTAATTTGACTGAACACGCCAATACTGTAGAACAACTGACAAATCGAGAGCACTGCCGTTTGGGTCTAATAATGAACGTACGCTGGTATTAGACTCACGGATGACAAGTCAGCTCTCAAACACTCAAATGAAAGAACGCTACGGAAATCGTGTCTTAACTCTGCAGAAACCGCAGATTTCAAATACCTGGTCATTGACAAACAAAAGCCCTCAATAAATTCGTCTGACCAAATAGTGAACGGGTGCTGGAAATAGATCATCTGAAGACAGGTCAGTTTTACCCTACAAATGACAGGGCGTTGCTACGGAAAACCAGCTCAAATCGAGAGGAGCCGCAGACACTTTGGTTCACGTACCAGGCTGATAAGCCAAGGGCGCGAGGCTATCATGTGGGGGATTACGGCCGAACCCTTGTAAGCCGCAATCCCGCCCAAAATCTCAGCACCACTGCAATGGGAGGCTCCTACATGCTCGGGACCTGGGGCTTGCGCCCCAGCCCTATCAGGTAGAGCCACAGTAAGAGGTCCTTGCCGCCCGCAAATCAAAGCGGGCGGACAAACTGCTTGATACTCACCCTATACGGCGATGGGGTGCGAAAAACACCAACCAAAGACTTAGAACCTGGTCGGGGTGTCGAAAACAGTAGAGCAGCCACCACACTGTGAACTGTCAAGACTCAACCACTGACCATGAGAGTTGTCCGCACACCAGGCGATCAACATCTCTGTGACATTACCAGTCTTGTCCTCTGGCTAAATACACTCCGGCTACGATATCTACCTCTGTACGTTATCAGCCATAACTATCATGCTGGACGCAGAAGAGATGCAGACCAGCGGACATTGCACACCTGCCCCACTGTGTCAACACCCCAGGTGGCGGGGAATGCTAGGCGTACCATCTCTGCATAGAAGCCAAGAAAATAAAGGGAAAAAGAGATACCCCACTCACATGCAAATGCTACGTTTCTGGCAGGACGTGACGATCCTGGGATACAGACACACTGGACTGCCTCTCTTCCGGGTAAACCAGTCCATCTCATATATCATCATCATTGCACCCTATAGACACGAGTAGTGAAGACTCGATAGTCTGGTAAGACAACTTCCATAGGAGAGAAAACTCTGATCGTAAACAACTGCTGCCTTGCAGATAGGCTGGGGACAGCCAAAGGCTAAAGAGGGCATCCCTACAGAAACGCCTGTTGAAATCGGATGCACGGGGCCGCAAGCCTAACAAAACAGTGCAACGTAAATCACAGTATGATGGCACAACCTATTCGAAAAACGTATGGCGCTCATCCTGAGGAGACCCGCCAGGCAGCGATAGCGCCGGGCCCCACGCCTCGACGGGGCCCACCCTTGACTACTGGTGGTCACCCACCCATGTGTCGTGGAGTCAAGGCACATGGCTATGGGGAAACGACTATTGGCCAAAACATCAAGACCCTCAAAATATTACAGTGGAATGCGGAGGGAGTCATTAACAAAAAACTTTCCCTAACACACCACCTGCTTGAAGGTAAGATTGACGTGGCATGTATCCAGGAAACGCACCTCAACAATAACCATAAATTCTCAATCAGAGGATACCAGACTTTCCGTCTAGATAGAGAAGGCCACAAAGGAGGGGTCCTGATACTGACCAGAAACAGCATACCGAGTAGCGCGGTACCTGTCAATCACACCGGACAAGCAGAAATTGTAGGAGTTGACATAATGGCTCAAGAGACGAAGCTCCGCATTTTCAATCTGTACGGACCACCAAACAGAGACCTATCGCTCTCGAGTATGGAGGTCAGAGACTCCAACTGCATAGTGGTTGGAGATTTCAACAGCCACTCGGAGAGATGGGGATACTCTGACACAGACAGCAGAGGTGACGAAGTGGAAGATTGGGAGATAGATGCAAATCTCTCCCTAATCAATAGGCCGGAGGATAGCCCTAGCTTCTATTCAAGAACATGGCATACCACCTCGACTCCAGATTTGGCCTTCTCCACACAGGACATACACTATAAAATAGACCGCCAGGTGCTAAACCAACTGGCAGGTAGCGACCACAGGCCGATCAGGCTAACCATTGACATGGAAGTAGGCCCACAGGAAACAAAACCGCTCCCACGTTGGAATTACAAACGAGCCGACTGGGACAGATTTGCAATCCTGACAGATGGGCTGTGTGAAACCATCAATACACGAAACACCAAAATGAAGCCCATGGTAGAGAGCCTAAGCAAGGCAATAATGCAAGCCGCCACTGAAACCATCCCAAGAGGAGCTAGGAAAAACTATAAGCCCTACTGGAATGATGAGTTACAGAAAGTGGAAGATGCAGTAACAAATGCTAGGAACATGGCAGAACGAGAAAAATCCGTGGAGGCAAACATCGCCCTCAAAGCCGCCGCGGCGAAGTACAAACACACTCTCAAGCAAACAGCAAGAGAAAGTTGGAAAAATAAAACGGAAAGTTTAAACCTGGACAAAGAAGGGAACAAGCTATGGAAGCTAGTCAGAGCCATGAACGACGAAACCCCGTCAAATAAACAAATTACTATCAAGCAAGGCGAGAACTTGATCACAGGTAAGAAAGCCGCAAACGCCTTTGTCGATCACTATGCCAGAGCAAACCACATCGAGGTCCCTGCAGATAAGCATACAGACATTAGCGAAGAGCTAAAGGGGCACGAAAACATAAATACGGCTCCTGAAGAGCACATGATGGCCAAACTAACAATGCGCGAAATGGAAGAGGCTATGAGAACACTAAAGAGAAGGAAATCTCCCGGAAAAGACGGGATAACAAACGAAATGCTGATGGGGCTGGGCCAAACAGCGAAGAAAAAACTACTATCAGTCCTGAACCAAAGCTGGAAAAGGGGTATTGTACCCCAGGCATGGAAAGATGCAATACTGGTACCAGTACCAAAAACAGGAAAGGACAAAACAGATCCGAATGGATACAGGCCCATAAGCCTACTGAGCTGTGTCGGCAAGCTGATGGAACGGATGATAAACACCAGACTGATGTGGCATCTGGAAGAAAAACGAATACTAATTCCACAGCAAGCCGGCTTTAGACAGCACAGATCCACTGAGGACCAGGTCATCCTCATAGCCCAGGAGATAGAAGATGCCTACCAGGCACAGAAACACACAGTAGCTGTTTGGGTGGATCTGGAAAAGGCATTTGACAAAGTCTGGAAGGATGGACTTAGAGTCAAGCTAAGAAGAAGTGATGTTTGTGGGAAGATGTACAAGTGGATCAACCACTACCTCAAACAAAGAACGGCCAGAGTCCAAGTACAAGGGCAGATGAGCAAAAAGGTGACACTCGAGCAGGGAGTACCACAAGGGGGAGTACTGTCACCCACACTCTTCCTGGTATATATAAACGATATTACAGAGAATATACCAAGAAGAGTCCATAGCTCAATGTTTGCAGACGATCTGGCTATGTGGACCTCTGAAAAGAATCTCACCATAGCAAGAAATCGGATGCAAACGGCCCTAACATCGCTGGAAGAGTGGGCGAACTCATGGCTGGTCAAAATAAACGAGGAGAAAACCACGTGCACAATATTCTCGCTCTCATTAAAACCCCAAAGTACCAAATTAAGCCTAAATGGCAAAATCCTGCAGCCAAACGACAACCCAACCTATCTGGGAGTCACATTTGATCGGCGCATGACATGTAAAAGTCAGATTGAGAGAAACCGAATGAAAGCCAGAGAAAGAATGGCGATCATGAGGAAACTTGCTGGCACAAGCTGGGGAGCAGACGAAGGCATACTAAAGAAACTGTACACTGGAAGAGTGAGACCAGTTCTCGAGTATGGCATCGCGGCATGGACAACAGCAGCGAAGGCGAACTTCGATAAAGTTAACAAACTTCAAAACCAAGCCATGAGAATCATAACAGGTGGCATGAAGTCAACGCCAATTGTAGAACTTGAAAAGATTACAAAACTGCAATCCATGACCGACAGAAGAGACTGCAGAGCCCAGCTGCAGTCAGAGAAACTCCGAGGACTGACGGACCATCCAATGTACCAGAGGCTAAACAATTTGGGAACTGGTAAACTAAAGCTGAGAAACTTTGCAGAAATAGCCAAAGCAAAGATGCACGAAGATCCCATAAACGCACTAACAACACCAAAACCCATCACTACTGTACGAAAACCTACTTGGAGGCAGGATATATTTCCAGAGGTGGTAGAAAATATACCAGGTATTGCAAACAAAAACTGCCAGACCGAAAAAGAAAGGAGAGACACTACCCTAAGCTTCATAACGAAAAGCTACCCAAGCATGGACTGGACCCATGCATACACCGACGGTTCTGTAACAAACACTACACAGAACGGAGGGGCAGGAGCATTCCTGAACCTACCAAATGGCAGAAAAATAACACTGTCATTCGCTACTGGTAAGTACACAAGCAATTTCAGAGCGGAGGCAGAGGCACTGAGGGCGGCAGTGGAAGAAATGGCAACACACAGTGAAAATGAGAGCCACATAGTCTTGCTGACAGATGCTCTCGCCGTAGTCACAGCGCTAAAAAGCCAGAAAAACACTGAGCTTAATGACTTAAGAGCAGCACTCTGCAAACTGTGCCAGCTGTCCGCACCAAAAAGGGTAGTGGTACAGTGGGTTCCGTCACACTGCAACATCCAAGGCAACGAGGAGGCAGACAGACTGGCAAAAGAAGATGCAAGGCTACCACAAACAGATACCAGTATGACGTACGAAGAGTCAAAACGGCTTATCAAAGCCAGGTACATTACCAAATGGGAAACCGAACATACTGGTTACACCAAAAACGATGCCTATTACCAGTTGAACCGAAGAGAGCAGGTCGTTGTCTTCAGACTTCGCACTGGCCACAATAGACTGAGGTACCACCTATTCAACAAATTGAAGATAGGGTGTACCGACGAATGCCCGTGCGGTACTGGTAAAATGACAACTGAACATCTGCTGCAGAACTGCCCGACATACGGGGATCAGAGAGAGCAGATGTGGCCATTGCCAGTGGAACTGCAAGACAAGCTCTATGGTAGTGGCGAGAGTCTCAGGACGACCGCCGCTTTTTTCGAAAAAATAATGGTTGCTGTCTGACTGTGTACGCAGAAGAAGAAGAAGAAGAAGACTCTGTGGGGGTGTCACAGGAAACCATTTCAGACTCTGTGGGGGTGTCACAGGAAAACATTTCAGATTCTGAAGGGGTCACAGGAAAACATTTCAGACCCTGTGAGGTCACAGGGAAACATATCACACTCTGTAGGGGTCACAGGAAAACATTTCAGACCAAGTCAGAGCACAGGAAAACATTTCAGACTCTGGGGGGGGGGGGGGGGGGGGTCACAGGGAAACATTTCAGACTCTGTGGGGGGTCACATGGAAACATTTCAGACTGTGGGATCACATGGTAACATTTCAGACTAAGTCATAGCATAGGAATACATTTCAGACCGATTCGGAGTCCAATGAAATGATACAAGGACACATTTCAGACGCAGTCGGAGCACTGGACACAAGATGGCGCCTGTCCAGGTGAAGTAGAAGGAGTATGTTGCTGACCTTAAAGACACCACTTGTCCTGACAGACACTGATCACTTTGTTGATAACCAAGTCAGAAACAAAATAGTTGTTCTCACAAATTTCCCTATAAAGCACGATGGCCTTCAAGAACGATAAGAACAATGAATTGGGCTAATGATTACGAGCTACAATTTCAACAAAGTAAAGATTCAGTGGATTCTTGTCCATTGTAAGATATACAGGGGGTCGCTGTAGACAATAGGTTAAGGTACTCGCCTCTCACAGTGGTGAACGGAAACTGTGGGCGATAGAATCCCGCAAGATTCAAGCGACCCCTGGTCTCACGCGAGGTACGACTAAAGTGTCTGCATCCCGAGTTACCTCCAGTCGTCTCAACCAATAGTTTTGCCACTGATCCAAAGTAACTCGGGACAAGAGAGTGAGATTTATGACCAGCGCATTCGCTTGCTCACTATAATCCTCACACAGCGCACGTCACATTATTAAGACAAAACCGTCTGATGTTGTGGCCATTATCGCTTGCGATGAGCAACAACTTATAACTGAAGATATACAGATATGAAGAGGCAGACAGACAGACAAAAGAGAGAGAGAGAGAGAGAGAGAGAGATAAACTCCAAAATGTAGAGAAAACTACAAATGAAGACTTAAGGACAATGACACAAATTTGCATCAAAGACAAATGTCACAGAAAAAACATATAATCTGAAATCACAGAAGCAGACTAGTCATTGTCAAGAAGAGATCGTGACAATATTCAGACTTCGAACGAGTCACTGCAGACTGACAAATCGTCTGTTGAACAAATTAAAAATTGGATACACAGACATGTGCCCATGTGAGGCGAACAAACCAAATGGAAGAATAAAGTCTACAGTTCTCCGGTATCCACGAGAAGAGCAGAGTGACTTCCTAATTGCGATAAGAACTGTATGGCGACGAGAGATGCACGAGAAGGACCGCCACGTTTACAAGAAAAGTAGATATCAATATTTGAGAGCAAACGGAGTAGAAAGGAGACAAGTTTTGTCGATCAGTGTTTAGTTCAGTTCAGTTCATCCCGTAACCCATCAGGTCGGTGGGGCACACATGAAGACACTCCCAAAATACCACGCCATCCCTCTCTATCTGTCGCCGCCTGTCGTATCTCACTGGGACGAAGGCCTGACCACTTAGTGATGTTGTCAACCCATCTCTTCCTTGGACGTCCTCGCCCTCTCTGTCCCGGTACGAAACCAAAGAGTAACAAGTTGGTAATTCCGTTGGACCTCGCGACGTGCCCGCACCTGATCAGTGATCAGGGTTTTAAGGAGAGGAAGAACACAACATGAGACTTAGTACAAAGACCTTTCTAAGACAACACCCCAGGCGTTAATGTTCTCTAAGGGACTAACTTTACCTTTGCAGTTTTTATTATGCCGTTGGGTGCGCGGTTGGCAGAACAGTTAGCGAGCTTGGCTAACGCAACAATGGGAACGACTTTGTGTTCATCCTGCAATCTTTGCCAGCTTACCTAACGTTAAAAAGTTGTTTTTCACCACTGCGCTGATAAAGGCAGTACAAGGAAGCTGTAAAAGTCGACGACTTGAAAATTAGTGAAATTTCTAACACTTAGACATATTTTCTTCCAAGTGTCGGTTACATGAGAGGAACAGAGTGATAGCATTGCCATGTACAATCGATGTACATATAACGAATACATTGCTTCGTGACGAGTCAAATCTATCAATCAATTTGAGGATGTTCAAAGATATGAAAGATTTCTCATACTTAGGGAGCATATTATCAGCAGACGGACAAAATTACAACGGAAATCCAACAAAGATGTGATAAGGAAAATACGATCAATGGACAATTAACACCAATACTTAATGGCAAGCGCGTGACAATAACTACCAAAATGAACTTTAAACAAAACGATTTTTGTTCCTACACTACGCCATCAATGTCAAAACTGGACACTTACATCAAATGAAAAATGACACATCGTAACAGCAGAAATAAAATGCCTGCGAAAAATATTAGGTGTAATAAGGAGAGACATGATCAAAAACGATGGCACTGGGAACAACTAGTAGGAACAACACCAGTAATGGACCACATCAAAAGACTGACTAAAATGGTTTGGCCACGTAACAAGCCTACCTCCACACAGTCCTCCAGCTCCTCTTCCCCCCCCCCCCCACAACAAGCAATGCTATTTAGATACAGCGGATTCAAGGCCAACGCTCGACCACGAAACAAATGGCTTACGTACTTCACAATATCTGAAGAATATGTGAATACCACTGTGCATGAAGCACACAGCTCGTTCTAGAGATCTATTTATCACCATGGAGCTGAAAGACATTGCAGGATAAGGGAAAAGAAAGAAGAAGAAATAGATGTGGTTATTTGAGGGACAGAAATGTGTGGTACGAACTTACTTTCTGTTGTCTTGGCACAACGTCAGACGTCATGTTTTCATTGTTTAGCCCCATATATTACCTTGTCATTTCTGCTGAACATGTCACCCATATTGCATGTTTAATGAAGGTTTGGGAAGATCATATACAAAACACCTGACAACTTTCATTTTCAAATTCTGAAATATTCATTTGGATGCCAGTATGTGTCGTATGTTGTCGATTACCATCTTGGCCATACCTATTCTCTTTCTGATTCCTTGTTTACAGCTGTCTTCTTCTGACATTATATGACCTAGATAGGAGAAACTCTGTACCTGTTCAAGTAGTTGATCGTTTATTTTTATCTGCATACATGGTTTTTTTTCACTTTTCTCAATTATCATAGTCTTTGTCCAATCCAAATTCTTGACTTATTGTGTAGTTGTCACAAGCTGTGTAATTCTTGCTCACTTTTTTGCCATCAAAACTGTATCATCCGCATATCTAAGATTGTTCATGGTTACTCCTTCAATGGCAAGTCCTGGCATCCCCTCTATCTGTTTGAATGTTTTTATCTGTGTAGATATTAAAAAGACAAGGGGAAAATACATATCCCTGTCTCACTCCTCGTTTTACATTTTTACTTGGAGAGCATAACGAGTGGTTTACCGGGATCTTTGTGTATAACAAGGACAAGAATAGCACCACTGCCTCACATAGAGCATGTCGTAATAGGTGACTGTGTGGCATTGCATAACACCGACCATGGCTAGGTGGTTTGTTTAGAGCAGCATAGATGGCGCCTAACAGGCTGCGGGTCTACTTTGCTCTAGTGTTTGAGTCTATTAAGATGAACTCGCACATCAGTCAACCACCCTCCGTAAGCAATTCTTCCAACACAGCAGAGTATTTAGCTGCTCGAGCCTAGCCCGCTAAGCAGGAAATCGTTCTCCCGGCTACATCCAGCTCATACCAGAGCTAGGACCTGCACACGGGCATCTGCTCATGTAGAAGTACAGGTCGACTAAGGACTAAGAAGAAGAAGAGCATAGCTTTCCTGATTTTACTGTTGCAGTTTGTTTCCAGTACAGATTACTGAGAAGTCTCATGTCTTTACCACCTAGACCTATTTTTTGGAGACATTCAATTAATTTCTACCGTTGGACTCTGTCAAAAGTCTTCTGGAAGTCCATAACGCAAATATAAATGTCATTATGTATTTATGTATATTTCTTTGTTAGAGTTCGCAAACAGAAAATTGCTTCCCTTGTTCCATTAAACTTTCGAAAACGAAATTGCTCTTCTGAAACTTCTCTCTCTACATTACCTCTTTTTCTCGCTTGTATGATCTTAAGTAGTATTTTAATTGTGTGACTCACTAGACTTATTGTTGTAAAGTCTGAACATGTAAACTATATGTTTTTGAACACAGAAAAAATATAGTAGCAACTCCTGCCTGACCCCTTACAGGATACACGTGAGCGAAGAAAAAAAAGGTCACTTGAAACATGAAGACCGCAGCTCGCATTTTCGTCCGTGCTTCTGTAATAAGGCTGTGTCACCGCGGTCAGATGAAACAGGTGGGGATTGACACTGTAATCCCATAGTATTGAGATTACCGAGAAGCGTCGCGCTGCACTACAGCCAATGTGACTCCAGTTCACTTTCTCAAGTACGTCTCGGAATGTAAGAAACGTGACTGCAACTTACCAGAGACAAGCCGTGAAGAATATACTTTAGGAATAAGTTCAGTTTATAAGATAATTAAATGTAATTGTTTGATGGGTGAGATGTGTGGGGATAGGATAACTCTGAAACAGACCATCAAGTTTAAACGAAGAATAAATAACAAGATATGTGATAGATTTAATCTCACTTGAGAGGAAAAAGAAATGCATTGGCAAAAAAGGACGCCATTCTTCTATCAGTTCTCCCCCCCCCCTCTTATATCAATCTCACGCCCTCCCGGTTTATATTGCCTTCTCTTTGTTCTTCCATCTGGACCACTATTTGGCCACCATTGGCTAATCCGGCAGATTCCCCCACATTGCTGGCGCTCCCCTGGCCACTTTGTGTTTGACCGCTCCGATTCAGTTTCAATCAAGCGTCTGGCCCAACCGGTCGCTTAGACAGACTAAATCTACTGTCAGAAAAAGATGAGTTGACCATTTTTTCTTATATGTTGATTTGTTAGTTCAATATTGTTGTCCCTGGTGAACGCCTATTGGTCGTAACGTAGGTTTTGTTTGTGTTCTCGTCTCGGTGCGGTATCTGACCATACCCATTTTTTAATTTTGATTAAACTCAACCTTAATAAACTTTTACAAGTTTTTTTCATGTTTTTTCTCCAAAAAAGGACGGGGAGAGCAAAAAACACCGGGCAAGACTCTTGGACCAGTAGGATCAGGCGGTAGGGGTCTTTGGAGCGGAAATCATTAACATGGCCCGTAAAATGAATCGGTGGAGAGAATCGATGGCAGTAAAATGTTCCCCAGAGAACCACAGGAAATAAATTAAGTTGGACAAAAAATAAAACACTTATGAAAACAAGGAGAACAAAAATAAAAACAGGATGCGTGAAGCGATAGATCAAGGATGTGGGAGATAAAATAAGGTGTTAACGAAATTTGTTTGGTAAAGATGAAAGAAAATACGCAAACACGGACAAGAAAAGCATGAAAGAAAAGAAACAACTGGTTTTGAAAGAGAGTGAGAGGATTAGGAGAGACAAACATTAGGAAAAAAACCCATTCTTTTCGGATGTGTTATTTCAGAACCAGAAGTAAATGAAGCGCTAGTTAATTCCGCTTAACAGGTGAGTTAATACAAATATATCTCAAATGTGAACTTTCCCATTTTCAAATCCTGATCGCATAATATACTCTGCAGGTGAAATAATATAAACATATAGTTGTAACAGCTTGAATAAATTCAGAAATTGGTGAGAAAAACTTTCTTCTGTTCAATCATGAAAAAGAAAGATAAAGATAATAACATCGTAGTCAAAATAAGGAATTGAAAGAAACCTGTTAATAGGGTAATTATTTTGTTGACGTTCACAAGGAAGATTTATAATATTAAGGAATAAAGGCCGTTTGGTACTACAATATTAAGGCTATGTTTTGATTGTACTTCCTATTAAAAAAATATTTTTCACCGGCGTTTAGAATCCACGTACTCTTAGTCGTAAGACATCAATCCAATCACCCGGCTACAATCTTCTTCTATAATGGACAATGCGTGATTAAAAGGAAAGGTAATGCACTCAGTGACGACAGGGAGAAAAACAATTCAAAAGAGAAACAAGGCGCACTGTCTTCTGGTACCGATACTGAAACATCAAATTGTCACTGTGTCCACTAAACAGGCGCTGGTAAACGCACTGTCTTCTGGTACCGATACTGAAACATACAAATGTCACTGTGTCCACTAAACAGGCGCTGGTAAACGCACTGTCTTCTTTTACCGATACTGAAACATCCAATTGTCACTGTGTCCACTAAACAGGCGCTGGTAAACGCACTGTCTTCTGGTACCGATACTGAAACATCAAATTGTCACTGTGTCCACTAAACAGGCGCTGGTAAACGCACTGTCTTCTGGTACCGATACTGAAACATCCAATTGTCACTGTGTCCACTAAACAGGCGCTGGTAAACGCACTGTCTTCTGGTACCGATACTGAAACATCCAATTGTCACTGTGTCCACTAAACAGGCGCTGGTAAACGCACTGTCTTCTGGTACCGATACTGAAACATACAAATGTCACTGTGTCCACTAAACAGACGCTGGTAAGCGCACTGATCATTCTTACTGTATGTTATCAATGTCAAACGTGGACTTTATTAGATAGGACCAAACGTAAGATCGAGACCTACAAGACGATGTATCGGAAGTGCAGCCGGAAAGACAATTCACGACACAATTCAGAACAGGACGTCGAGGAAGCATCGGTTAACTATTAGAAAATGGTGGTGATTACATCGGTTAACTATTGGAAAATAGCGGTGATTACATAGGTTAACTATTGGAAACTGGTGGTGATTACATCGGTTAACTATTGGAAAATATTGGTGATTACATCGGTTAACTATTGGAAAATAGCGGTGATTACATAGGTTAACTATTGGAAACTGGTGGTGATTACATAGGTTAACTATTTGAAAATGGTGGTGATTACATAGGTTAACTATTGGAAAATGGTGACGATTACATCCGTTAACTATTGGAAACTGGTGGTGATTACATCGGTTAACTATTGGAAAATGGTGGTGATTACATAGGTTAACTATTGGAAAATGGTGGTGATTACATCGGTTAACTATTGTAAAATGGAGGTGATTACATCGGTTAACTATTGGAAAATGGTGGTGATTACATCGGTTAACTATTGGAAAATGGTGGTGATTACATCGGTTAACTATTGAAGCACAGAGAATAACGTGGTTTGGACATCTGACAAAGATGCACGACATGATTAACCTGCAGCGTGGTATTACTAAATGGAGGTTTCAGGACCGTATGCAAGTGGTTGACCACGACGACGACGGTGTATCAAAGAAAAACTCCCATAAGTTCAACATGTCACTAGCGGAAGCTTCAATCCTAGCGCAAGCCAAAAGTCTAGACATGCACCCTCTCTGCGTCCCTGACAGATAAGAGCAGCAGGACAATTAAATAAATCATTCAATCAGTCAATCAATCAATTAAACGTTTAATCTGTTAAGATCGCAGGGTTGGCATGATAGAAACATTAACACATAGTGTCCTCCCTAGTTCTCTGTCCTCAGCCCTAAGATCGGCTGTACACATCATATCGTTTCCTTTCTTTGATGTTATCAACTCCAGACCTTCTTTGGCCTTCTCACTTCCTTCTGCCTTCAAATGTTGCCTTCATTTCTGCGAGGCGTATTAAAATCAAACCGGACCTAGCTGCACCAAGTTAACATACATACGATGCGCACGATGAGATCACTTTAGGTGTAAACAGCACATATCAACCACCGTCAAGTTTGCACAATTTCATTATTCCCCGACTCATATTTTCCTCAGCAGACTGCTGAAAACATACTACGTGGGTGTGAAACGGAATCCGTCCAGAGTTGATCAGCAAGCGGTAATTCGGTTTCTAACAGCTGAATGACGTCGATCAGTTAGTATTTATCACAGAATGGAGGCAGTGTATGGTGACAAAATTGTGTCGAAGACAACAGTGAAGGACCTGGATCGTCATGAGCCTATATCAGAGAAATTTGTTTATGATTGGAAAAGAGACGGAGAGAACCAGGATAGATGTTCTGGGAGTCTCCTCAGGAGAAACATTCATATACTCTGAGATGGACAAAGGTGGAAAAAGCGGTTTCGGCTTCATCCTGTCAAAGAAGACGGCACCTTCACTACTCATTTACAATCCAGTCAACGACCGAATAATTGTAATCAGACTAAAGATGACGACAAGAAATTTAACAATAATTCAAGTTTATGCACCAACATCAGCAGCTAATCATTGCGAAATGGGAGATTTCTATGACACCTTACAAGAAACAATGGAAAAAGTTGAAAAAAAGAGACATCTTGATCATCACTGGAGATTTTAATGCGAAAGTTGGAGAGGAAAGAGCCGAAAAGGAGAGAAGTGTACGAGGACCTTTTGGTTTGAGACACAGAAATGAGCTAGGAGAAAAACTGGATGAATTCTGCATGGAAAATGACATCTCCATTGTCAACACTTTATTTAAACAAAATCCACGAAGACTATACACGAGGACATCCACTGATGGTAACAGCAGAAATCAAACAGATTACACCCTAATACAACAAAGATGGAGGTCAAATGTTCTGGCAACAAAAACGCTGTCAGGAGTTGACTGCGATACGCGCCACGAATTACTGTTTGCAGTTTTCAATACAAGATTTCGTAGGATCATCAAAGGTTTCCAGCCAATACGCTTCGATGTAACAGCAATACAGACTGAATACAACATTAACGTAGAAAACACATTTTAGACGTTGCTTGCGGTACATGAAGAGATGACATCTGTGGAGTTGACATCTCACGCAAGGAATATTTTAATCTCGACAGCAAACGAAATGATTCTCAGGATGTTGCACAAAAATATATGTCAGATGAAACAATTAAACTCATTGAAGACAGGAAACAATTAAAACAAATGGAAAGTAAGGCGACCAACAAAGAATATTAAAACTGCGCAAGAAAAGTTTGAAGAGAAATAAGAAAAGATAAAAGAAGATACAGAGTGGACACTTGTAAGGACACAGAAAATCTACAGCAACAAGGCAGGGAGAGAGATGCCTTTTAGGCGATATGAACACTGAAAAAGGAATTTCGTCCGGTTCCGTATGTCATCAATGACAGCGAGAATAACACACTAACAGAAACTAAAGACATACTGAATAGATGAAGAAAGTATTACATAACCATGTGTGGAGATAGCACAAAGCGCTCAGTTAGTCCTAAAAAAGGATGAGAAAGAACCTGAACCAATATTGGAGGACGCTCAGCCATCAAAAGTCTGAAAAGGGACTGTCCCCAGTATGTGATGATATCCAAGCGAAGCTAATACAAGCAGAAGGTAAGGCCAGTACTCGAGTTTATCAGACGTTGTGTAAACATATATGGCACAGCACAGCAGAGTGACCAGAAGCATGGAAGAAATCAATTTATATTTCACTCCCCAAAAAAGGCAACCGAAAGCTATGCACAAACTACCGAACTATCGCGCTAATCAGCAACGCTAGCAAGATACTCTTGCGGATCCTATTAAGGATAGGGAAAGAATTTGAATCTGAAATTCACGAAGTCCAAGCATGTTTTAGGAAAGACACAAGGGCCAGGGACCACATATTCAATTTGAGGAATATCTACGAAAAATGTAGAGAGTTTAATGTAGACCTCTACACATGTTTCATTGATTACACCAAGGCATTCGACACGGTAAAACATCAAAATCTGTGTAGAATCATGAAGGAAATGGGGTTTCCTTTGCATATAGTCCATCTCATTGAAACATTATACCAAGATCAACACGCCACTGTCCGAGTATCTGGGCAAACATCAAATTTGTTTGCAGTACAAAAGGGAGTCCAACAGGGATGTATCCTCTCACCTTATCTGTAAAACATGTATGCGGAATATATAATGAGAAATGTTCGAGTAGATGAGAACATTTACAGTTTTGATACATTTACGATTGACGGTACGAGATTCCAGAGTTACAATACGCAGACGACACTTTGATAATATCAAGTAGAGCAGATAATTTCAGCCGTAAATGGACACAGTAAAGATCAAAACCTCTTTATCAACATAAACAAAACAAAGATAATTACCACCGACAAAACACAATGTCAACATAAATTTAGTTTAAGTGGTGAAAAAACAGATCACATCACGCGCTGTGAATACCTGGGCTCCAAAATTGACAGGAATGGCGACTGCTCGAAAGAAATCAGAAGAAGACTAGCCATGGCAATGCAGAAACTGAACATCCTGAAGAAATTATGGCAGAGCAGCAAAAAACGACAAAAGGAATAGTCTTCAGAGCCTGTGTTTTTCCCGTGGCAGCTTATTGGTGCGAATCATGGACAATTACAAAACTTCTAGACGAAGAATCGAATCCTTCGAGTCAAAATGTTACAGAAAGATCCTCAGAATAACCTGGACGCAGAAAAAGACAAATATTGACATTCTACAGGAGTTGAGCACATAGGAGAAATGGTTTATCAATCCATTATTGCCAGAAAATGTAAATACTTTGGTCACATCAAGAGACACAACGGTCTTTAGAGAACAGTGAGGGAACGTTCGGTGCCAGGTAAAAGAGGCAGGGGTAGAGCAAGAAGACGATGGTACCAAGATATCCAGGAATGCCTGAGTATGACTCTGGCGGAGGATGGAGTTTTGGTAAGGGAAAGCGTTTCTTTCAGACAGAGTGTGATGGAAGCGACGTTCTATGAAGGACATGCTACATGATATATATATATATATATATATATATATATATATATATTAATATATATATATAATGTATATAGCTAGATAGATAAACATAGATAAGATATATAAGAACTATAAGATAGATAAGACAGATACGATAGATAAGATAGATAGATATATATATAGACAGACAGACAGATAAGATTAGATTAGATTAGATTAGATTAGATTAGATAAGATAAGATAGAACGACCGCTCCATGGGTGGATGGATGGATGGATGGATGGCCGGCCCGCCGGCCGACGGATAGACGGACGGACGAACGGCTGTTTGGACTAATGGGTGGATGGATGTTAAATGGATGCTTAGATGGATGCTTAGATGGATGAATAGATGGATGAATAGTTGGATGGATGTTGAGGGGCAGACAGACATATAACGTAAGAGTGGAAGGAGATGGAGAAAAGTGTAATCTGCACTAATGAACGTCAGTAGAAAAGAGAAAGGTGATCCAATCCATTTGCCAAGTGACGCCCTGACCACAAGACTAAGCAGTTTCCGAATTGAAACCAATTTCTATCGAGCCACAATAAATTTAAATAGAAAAATCGATCAGACAACAGAGCTATAAAGACTGATGGACATTTCACGGAAGTAGATTGCGTGCAAGGGAAGGTTATCTGACTTAAAATGGAAGTATTGGCATATCTTTCCGTAGTGTTTGAGAAGGAGATACATATATCATTTTGTGGCAACAAACACAAATTATATAATAAAGTAGAGTGACTAGGTGGAAATTAAGAAGACATTAGGTAGTCTAGACATGCGCTAGAATGGAAACCACCTGGGAAGACATGAGAAAAGAGCCAGTCGAACACGTGACAAAGGTTGGTACAAGATGGATGAGACCTCAGTCATTGCCATTTATTTCTCTCTCTCACCTGAAGTAACGACTGTCTCTGAACGTGATACAGCAAATGTAATTATTTGCAGTTTCTTTCTCTAATCTTTCTATGTCTTGTTATATCTTTTTATCTCTCACTCTCTATTTCTTTCTATCTCTATCTCTCACTCTCCATATCTCTCTATATCTCTCCATTACTCTCTATCTATCTCTCTCTCCATTTCTTTCTCTGTCTCTCTCTCTCTCATTTTTTTCTCTCTCTCGCTCTCTCTCTGTATCTCTCTAGCTCTTTCTCTCTCTCTATCTCATTCTCCATTTCTCTCTCTCTCTCACTCAGTCTCTCTCTCGCTCTCTCTCTCACTCACTCTCTCTAACTCTCTCTCTCTCTATCGCTCTCTCTAGGTCCCTATTTCTGATCTGATCACCCATTTTGCTTATCCATCTTTTCTGTCCATTAGCGCCTATCAATCCTATCCCGTCTGTAGTCTCAGAGTACAAGGTCACCCATTCAGATCGCGCATCCATCTTGGTTTAGCTTGTTCATGTCTTAAAATAAATATTATGTGTTAAGTGTTCCATTCATCGTCTTTTACATTAGCTGAGGCGACAGTCAATAGGATGACATATGGCAACATGCTCTTTATAACCTTATATAGGGAATGCTGATCACTTTCACTACATATGTATTTATTACATCTACATAAACAAACTAAACAGATTCACCTCACAAATGTCTTATGCAACAACTTAATTTCACTATTCTCAAAAAATTGACCAAGTTCAATCCGAGTGAAAAAGGTAATATATCGTTTCAAAAATGTACATGAACATTTCAAAATCCCAACTCCCGAGTTATAATCGAAAAGGATGGAATTAAATGTATTTAAATACAAATCCCCCTTTGCTCAGCCGTTTCTATAGCATTGACCCTGATGTCTATACATATACAATTGTTACTATCGTAAGGTAAGACTTATATCCTTCAGCTGGCAAACGCTACTTTTTGATGGGGCAGGCGTCTAATCCACAGCGTTAAATGCATTTCCAGGTGACAAAGGCAGCAATGAATGAGCTGACAGTGGCCATCAACTCGCAGCTGGCTGCTTACATTAACATCAGCGACCATTAGTTGACCATGACCCTATTCCATTTCCAAGTGGCAGCCTTGGATACAGGCAGCAACATCGCAGTCTATTGAATGGAAGAGGAAATGCAGAAAGAAGGAACATCTGGTTCCAATAATGTAGTTATGATACCCGGATTGAGTGTCAGATCGAAAGACAAAGATATTTCGGCCTCACTGTAAATTCTACAAAATCATTTTAAGGACAAATGCAGACGACAAAAAAGAAGAAGCAGCAGCAGAAGAAGCAGAAGAAGAAGAAGAAGAAGAAGAAGAAGAAGAAGAAGAGAAAGTGAAGAGCTCATAAGCATTCAACCAGGCGCTACTATTAATGAGACAATTACTTGGTATCCTTCTAATACTTGATATCCATGTAATACTTGATATCCTTGGAATACTTGTAATACTTGGTATCTTTGTATTCAAACAGGCAAATTATGCCTGCTGCATGGTAGTCGAAGGCTATCCGTAGTATGTTCTTCATTTTGTAACTTCAACATCGTGCAGCTAACTTGACCTTGGAGTATGTAGATTGCGTAATGAATAGCAGTTGTATTACGTTGTAGAATGTTGCAAGATCAGCCTACTCTTTTCATCTGCTAAGGATTCTTTTACGTGAGCAGCGTCCACACGGGATTTGCGAGTTATTTGTCAGTCTCCAATATAACTTGATAATGGTCTCACCTCCATTGAGACCAGGGTCTACTTGTTGAATTAACTGCCGAACCGTATCGCATTTTTATTTCTTCACAGGAAAGCGATTACTGAAAGATACATTGAGTATGAAAGCACGAATAGTTGATTCTTAGATACCGAGTAGAATTAACCATATGAAAACAATTAATGAATATGGAAGATTCTCTTTTAGGGAGATAGAAAAAAAAGAGAGGGAGGATATCTGATGATGTACATTTAAATAATTAAATCAATAAAGCGAAGTTTTATGTGTGGAGCTTGAAAACAACTTATGGTTCAGATGAAACTTATTGATCAAGAACCAACTGCTGGTCCCCATCACGCACCTCCATTGCAGACATAGAGCTGGCAATGGTACACAAATCTGGCAAAAGCGACACTGTAATTCACATAACCTAAAGTGATACGATTGCCGAAAAGCCTCGCATTACACTACAGCCAAGAGAACCCCTGACCACCTTCTCAAGTGCACCACGGGATGTAAGAAGAGACACTGTGACAGGTCAACAACGAAATGTCAAGACCTAGATTATCTTAATACGAGTTGCTTCAAACAAACAAAGCAGCAGCAACAACAACATGAACAACAAGATCAACATTAGGGAAACATGAGTGCTTCCACTACACACAGAAACTGAAGGGCGTCAATATATATATGTGTGTGTGTGTGTGTGTGTGGGGAAGGGGTGGGTGTGGGTGCGTGCGTGTGTGGGGGGGGGAGGGGTGGGTGTGGGTGTGTGTGTGTGTGGGGGGGGGGAAGGGGTGGGTGTGGGTGTGTGTGTGTGTGGGGGGGGAGGGGTGGGTGTGGGTGTGTGTGTGTGTGGGGGGGGGGAAGGGGTGGGTGTGGGTGTGTGTGTGTGTGGATTCCGTGGCGAAGTGGTTAAAGCCGTCGGCCTCGTGATCAGGTGGTGTGGGTTCGACTTCAGACTCCGCCGTCTTTTTCACAGGTGCTTGATGCGGAGTCCCCTGCATCTTGTAGTCACCCCATAGTCGTCTGGTCCTTGACTTGCCACTGGGGCCAGGCGGCTCGAGACGAGAAAGTGAGGATAAAATGTAGCGTAGTTAATCCTTGCTAAAAATAGCGCTAGCAAAATTAATTATGCCATCATTGTCTTCGATGGATGGTGCCCTTTGCCTTTTTTGCGTGTGTGTGTGAAAGCTAACTTCCTAATATAATATGTTTGATTGGTTGGTTTAAAATGCCCACAATGGATTGGTAACCCTTTTGTGCGCCCTGAAAATAATGGAACTTGTTACAGATAGCAGCAGCTTTCCTGACATCCTGAGCGTGCTGATGAAGTGGACATGAGTCCTCCAGGCTGTTGTGCAATGCAAAGCTTCATTTGTGTGTCACTCACTGCTACGGGGGATCACGTCGAGCCTCACTTTGTTAGCCAGACAGTTGTCCTCGACAACAACACGTTTACAGGGCGACCAACAAGGTCAGGTGAGGGTCTTGGCCAGCATACATTTGTGTTTCTCCTGACCCTGGCTAACATTGTCTGACCAGTGTGTTTCTCCTGACCAGACGTTAGCCTCATCGTCCCAACTAATATTATATAAACTGACTTGAACCAGAAACGGTGGCATGCTTGGATATCAAAAAGGGACATTCTCTCCATCACACAAGGACAACATGTCAATGTTGTTGATTGTCGCCTGTACCATTCTCCCAGGATTGTCCAACATCTTCTCTCTTTGCCTTCCTCTGTCTCTTTTTCATGATATCTTTCCTGTTGTCACAACGTGCTCCAAGCCGCCTCTTCTAATAACATGCCCGTAACAGGATGACTGTCTTGTTCGGATCCTTGCAATAAGTTGTATTTGTGTTTTGTGTCTTTTCGAGTACTGTATCTTTAGTTTTCTTTGCAGCCCATATGATTCTTCTGTATAACCACATCTCCGTTGCTACTAAAGATCGATAAGCTTACTTGCTGATTGCCAATGATTCACTGCCATATGTCAGCACTGATTCCACGTTTCATTCAAGAACTCCATTCTTCAGTTCTAGCGACAATGTTTTTTTGCACAATATTCCTTTTATGGTCTTGGAGATCGATTTTCCTTGGTGTATTTTATTTCGCAATTGCATCTTTTATCTGAAGTTGTGTATGTATCCATGTATTTAAACATGTCAACATGTCTCAATTTGGTCCTCTTCGCTTTGACGCATATTTTTTTAAACATAATATTCATACATATAGTTACTTTTGACTTCCCTTCGTATTTGGGTGTATTGATTTTAAAACCGGAAGTATATATTAGATAATCAACATACGTTTAGCCTGCCTGATTGGGAGTGTCTTAAATTGTAGAGTCTTTTACTCTATCAATAAATCAAAACGCTGTATGTTTCCAGTGGAACATAGGTTCCCAACAACACGCGCCATACACCCTTGTTCTATGCCAGTTGTTACACTTCTGTCCAGGTCTGTTTAAGTCAAATAAAAGCTATCTGTACCATGCCTCTTACCTTTGGAAGTTCAAAGTATAGTCTGCCTTTTAATGTTATCTCTCAGTCTCGCAAACGATGGACCAATCCGTCGGCAATGTAAAACCTACACGTCTCGGTCCACTGATACTTCGTCAGGTCAATGTTTGAGATCTAATAAAATTTCAGCGTTTGAATCCGTGGAGTCGACCATATGTTAACTAGGCATGTTTCGGTGTCCCCTTCTCCATATTACAAAACCCTAAATCCTATAACAAGAACATGTTTTTAATACTACTTTTTTCAAACATGCTTCTATTTATATAAAGACGTGTTTTTTTAGGGGAGTAAAAGTAAGTAGCATTTTCTTTACAGAACGTCTCTTTTTACAACCGCCAACCTATTTGGTTTCTTGGCAAGTGTGAATTAATGTAGGTTGCCATTACTTTCCGTACGTATAGGATAGGAAAAATAAAACATGTCCTAGTCAAAATTGGATAGATTAACTGATGGCACTAGTAGAGATTACACAATTTCAGTTCTCTAGGTTATGGGGAAGTTGGTTAAAATAGGAGACATAGAAGTCCACGCCAACAGAGAACGGTCATAGCAGATTAAATACAAACACATGAAAACAATCGATTTCACATTGAAGTTTTGTGTTGGATCTAATGTCAGTATACTTCCATAGGTTCCCAAGTACATCTGATCTTTTATACGAGCCGCAGATGACGTAGACTGTACTGTTAATCAGTTACGACAATATTTAATGGTGACTGTGTCCCTATTCAAGTATGTCAGACACAGAGCCATCTCGCAAACGAATTTAATGTTCAGTATGTTAAAGATAGAGAAGATCGGCAAACACCGACCGGCGACTAGAGCTCGGCCCAAAGTTGTAGCTAGAAGCGGGCGCTACCCTTCGTCGACGCAGTTTAGCTCACGTACACAAACTCACTGTCCAGTCTATAAAAAGATTTGAGTTCAAAGCTACACGTGCATTCAGTTTCATAACGCTTTGTGATAGAGATCAACTATTTCCTTAACTGGGTAAGCTTTCTATTTCACTTTAAACTCATTTTAAACCGATTACGTTCGAGAGTACCCAGTGTGAATTCCTGACGGGATACCTTAGCTGAGAGCAAAGAATAGACCCACTACACTTCAATACATGTCGTGAAAGGTAACTACAAGAGGTCATGCATAGCGTTAGCAAACTTATCTAAAACAACTCACTTCAGAAACGATTGTTACAATGGCATAAAAATTATGTTCGTGCAAGTTTGCTATAAATGGCAAAGAACAATTTTTTCTCAATACTTGATTTTAAGCATAACATAGAATGCGTTAGCTTTTTTACAATATTGGCTCTATACTTGATATTATTAAGCGTATGAATGGAATGAACTGACGCAGCTCTTCTGAATCGAATTGCAAGAGGAACCTTCGTCCGGACACCACTTCGTAACGCAACAGGGAAGTCACTAAACAGGCTCTGAACTGGTGTATCGTGATCCAGGAATTATTGAGAGATGGAAATATAGGGATGATGAGACACGCGACTTTAGAACTGCACATGACCCAGACTACCTCATCATCTGCCCAATGATCACCATCATCATCATCAGTCCCGTAAACTGAAAGGTCATTGAGACGCCAATACTGCAGATTGTAAGACCAGTTCCCACCACTCCACTCGGTTTTGTGTCAGGATATTTATTCTAGCTATGTACATTCCCGTCCACTCTTTGATGTTGTCTTCTCATTTCTTTCTCTGCACCATTCTCTTACGCTTCCCAGGCACAGTACCATGCAGGACAGTCTTGGTCAACCCAGACGATCTTGAAACATGCCCATACCATGTGAGCTTGCGTGCTTTTACCATAATCAATAAGACTTTATATTGGGCGACTTCTCTTAACGATGTGCCAAACTGCTTCATTCGTGACGTGGTCTAGATACTAAATGCTGAGAATTCGACGCAGACATCTTATTTCCATTGCACACATTCTTCGTTTTAGAACCGCTGTTATAGTCCAATTTTAGCCCTCATAAAGGTACACGGAAGTGACAAGTGCATACATTAAACTCAATTTGGAATTCAGGTTAATGCTTTAGTCTTTCCATAGCGTCCTCAGTTTGGTCAGAATTGCCATGGTTATCGGCGTTCTTGCATGAATCTCAGTTTTGGAACCTTCCGCATCCATCAGTGCTCCCAGGTATTTAAACTGTTTAGCAATTTGCACTGGTTCGCCTGTGATGGCAATCGGACTTGTTAGGCGCTCTGGGACATTGACCGTCATGTTACTTTAATCTGTACTAATTTCCATTCCATTCCAAACTTTTGAGCCCATTGTCAAGGTTTGAGATTAGATTCGCAAGTTCTAGCTCCGTTCCAGCCAGCCTGGTAATGTCATCAGCAAACCTGACATTAGTGAATGAACGACCACCTATGCTGACAGTACCCGCGTGTGCTCTCACAACACACTTGGTAATATAACTTCCTTGTCTAATCTGCTGAAGACGGATGTGTCGTACCGAAGGGTGCAAATATCGCGGTCAAGTTGTAAAATAGCGACACAACGCATTCCGTTCTCCGGACTACATCCTGCTACTTGCAAAGCCCTGTTCAGGGCTTAGTAGCTGAAGCAAACACAGCAGAAGAACAAGAAGAAGAACTTTTCTCTCAAAACATACTTGGTAATATAACTTTTTTCCGTCGTGGCTCCGTTCCAATCCATGAAACTTAACGGTTTCCTGACTGCGAGACAGGAAAAAGATGGCACCTGGTCACTTCACTTTACATAAACCGAGAAATTGTAGAGTGTGTCTATAACACTTCATCTCGACAGGCATTATTAAATGTGGTACTATCGCTACACTAGTCGACTCCTGTTAATGATTGATTTAACATTGATTTCTGGTCAAGCTTGTTGTTGTTGTAGTTGTTGTTGTTGTTATTGTAGTTGTTGATGTTGTTTGTAGTTGTTGTTTAAATGAGTAAGTAACTCTTTTGTGCACCCTGAAAAGGAAGTGCAGTGGCGGGTTGTAGTAGCTTCCCTCACAGTCCAAGCATGCTGTTGAAGGTGGACCGCGGTCCTCCAGGTGATTGTGCGATGCGCTCACTACTACGGGGAAACCCTCAATCCACACCTCGTCAACTAGGCTCCCTTGAAAACGGCCTGTTTCCAGGGAACGCTAAATGGACGAGATATTTATCCCCCCCCCCCCCCTTCTATTCCGTAGAGTCTATGCCGTATAGCTGATATATTGGCTTGATAAGTTTCAATATTTATACATGGAAGTTTATCAAAACCAAGAATTTGTAAATTGATACATAAAACTGTATTTCTTAGTAAAAATGTCAGTACCATGGCAGCAATTGTCCTAGGGGAGGAAGATACGTCTTCATGTACTACGCCGCAACCTACGTGAGGCGGGTTGGCCAGTTGCTGTTTCTACCTTCTCCAACTCATACGTCAGGTACCGATTTACAGCTGGGTCAACTGAATGAGCGGTCGTACCAGGCACGAACAACCGGCCACAGATTGTTTTTCTTATTCCGTGAATCGAACCCTGGCACGCTGTTATCCCAGTCTAGCAAGCCAGCTCACTGTCACCTAGGCCACACTCTCCACAAGCACTCCCTAGCAGGACTTTTACATTACACGAAAAATGTGCTCCGAGGTTCAAAGTTTTCCGGAGGGAGTGTGTTAAAGTTTCCATAGGAAGGGGTAGACAACCACATGTACAGCTCTGCTTAGTCGTTTCTTAAATAATATTGGCAGGTTGCAGTGTTCTATTCTTTGATTGTCATTCGAGCTCCGGTAACAATGGGAAGGGCTGTACGATGGTTGTTTACATTGTTTTGAAAGCATTGGTAGGGAAATAGTGTTGAACCGGTACAATCGTAGAAAAGTCACATGTTTAACTAGCATTCATATGGACTTGGTTGTAATCATTTTATTTGCTCATGGGAGACGCATTAAAATGAAAACCACCTGTTCTGCTTTACGTGGACATACACGCGAGGAACATGATTACGTCATACACTGGTGTACAAGAGTGCCCGTGCTCATTGTTGAGAAGATGGCCAGTGTGGTACCGGATCCGTTCAGGTTTGATCAGCGAGCGGTGATTCAGTTCCTAATAGCTGAAGGATGTCAACCATTCGATACTCATCACATAATGCAAGCAGTGTATGGAGACACAAGTGTGATGAAGACAACAGTGAAGGTCTGGGCACGGATGTTTCAGGAAGGACGTGGGTTAAAGAAAAATCTTCCGCGACCAGGTCATGTTGCAAAATGAAAAAGTCATCGCGGATAACGATGCATCAACACGAATGGACAGTCGTTGGAACTTATGTTCGCTTGCAGAGTGAATTGGATGCATTGCTAGGAACACTTGAAATGCTGGTTAGGAAGAAACTGAAGAATCGGAAGGTGTGTTTGCAATGGGCCGTACGGAAGCTGACCGACCACAACAAAGAAGAACTCATAGGGTGGAGTTTGAACTACTTGCCTTGTTATTTTTCTCGGTTCGCGTTTGACGTCTACCCTAGCAGTGGGATGCGTGTCTGAACGCACATGGCGACTTTTTCTAACAAGCTCAGGTGCGTGCTTGCTTCTTCTTAACAACCGCTTTGTTTAATTCTGCCGCACCTGCTTATGTTCCTTTCATATGTTTGTAATAAATCCATTGGGGCGGGCTTGATTTGAACACGCCTCGAATAATGAATAAGGTATAGTCCCGTACATCAAAATACGTATATGCATGTTTATTGATTCTCTCGTCTGACTGTCTTAATTACACGCACATGTTCATATATGCAGGTGCAGTCATAAATTAAATGGCAATCTTGTTGTAATTAAAATAATTAAAGAGCTGAACAAATACAAAATGTAGGAATTGAGAAGGATCTCAACTATATACAAAATATTAGTGCTAAATCTGCCAATGCAAAGTAATACCAATGTATTGTTGAAATAAACAATGGAATTGAAAGCATTCTAACAGAATGCTTGGAACTATATGAACGATAGTCATAGAGATAAGGTATGCAGTACGTATAAATGTTTAACAGAGTAAAACAGCAAGTGAAACTGTGCGAAAACAGACTAATGACACACCAAAGAAAACTCTACGAGAACAGACTAATGACACACCAAAGAAAACTCTACGAGAACAGACTAAGGACACACCAAAGAAAACTCTACGAGAACAGACTAATGACACACCAAAGAAAACTCTACGAGAACAGACTAATGACACACCAAAGAAAACTCTACGAGAACAGACTAATGACACACCAAAGAAAACTCTACTAGAAAAGACTTTATTAGAACATCAGATACAAATCTGCAAGAAAAGACGTATAAATATCAAATGATACTCTACAAAAAAATACTAACAAAACATCAAATAATCTATCTTTCTATGTTGTTTGCGAGCCAAATAAGGCAGAAACAAATTAGCTCCAATTGGAACACTGTGACGCCACTGTTTTTAGATGGTACTTAGTAGAGCTAGGTCATCTGCAAAATGAAGGTCTTCTAAAGTCTTGTTATCTGTCCATGCTATTCCTAAATGCTTACCATGGACATAGTGTTTCATAATCCGAGATATAACTATGCCAATAAGTAGAGGGAATACAATTCATCCCAGTGTTGCCTTCGGTTGTTCGAACACAGCATCGTGAATATTCATAAAATGCATTTTGCATAATGTTGGACGGTTTAGACTGTCAAAGGTCTTGTGGAAGTCAATGAAGTGGGATGAATTAGTGGGGATTGGATTTCTACTGAATCTTATATGATAGTTCTGAGTGTGAAAATTTGATCAATGCAATAACGGTTTGGTCTAAAGCCAGCCAGTTCTTCACTTATGATGGCATCTACCTGTTCCCTGAGTCTTTCTAATATCATGATGTAGAGTACTTTCCCAGGCACTGACAGGAGTGTCATGCCACGCCACTTGTTACAATCGGATACGACTCCTTTCTTTTGTATTTTTACAATAATACCATCTTTCCACCGTTGGGGTGGTTTTCTCTCTTTTCACACATACTTGATGATGTATAAGGAGATGGAATAATACTCTAATACTCTACAAGAAAAGATTAATGAAACATCAAATGATACTCTACGAGAAAAGACTTTAATGTAACAGCAAATTAAACTCTACAAGATAAGGCTAATAAAACACTGAATAATACAATACAAGAAAAGACTTTAATGTAACAGCAAATTAAACTCTACAAGAAAAGACTAATAAAACAGAAAAGACTTTAATGAAACAGTAAATACAACTCTAGAAGAAAGGACTAATGAAACAGTAAATAAAACTCTACGATCATCGTCTTTTTTGAAGTCAGGTAGGTACGACAGCCGATTTCTATGTAACATAATTAATTAAAGGAGCAAGTTATATAACAGAGGACAACAACAACCGTCCTAACATGTTTAAGTAATCAACAATATCAAATGACGTTTTAATATGTTGCTGATCGGGTCGATGGCGTATTTCAACAATTTCGGTTGGATGTGATCCCGGCCTGCTGCTAGTCCATCTTTGAGTTTCTGAATAGTAGCAAGGACTTCAGCTATAATAGTGGGGTCGATGTTGATTTCCTTAACTGGGGGAGGATCCGGACAGATCAGGGCATGTCGATCCTGGTGGGTGAATAAGAGCATACGTGTAGTGCTCCTTCAAACTGTTCGCTACCTTCTCGTATGGCGAACCCTGGGAGCCGTCGGACTTACTGATGAACTCTATCCTTTTTTTCTCCTTCTGCTTTCCTTCATGGTGGAGGAGCCTGATAGCCTGATAACCAGGGGCTTTTCCCTAAGAGTCTACAGGGATCACAGTTGTCACATCCACCTCTCAAACAATATGGCAGAGCCCCCTCCGCCCACCTACTGGGGGTTACGAATCTCTATCGAAACGTATCATCAGCAGCCACGTCAGCAGCGCTGCCACCATCCTTCCTGATGTAAGGGGTCCAATGAGGGTCGCATCATAGAATGTACTGACACTAAACGGGACTGGCTATGTTGCGGCGCTGGCTATAACAATAGGTCGATTGAACATTGCAATCGCCGGTGTCACTGAAATAAGACTAAGGGGTCAAGGCCTTCCACCTGCACAACCATAGGCGCATCTTCGGGATCGTCTGGCATGACATGATATCCAACAGTGAAGTAGTTCGACGTACTCAACTTGCAGGCATTGCCTCACAGATTAATCGCCGTCGACTCTCCCTCTTCGGTCACGTTGCTCGTTTTCCCGGGAAATCCCAGCCCATGAGATGGTCCGGCAGGCTGTGAGGACGAGAGATGGGAAGAGGCCGTGTTCATCCTGGAGACGTCCGGGGAGGGGGGCGCCCTCGCAACACCTGACTAAACCACTACGCACCCTCTCCTACAGAACTGCAAGATGCCTAAGAAGCGGCCTTCAGACCTGGCCATGGACATAGTCATTCGACGCGACGGGCCCTGGTCGCCTAAGCGTACTATTGATTGATTGATTGGCCAAGGCCAACAACATGTCGAAGACACATGTCTGCTGCACTTTGGTGGCCTTCAGCACAGAAATATTGTGGGCTTATTCATAATACCTCCACTCAGAGACAATATAGTTTCCTGGAACGCTATCTCGGACAGGCTCCTCGTTCCACGAATAAAACATAAATATGGACATCTCACAATAATAGTCGCCTTCGCCCCCACAGACGAGGGTCAACGCCAGGCAAACGATGACTTCTACCAATCTGACCAATGCATCAGCCACAGTTCCTCCACATGATGAATGCATCATACTAGGTGATTTCAGCCCAGGTTCTGGGTCCCAGGGCAGTTATTATGAATCGGTTCTGGGCTGATTCGGCCTTGAAAATGCAAATGATAACTCCCACAGATTCCTGTCATTTTCCACCTTCAGTCTGAAAATTACAGGCCCATGGTACAGCACCCTAGACATCCACCGCCACACGTGGATCCTATCGACCGAAGGACTAGGAAGGAACTCGACCACATCCTTGATAAGTCTCGTCCGGGTTACTTCCTGCCGTGTTTTTCCCGATGCGGAGTCCCTTGTCGACACTGACCATCGCTTGCCAATGACCACGTACTCTATCAATCCATGTGCCCTTCCAAAACCTGTTCCGATCCCAAGATACAGTATCCAGTTTACTGGGTGGACCCTCATCATATTTCACTTGCATGCTTTTGTCATTGACAGTGTTACTGTCATATGATTGACTCAAATAGGATATAGCTGCTAATAATTTTGTCCTGCCTTTAATATTTCGTACTTCAGGTGGGGAAGCGCGCACTCTAGCCGACAGTGAGCTGGTTTATCATACTGGAATTACATCGAGATCATGGACTGACACAAACAAATGCGGGCTTTTTTTCGTATCTGGAACGACCGCTCCGCCAGTCGACCCAGCTGTAATGGGTGCGTGACGTATGAGCTGGGGAAGGTAAAAACAGCAAGGAATTAAACTGGCCACCTCCCTCTCACAAAGGCTGCGGCTTAGTACATGCTGTTGTTGTTTAATGCCCACACTAATTAAGGTGACTTTATGTGCGCCCTGAAAAGGGCATTAAGTGGCAGGTTGTAGCAGCTTCCTTCCATCTCGAGCGTGCTGATGAAGGTGGACCTTGGTCCACCAGGCAGTTGTGCTATGCGTGGCTTCATCTGGGTGACGCTCACTACTATAGGGATCTCGTCGATCCACATCTCGTTAGCCATACTGCCTTGTAAACAGCTGTTCCTGTTAGCGCTAACTGTAAGAGATATAGTAGTATTGGTCAGTATATTATGCCTGACCCTGATGCGACGTCCTGGTAAGTATGTCATGTCTAGCAGGACTAGTGTCTCAGTTACCCTTCCCGACTTACTATATAACAACTTATTTTCATCCCCGACGTCAGTTGTTGCCGTGGGAGTGACCTTTACCTTACTTCAGTTTACAAGTTAGGTTAAATCATTGGATCTACTCTCGTAGTAACAACAAACAATTCATGATATTTCAGACCAGAAGGCTGATATCACTTCCACTTCAAAATATTGTATTTCATCATTACATCTGTCGTTTTATAGACACGGCATGCTAACTTGGATGCCTGGCATCACCATTAGCAAACGCGCATGTGTATTAATGGCCTCACTGGTCAATTGTTTAGAAGGCTTATCCATGACCTACTTTAGATATGCAGTCTGACTCTTCGGGAGTCCCCTTGAAACGTCACATTCCACCGCCGACTAAATAGCAAATCATATTGTGCCAAGGTTTATAATCAATCCATGCTCCACACAGAGAAATCAAACACACTAACGGTGTACAGCACAACCAATCACTGTTGAGAGTGATCTTTTCATAAAATCCTGCCCTGAAACCAACTGCATATCCATCTTTGTTTCCCGAACACGCTATTATAATTGCACTGATAGTTGACACATGCAAGTTGCGTTATTTAGTTAGCAAGGGAATATATAATTCCAAAGATATTTCTCTGTGAGCCAGAAAGCCTGTATCTACAGTAGGATGTGGGATGTAACCACGAATTGTCACGCCTCCTTTATCCAATTCGTGATCGATTGGAAAGTAGTTATTCGGACAATTAGATTTTAAAGAATGCACTATTCGACAGTTAATGTGTTGCGAATTGGTTATTCGGTGGATCTTTAGTGATTTCTTCTTCAGCGTTCGTCCTTGGAAGGATATTTATGATGGTGTGTTGTAGTTTACAGCGATGTTGCTATATCTGTGTCTTTCGTCATAGCACATCCGACTTCAGCTGACTTTTTTGGGTACTGGTTTTGTTTTCCAACTGCGATCTCCATACTCTTTGCCAGAATTTCAGTAGTGCAGCTTGTTTCCAGGGCTGTCGCTTAGAAGCGGAATCGTGTCTTGATGAGCGTTGGATTACTGGCTGCTGCCAACTGCTGTATCTTCAGTCAAATTTCTGGTTCTAGGCATAACATTGTGTATTATGTTGATTGGCCAGTTCTTTCGTCCATGCCTTTTATTCCGTAACAATAATAATTAAATCAATTAATTAATCAATAAATTAATCTATCAATAAAGATACTTGAACTCCCTGCGGAGGATAGGTTTTCAATACTCCCAAAGTCTATCTGTCATGTGCGATCCTTTCCATTTCTGTCTACATTGGTCTGCGACCTTTGTGTTTGTCGAAAGCTCTCTTCTGTATCAGAGTTTAGGTCTGCCTCTACTACTCTTGATTTCGGAATTCAAGAGCATTGACTGTTTCGTAATGTTGTTATTTGTTTTCCGTACGACGTGTCCGTTCCAACGTCAACACATTCTCATTACCCTAATCCATAATGACCTCTGCCCATTTGTTTCACATAGTTCCACATGAGTGACTTTACCACACCTTCTGAATTCTTCTAACCAGCACTGGCATCGCATTGTTGAAAGCGTAAGCCGTTAATCGTTGTAATTTGTGTTGTTCACCGCGTTACAGAGCCATGAAATAAACCATTGAATTTAAAATCTTTATTTTTGCCATGGGTTAAATTTCTTTTGATTTATACAATTTCACAAATAAAAGTATGCCGGGCACCCGTTAAAGTTGAGTCGACTGGAACATGGTGATAACTGAAACCGGGTAGTTTAACCGTGAGAAGCCATTGCTTCGTCCAATCTTAAGCACATCAAACACGCGATCTAGTCATTTGACCTGTTTCCTCTACCTGGTTCCTCTTGTGCTCGTGTGGTTGAAACATGAGGCTAGTCTTAACTTTCAGATCCAGGCGCAGCTGTTCCACTAATTACATTTTATTTCTCTTAAAGTACTGCAGCAACTGGCATTGTCGATCAAATCTCTTCACGACTGCCGGTCTTTCCCCAGTGATCAATAATGATAGTGCTTCTCAGCACGGGGTTCAATAAGGGCCCTATTGCTGTCACCAACCGGCTCTCCTTTTTCAGATGACGCTATTGTAACATTGCTTTTAATTTCACCTCCTGCGACGGAGAGTGTAAAGACAGGGGAGGTAAAGGGAGTACTTACTTACTATCATGGGCACCCCATCAGACATCATGTTTCTTCAACATGAATTGCGTTGTTATTCCCCCTCAACAGGTCATATATTGCATAATTCCATAATTCGTTAGCAGGTCGTCAAGTGGTCTGGATATTGTATGCCTCCATAGTCACATGTCTCATCATCCACGCATCCCCATCTCTTTGAGTTATTCCTATTTAGGACGTCTATATTGTGTAATGCAAGTGGTGTCCGGGCGCTGGTTCGTCTGCAGCTTGATCTGCGTCAGTTCATTTCATTTTCCTTTGGGCATTTTCTAGGACTAATCTGTACCAACTGTGTTGATTGTTAAGACACTTCGTCTTGATTTTAGTTGTGTGCACTGCACCTGGTGTCCAAACAAAGGACACCTTGGATCGTTTGTCTGTTTCTTTATTTAAATTTCGGATGCGACACTTATTCGTTTCTCAGTTGGTGCTTCACCGATATTGGGGTGGTAAAAGGTCTATGGGTGCAGTGCTGGCCAATTCTAATAGGCTTAGCATGAGGGCTCGATCTGGAAAAGGTTGATTACAGACAAATTATGTTTATCTTGTCCACATTAGACGTTGTTACAATCCGTTCTCATTTGCCACAATAATATGTAATTAAAAGCTGATTCCTAGAAAAACGTTTCACTTGACATATACTCTTCTATTTCTGCATGCAGTAGAGTTAATATTTTCTTATTTTTGTGGATATTTTCACCTGACTGTTTGCAATAAACTAATTAGTTCCAGTTAGTTATCAAGTGACATTTACAACAACAAAAATTTGTATTATGGCGTTCGCTTTATTTTTTTGTCACACAAGGCGGTTTGCGTTGCACTGTGGTTTTTATTTTGCGCTTGTTGGCACAGTGCATCCGACTTCAGCATACATTTATGTAAGGGTCTGATTCCTCCTGCATTTTCTAAGGGTTTGCTTACCCGGGGTAACGGCCGGTGCTGTGATGGGGATCGAACCCAGCACCTTCGGATTGTGAGCCGTGTCACTTAACCACTAGCTCGAGCTACCTCACTATCGCAAGCGATGATGAGACATCCCCAATTCGTTTATTGTCTTGATGTAACCTTCGCTGTATTTGGATTATAATGAGAGAGTCACTGCGCTGGTCATCAACCTCACTCTGATGTCCCGAACTATCTTGTAACAGTGGCAAGACTTAAGTCAAAACGACTGGAGGTAATGCAGGATGTAGTCACTCTGGTTCCACCTCTCTAAGACCATGGGTCGCTTGAAACCTGCGGGGCTCGAACCCACGCCGTTTCTGTTCATCGCTTTGAGGGGTTAGCGCCACATCTCTCGACCACAATGGACCGACACAATTTTATAATTTTATATTTAGGTATGTTTTATCATGTGACCAGATAAATTCGTGCATGAACAAAGTGCGCATAGAAATATGGAACAGAAAAAAAACGTACCCCACAGACATAAATGATTACATGAAATCCACTTAAACAGGAAAGTGCGGGCGTTTATAAATACTCACTTGAAAATCTGCTCCCACAGACCAATGTTACCACAGACCAATGCTCACACAGACCAATGTTCCCACAGACCAATGCTCATACAGACCAATGCTCATACAGACCAATGTTCCCACAGACCAATGTTCCCACAGACCAATGCTCACACAGACCAATGTTCCCACAGACCAATGTTCCCCAGACCAATGTTCCCACAGACCAATGTTCCCACAGACCAATGTTCCCACAGACCAATGTTCCCACAGACCAATGCTCACACAGACCAATGCTCACACAGACCAAAACTCACACAAACCAATGTTCCCACAGACCAATGCTCACACAGACCAAAACTCACACAAACCAATGTTCCCACAGACCAATGCTCACACAGACCAATGCTCACACAGACCAATGCTCACACGGACCAATGCTCACACAGACCAATGTTCCCACAGACCAATGTTCCCACAGACCAATGCTCACACAGACCAATGCTCACACAGACCAATGTTCCCACAGTCCAATGCTCTCACAGACCAATGCTCACACAGACCAATGTTCACACAGACCAATGCTCACACAGACCAATGTTCCCACAGACAAATGCTCACACAGACCAATGCTCACACAGAAAGTGTCTAACTTAGGGTCAGGCAAGTGATAGACCCAGAAAAAGATGGATAGATGGTGTAAGTGGGATATTGAAAATATACAAAAGGACAACAGCACTGCAGATACTTCTGGAATGCGAAAGAAAACTACATCTCCCCGCGGCGTCTAACGACACGAGTGAATAAAACTAGAAGAAGAAAATACATTTAACTTGTTGAATTTATAATACTTTAACTTTCCTTATAAACATTTTCATAACATTTGTTTATTTTATGTTATATTTGTCTTACAAAAAATTAAGAAATTCTCAAGGATTTTAGGCTAAAATAAAAACATATATATTAACATTTATTGCACATCAGTAAAAAAAAGAAACACAATTTGCCGCATTAGCTCAGTTCTGTGCGAGTCTGTTTACTTGTGATCATTTTTACGTGTTTTTTTGCGTGTGACATTTTTTACCTGTAAGCCCTTTGTACGTGTAAACCGTTTCTACGTGTGGTATTTTTTGGGTACTTATAAGCCTTTTGTATCTATAAATCGTTTCTACGTGTGAGTTTTTTTTTAACATGTAAGCTTTTTACGTGTGAGCTTTTTTTTAACGTATTAGCTTTATTATGTGTATTTTTCTGTCAGTCTTTTTTTCTTGCTGTAATCCTTTTTCTGTGAGCCTTTTTTTACTAGTGCATCTTTTTATATGTGGGTCTTTTATCGTGTGAGCCTTTTTTCGATTGATCCTTTTATTGTTATAGCTTTTTATTACGTTAGCCATTTTTATTGTGAGTCATTTTACATGTGCTTCGTTTTCCTTATCAAACTGTTTCCCTGTGAGTCTATTTAGATGTGAACCTTTTTACGTCTCAGCCTTTTACTCTGTAAACCTTTTCCCATGTCAGCCTCTTTCGATGTGTGCCTTTTCCTATGTGAGCCTCTTTCCTATGTGAGCCTCTTTCCTTGTGAGTCTTTTTCCGTATGAACCTTTTTCCCATATGAACCTTTTCCCATGTGAGCCACTTTCCTTGTGAGCCACTTTCCTTGTGAGCCACTGTCCATGTGAGCCTTTTTTCTATGTGAGCCTTTTTCTTTATCAGCCTTTTTCTATGTGAGCCTATTTCTATGTGAGCCTTTTTCTATTTGATCGTTTTTCTATGTGAGCCTTTTTCTATGTGCGCCTTTTTCGGTGTGAACCTTTTCACGAACAAGCATTTTTCCTTGGAAGCAAATGTCTGTGTCTGTATTTTTCTGTGCAAACATTTTTCTGTGTAAACATTTATCTGTGTGGATAATATGTTGTCCGTATATTTATATGTTTGAGCAATTGGCTATGTGAGCATTTTTTGATGTGTGTATTTTTTGCCCAAGATCAGTTATGTCAGTTATATTCCTTTGTGCATATTTTTCATATATGGAATTATAGTGTGTGGAATTTTCGGGTGAACGTTTGTAATGGACCCGTGTTCTCCTTTTAGCTTTATACCCGAAGAATGATCTATTTTAAGTCTCGCTTTATCTCTCTCTTTTCTCCCCCTTTATATTATATATATATATATATATATATATATATACGAATACGTCTTCTAGACTATGAACGGAATATTGTGCAACAAAACGTTTTCGCTAGTACTGAGAAATATAATTTTGTAATTCTACTTGGAACCTAACTTGACAGTTGGCAGTGAATCATGGACAATCAGCAAGCAAACGCATACATCTTTGGAAGCAATGGAAAATAGTGTTACAGAAGAATGATGTGTATTCCATGGACTGCATGAAAGACTCATGATTCAGTGCTCGAAGAGGCACACACACAAATAAAACTCATTGTAAAGATCAGAATAAGGCAATCATCCTTTTTCGGGGCAGGTGTTGAGAATAGGCGATTTGGCACACGTTGTGACAACGGTAAAGATAGCAGGAAAGAAAGATAGATGAAGGCAGAGAGAGAAGGTGTTAGACAGCCTGAATGAATGGCACTGCCAACAATTAGCAACAGAGTTAGCGACACACGAGATAGATGCGGATAGATGTTCTTGATGGTCAACGTCTGACCTGAAAATGACGATGACAATATAAAGGAATGTCTGAGTAGCAGAGTGCTTGCTTCTCGCAACACATGCAGCAAGTTCAATCCTTGTTCCCGAGATGCTCAAGCTGATTCAGTTGTAAATGAATACCCGGCTTACCTGTTGCGGAAGAAAAATCAGCGAGAAAGGGAAAAAGCCAAACCTCATAAACATATGATGCGTAGTGCAGTGATGTTTCTAACATTCCATTCCTGACAGCAGTGTGTGCTAGGGCGCTTCTTTTTGGCTATTTTAACTTCAAGAATTGTCATTTTGTTACACTCTTCATCATTAGTTGCACATTCATTCAATTTGCATTTTTTCCCCGTCATAATTCATCTAATCTGTTTTGTTTCCTATGTACTTATATTTCCTGTGTACATGTGTTTTCTTCGTAGTTGTATTGTATTGGTTGTCTACAGACTCTGATGAGTCTTCTAAACCAGTAAAAAAACATTAAGTTAAGTTAAATTTTAATACGCAAACATACACCAATTCACATACTTCGCTTGCCTTGCCTTTGAATTTTGTTAATGATACCCTCTACTGAATGTAATTTTAAATACAATAATGAATGCACGTACACACATACGCACACACATACACACGCGTATCTACAGGTACAAGTACATAAATAAACGAATACACGCACGCATATATATATATATGTGTGTGAGTGTATGTGTGCATGTGTGTGTGTGTGTGTGTGTGCGTGCATGTGTGTGTGTGTGTGTGTGTGTCTTTGTGTATCCCGAGTGGTTCCCCTGGGTGTTTGAGTATGACAAGGACAAGAATTGAACCCCTGCCCCACAGAGAGAATGTCGAAAGAGGCGACACACTGTGCGAAATGAGATTGCACCAGCATTGTTTAGTGGTTTGATTTAGAGCAGCACAGACATCGCCGAACCTGCTACGGCCCTACTTCGCTCCAGTTTTTGAGTTTAAACAAGAAAGACTAGCACATCGGTTAACTACCCTCAGTGGCACTTGTTCCAACGCAGCGGAGTAATAATCAGCTCGAGTCTAGCCCGCTAGGCAGTAAATCCTCCGCCCGGCTTCATCCAACTCACGCCAGAGCTTGGACCTGTAAAGGGGCATCTGCCCTTGTAAAAGCACAAGCCGGTTAGACTAAATATATATATATATCTTTCTTCGGATTATAACACTCAGGTGTGTATAGGCCATCAACCACCCCTCACTAAGCAAGTAGCAAGCAGCTCTATCCTGTGCAATCTTGTCAACTTTCTTCCAGCATTTCCCTGTTTTCTTTACTTGATCTCTAGCCTCCAGATCTCGTCTCCATAATTCCTTGGTCTGCCTATGCCTCTCTTTCTTTGAAGGTTGCATGGCAGGGATTGCCTTGTGATAATGGCCTGGTCCATTTTTAATGTATGACCCATCCATCTCTACTTTCTTCTTAAGATGTCCGGTTCACCAATTCACCTTGTCCCTTTCTCTCCCATATATTTATATATGGGGAAAGGAGGTCATGTCCGGTCACGCAAAATATACCAATCAGACTATGTTTGTCAGGCTCAATTGATTCATACTGATCAAGACCGCCACCGCATTTCTCAGCAATTCTTCCTTGAAATAGGCTGCTTCATAGCGTGGTGTGGATTGATACTATGATCCAAATAGTGGTGAGCTTACTGACGAGCCTTGCGCTGCACTACAGCCAGGAGAACATCGGTCCACCTAAGTACGCCACGGGATGTTAGGACTATAACCTGCCACTAAAAGTATAAGTGATTTTATCATCAACAACAACATGTGTGTATAAATATATATATATTTGTAGTTAAAACATTAACATGCGCACACGCACATACACATATAAACACGCAACACGCATATCACGTACGCTCTCGTATCCTCACATATACAGACTTACAGGATCTGCTCACACGCACTCGCTTACATCAGCCGTGTGAACACACTCGTGCACACACAGAAACAAGATGGCATGCATATATAAACACACACCACTTCGGACACATACAGACACACATACTGACATTCACGTACACACCCACTCACACACACACACACACACACACTCACGCACTATATGCACACATTCTCTGATACTCGCCAGTGTAGTCTGTCTTGATGTTCTATTCATTGGCGGGCCTCACAAGTGAAACATACTTTCTTGTTTTACATTGTAGCAGATGATACAGGTTTGTCTAGTCGTTAGTTATATGTTTGTGTCTATGTTCTAACACTTTCCGGTGGGTGTGGATTCGGCGTGAGGTCATTTAGTCGCTTATTACTGAGAGAGAGAGAGAGAGAGAGAGAGAGAGAGAGAGAGAGAGAGAGAGAGAGGAGAGAGAGAGAGAGAGAGAGAGAGAGATAGATATGCAGAATGAAAGAGAAAGAGGGAGGGAGAGAGACAGACAGACATAAATAGGGGGAGGAAGGAGAGATAGTCAGAAAGACAGGGAGACAGAGGGGAGGGGGGGGGAGACAGGCAGACGAAAACGAGTGAAGAGGAAGAAAGAAGATGGAGAGAAGATGATGCATGGAGAGGTAGAGGGAGGGAGAAAGGGAGGGTGCGAGGGAGGGAGAGAGGGACAGAGGGAGAGGGCAGAGAGAGAGGGGCAGAGACAGACATACAGAGACAGAAAGGGAGAGAGACAGAGATAGAGATTTACAGAATGAGAGAGGGGGAGGGTGAGAGGGAAACAGAGCTAGACAGACAGAGAGGGAGGATGAAAAGATGGAGGGAGTGAGACAGACAGACAAACAGACATACATAAATAGGGGAGGAAGGAGAGAGAGACTGAAAGACAGGATACAGAGATGGAGAAAAAGACAGACAGACGAAAGAGAGGGAAGAGGGAGATACAGAGAGAGGGGAGAGAGGGGCAGAGAGAGACAGAAAGGGATAGAGTGATAGAGAGACATACAGAGTGAGAAAGGGAGGGAGAGAGAGAGAAAGAGCTAGATAGAAAGAGAGGGAAGATGAAGAGAGATAGAGAAATGATGCATGCAGGGATGGAGGGAGGGAGAGATAGAGATAGAGACAGAAAGACAGAGAAACAGAGAGGGAGGGATAGAGATAGGGAAATAGATAGACAGACAGGAATAGATGGATAATGGAAAGAGAGAATGGATGGAGGTAGAGAGGGACATGATGCATTGCAGGATAGACGGAGCGAGTGAGGGAGGGAGGGAGAGAAGAAGGATGGAGGGGAGGGATGGATGGAGAGAGAGGCAAACAGAGAGAATCAGAAAGGAAGAGAGGAGGGATACGGGTTAGTGTGAAGGGAAAGAGAACAAAAGAGTGAATATATATCTATTTTTTTAAATGGCTTCAGTTAGCCTGCACATTAATTATGCATGAACAACCAGAAGCGGTATTTATTGCATTGTTGTATAGAAACAAGACACATGAAAGCTGTTTAGTAGTGTGTTTAATTCATTTGTTGAAAGTAGAACATTCTCGTCACAAACATAGTCTGGATATATTGTTGGTATTTAAAGCCTATAATGAGCAAGTTTACTGTTTTTGTGCGCTCCGAAAAGGACGTCAAGTCGCGGGTTGTAGTAGTTTTCCTCACATCCCGAGCATGCTGATGAAGGTGGACCGCAGTCCTCCAGGTGGTTGTGCTATGCTTGGATTCATCTGCGTGGCGGTCACTACTACGGGGATCACATCGATCTACATCATCTAGTTTGCCAGGCTGACTTAAAAACAGCCTGTTTTCAGGGAGCGCTATATGGAAGAGAGATTGTGGTCTTTGTCGGTGTATTGTGCCTGACCCTGACACGACGTCCTGGTCAGTATGTTGTGCCTGACTGTACTTGTGTCTCAGTTCCCCATCTGATTATATACTTTTATGTAAGCTGTTCAGGTCAGGTCAGGTGATTCCGTAACCAATGAGGTTTTTAAGGCACACATGAAGACACCCCCACAACCGCACGTCGGCAGACGCTGTCTGTGCCTCATCTGGTCGGAGATCGGTTAATTCTTTGATGTTGTTCTCCAAACCTCTATTTGGGACGATCTATTCACCGTCTTCCTGTCACTCTGTCATGCACGATCGTATTTACAAGACCGTTTGATGCAATTATGTGGCCGTACCAAATACATTTCCAGGCAGAAAATAAGTTTGGTCATCCCATGAGAATGCACCCTCATCATTTTCCACTGATGGCTTACGATGCAGGAAGATGTGGTTACAGGGCAAGGGGGCGGCCGCGAGGTAGGTGGATAGATGACATTAGAGTGATTGTGCAACGACAAGGGCTCACATTGACCGACGCAACGCACTTGGCGCAGGATAGATGACTCAAGCTCCCCACGACGCTAAACGGCACAAGTGGAATAAAACTAACTAACTAAACTAACTAACCAAGAGAGTTTCCGTCTTTTGACCGTTGCCAATAAATCTTCAAAAAGTTCAATTGTTCATGTTATTATTTCTTGTATTTCTTAATTTTTAATACGGTCTTTATATGTGACGTTTAGAAGTCTTCTGAAACATCTCATCTTCAAGGTATGTATCATCCGCTGCAAGTAGATGTAATTGTCCATGTCTCACACACATAGAGGCAGATTGACATAATGAATGTACGCACTAATCTAATTAAAATTGTTGATGTCGTTATGCATTTATATTATAAAGTATTCCTTTTGGTGTTGAGCTAGTCGCCCTCTTCAGATAGAGAACTGGACATAACAGACTCAAGGGCCATCTTTACCCAAAAAATGCGTATTGGAACAGATGACAAATATCCCTGTCGGGGGCATACCATAACCGTAGAACCCATCCTACAAAGCTGCACGCTCATGAAGGAAACGAGAGAACAACACTGGCCCTCGCTAGACAGATATGAGACAAAAGCTGTATGGAGATAAAACAGCCTTACAAACAACGGAGGCCTTTGTAGGACAAACCATGACCGTGATCTGAGAATGAACGAAGAAGAGGCAGTCGGAGTATAGGGAAACATTCCAGACGCAGTCATCACAGAGACACATGAACGAAGAATAGGCAGTCGGAGCACAGAGAAACATTCCAGACGCCGTCAGAGCACAGAGACACATGAACGAAGAAAAGGCAGTCGAAGCATAGGGAAACATTCCAGACGCAGTCAGAGCACAGAGACACACGAACGAAGAAGAGGCAGTCGAAGCATAGGGAAACATTCCAGATGCAGTGAGAGCACAGAGACACATGAACGAAGAAAAGGCAGTCGGAGCATAGGGAAACATTCCAGACGCAGTCAGAGCACAGAGACACATGAACGAAGAAGAAGAAAAAGATTTGTCGTGGTAGAGCACTCTCTTCTCAAGACAAATATACAGGGTTCAATTCCCGCTACCGACACATTTCAGTCGACCCATATGTACTATGTGTTCAATTGTGAATGTGCACTTGAACTACGCTTAGGGATATTAGGGCAACCAGAAAGGGAACTGGCCAACGGACTCTCAAACGTAATCCCTAGGCCGTTTCTACTAAGGGGCTATTAAGACAAAAGACAAAAGTATTACACTATAAAATTACATAAATCTATCTTATCATCATCAGGTGCCCTACCGGTTGGTGTAGGCGATCATGGACATCCGCACCGATCTATTACGTTGGTCACTAACTATGTAGTTCATATTCTCTCAGGCTGTCCAACATCTCTCTCTGCCTTCCACTGTCTCTCTGTCCTGCTATTTTTCTCCTTGCCACAAAATGCTCCAAACCGTCTATTCACATAACATACTCGAAAAGTGATAACTGACTGGTTCTGATCCTTTTGCACTGAGTTCTCGTTGTACCTCTTCGAGTGTATCAGCATGTCTACCTTGCAGTCCACGGGTTCCGCTGCATTCTTCTGTAAAACCACATCTCTGTTGCTTCGAAAGATATCTGCACTTGCTTCCTGATTGTCAATGATTCACTGCTAAATGTCAGTATTGGTTCCACGTAGAATCCAATGACTCTCTTTCTCTGTTCCAGCGACAAGATTTTATTCCATAGTCTGGATACGTGAATATATACTAATAATAATTATATTGTTTCCAGTGTAAATATATCTAATTTTATGTTAATACTCCGCCTCCTCCAATCTGCGTCTGCGAAAATTGACTTATGGACCGGGGATTTTAAATATTGGTCATTCTTGCACTAAACATTCATTTGCAAAAGCAATCTATGCATTTGGACTAAGCGTACTGCTTTGTAGTATAAAAAAAGTAGTTAGCGTGTGTAACTGATACCTTTGTTACGAAACATATCTTCACACAATTTACCTTGTCTGCCTGAGTTTTTGAATTAGCTTGTGTAATCATGCTTCATAGTTGTTCACATTAACGTGTTTTCTCACGTTTTTTGTGATGTAGGTAGCGAAGGTCAGAGCAGCTTGGCCTCATCTTTGCATAGATCTATATTTAGCAAAACAAGATAGAAGTGTTTACTAAAAGTAGTTCGGAACAGCTGTTTGACATATTCCAAGAAGCCTATGGCTGAAAAACAAGGCGGACGTAGAATATATAGAGTGCCAGAGGCAACAGGATGTGATTTCTGTATCAAAAGTGGGGAGGGAAAAAAGAGAGAGAGAAAGAGATCGAGATAGAGAGAGAGATAGAGGGGTAGAGAGATAGAAAGTAGAAACGAGAGAAGGAGCGACACAATAGATCAAAGGAAAAAAATGAGTCGCTAAAACTCAAATAAATGATTGCCTAGGCAATCAAAAGCCTGTTGGGTCGGTCGAACGCCACCATGGCCAGTCAAATCGGCCCTCTGCCGGACTTCGTCAACAGCGGGAGGGGGGGGGGGGGGGGAAGGGGAGGGTGGAGGGGGTGTTGCTATCTGTTGAAGCCACGTGTATCTGGGACGGCCTCTCCTGCGCTTCTAGCCAGCTGGTTGGATTCCCTTATCATGTTGAACTGACTTGAGGAGGATCTGGCAGCTCGAGCTTCCTGATCCAGTCAGACAACATGTCCGAACAAGGAAAGGCGACGACGGTCAAGTACAGTTGGGAGATTAGTCTTGGCAGAGAGCTCGATATTACGTACTAGATCGTACCAACGGATTCCAAGAGTATCTAATTTCGGAAACTGGACGTCTGTAATGTGTTGTTGCTATAGTTGTTGTTGTGTGTGTATTTGTTACCACTTAAACTAGGAGTCTCAAATTGGCGACTTAAGGACTAAATGTGGCCGGCAAACCCGCTTCCCCCATCTTCATATCATGCGGACTGGAGCGCAGCATCGTGCGGCCAACAGTTTGCGAGAAGTATAGATCAACAGTGTCCCACTTGCTTCCACCAATCACTAGTTTCTCCTTAAACCGTTTAATCCAATCAACGTAATTCAATTAACATTGTCATGGACATACTTTTGTCTGTTTCGTACCGGTTTATGTTGAACTCTACAGTAACCTGTTTCTCCCACCTTTGTCTATGTATCTTCTATATGTGCCTGATGATCTATCCGTATGTGTTTATTTCCTATGTTTATCAGTCTCACTACTGTCTGGCTTCTGTCTTTACCTGTTTAACTTCTTTGTGTACATGTCTGAATTCTTTCGTCACCTGCTTTCTCTTCCTTTACCTGTTTTACTTCTATCTTTATAGGTTGATCTCTTCTTTTACATGTATATATGTACCAATGTATTTGTTATGTGTATCTATGTAAATGTTATCTTGACGTGGTTGTTTCTTTTGTTTACATGTGTGTCTTCTATCTTCACCCGTTTGTCTCTTCTGCTTAACTGTTAGTCTTTTATCTTTTCGTCTATCGCTTCTGTTTACCAGTGGTACTTCTATCTTCACCCATTTACTCTTATCTGTTTATCTGTGCGACATATATCTTTGCCCGGCATCTCTCCTGTTTACCTGTGCGACGTCTATCTTTACCCGTTTGTTTCTTCTGTTTACCCGTGGTACTTCTATCTTCACCCATTTACTCTTATCTATCTCTACTGTGGCCGTACCAAATACATTTCCAGGCAGAAAATAAGTTCGTTTGGTCATCCCATGAGAATGCACCCTCATCATTTTCCACTGATGGCTTACAATGCTGGAAGATATGGCTACAGGGCAAGGGGACGGCCGCGAGGTAGGTGGATAGATGACATTAGAGTGATTGTGCAACGACAAGGGCTCACATTGACCGACTCAACGCACTTGGCGCAGGATAGACGACTCAAGCTCCCCACGTCGCTTAACGTTTATCTCTACTGTGTACATTATCTTTTGTGTACCTGTGTGCCTTCTATCTTCACCCGTTTATCTCTTCTGCTTACCTGTGCTGCGTCTATCTTCACTCGTATATCTCTTTTGTTTACCTGTGTGTCTTCTATCTTCATCCATTTATCTTTTCTATTTACCTGTTTGACTTCTGTCATGAACTGTTTATCTGTATTATTACCTGTTTGACTTCTATCCATGCCGGTTATTTTTTTGGTTTAGTTTGTTTTGAATATTTCTCTTTTATGAAGAAAATATAATGTTAAGGAAAATATGCTGCTTGTCTCAGCAAGCAATGTACATAATAGTTTTGATCTTTCCCGCCGATAAAAACAAAAGACAAGGTCCTTAAAAGGGACCATCTGTTGTAAATTCCAGAGCTCTATCTTTCAAAAACAAAGACACAGGTTTTGACTTCTGATACCGACACGGTTCAGTTTATATCGAACTATCAATGAGTACCTGGCTTACATTTAAGGACGGAAAGGCCGTGAGAAGGCGAGATGCTATCCCACCTCATAGCATTGTCTACCATTAGGGGACTCAGTGGTCTCAAGGTAAGGGATCTGCCTCTAGTGGAGACAGGGATTTTTTTCGCAATCATCTTCTGGTTAAAATTCCCCGGATCTCTTGGTAGTGAGATTGGACACCCGTGTCCAGTGTCGAGCACGTTAAAAATTCCCTGGTATTTGAAAATCGAAAAGAGTTGGCTTAAAGGCCGCTGCCGAGACACAATTCAAATTTAAAATGTACTCAAGTTATTTGTACCTTTGTTAAAAGCAGCTGTAGATAGCGCCTAACCGGCTGCGGGTCTACTTAGCTCTAGTGTTTTAGTCTATTAAGATGGACTCGGACATCTGTATAAACCACACTTCATGAAACTGTTTGTATACAGACTGAGTAGAGTCTTCTAAACCAGTATAAAGTTTAGTTAAGTTAAGTTATTATGTTAAGTTATTATTATATTCACCTGATAGGGCTCTAACCCGTGTCTTCCGTACATCGAGAATGGCATCTTAACTGCTGTGCCACCTGCTCATCGCAGTATGTATTAAAATCATCTTTCTTGTCACTATTTCACACCAACCGGAGTATAGGCATACTACTACAGTTAGCCTTCTTTCTGGAAGCCTGCGCCAAAGTTGTTTGCATGCTTATTGACGTAATAGTTTCTGTTGCAATGTTTGTTAAGGGTGAAGCTGCTAGTTCTATGCACAACTCTCTTCACTCTTCTTTTACAGAGTGCGTGAAGGTGGTTCGGTCCGTTTCTTCTCAGTACATGACCCAGGGATCAACTCATCCACTACGCGATTGTATGAAACTTCAAGAAATAGAAATGAACTTCTTCTTCTTCTCTTTCTTCTTCTTCTTTTTCTTCTTTTCTTCTTCTTTTTCTTCTTGATTTTGTTATCTTTTCATTCTTCCTCTTCTTCTTCGTCCTTCAATGCGGCGTTTGTTCTGAAAAAAGGATAGCGTAACCTTGTGTCGTACGATTTCTGCGCCTATCGGCCTGGCGCATCCGGTTTCAGATGGCTTTTTACAGTTCCCGATTAGCGCTTTCGCTTGATCCCTACTCACTTAGCAAGGCTCTTAGCTTCTGTGGGTCGCTGGCTGTGGGTCAGATTACGGTACATCTACGGCCCACAAATGGAAAGATGAATGTCACAGAAAAATAGAACGATAGAGAAAGAGACAGATAGAGAGTGGAGAGACGGAGAGTAAGAGAAGAAGAAGAGAGAGAGGGAGAGAGACAGGTGCAGAGACAGACGGAAAGAGAGAGAAGGCGAGAGAGAAGGAGAGAAAGAAGAGAGCGAAGGGGAGAGAGAAGGAGAGAGCGACGGGAAGAGAGAGAGAAAGAGAGAGAGAGGACACAAGGAAAGAGAGAGGAGAGAAAGAAGGAGAGAGAGAGAAAGTTGAGAGAGAGGTAAGAGAGAGAAAGAGAGCGTAGGAGAGAGGGAAGGAGAACGAGAGAGAAGGAGAAATAGCAAGACAGAAGGCGAGAGATAGAAGGAGAGAGAGAGCAGGGAGAGAGGAGAGAGAGTAGGAAAGAGATAGAGAGAAAGAAAGATAGAAGGAGAGTGAGAAGAAGAGAAAGAAGGAGAGCGAGAGAAGGAAAGAGAGAAAGAAGGAGAGAGAGAGACTGATACAGCAAACGATGAAACATCTTTAGAGAGGTAGAGAGAAAAAAACAACATATTCATTTAACACCGACCGTGGTACGGGTAATTCAAGCGGCTAAGTTATTTTTTGTTCATTACCCATTTTGCACAGAGCAAAAAGTGCAATTAAGGTTATGGGAAATAGATACTGCATTCTGCTTTAGTTGTTATGTTTTTGTTATGTTTAAGGTGAGGATGTAGGTAGAGGCAGAGGGTGGGAGGGTTGAGAGATGACGGTAGTGGAAGAAGTAGGTACACATAGGGAGTGACAGAGAGGGTACAGGAGGGATTGAGTGTGTGATGGAGGAAGAGATAGTGTGGGAGGAAGAGAAAGGGAGAGAGATTTAGAGGGTGAAAGAGACAAGGGAAGAGATAGGGAAGAGAGAGAGAGAGAGAGAGCAGTGAGAGATACGGAGGGTGAAAGAGAAGAATTCGAGGTGATTTAATTCAGGTTTATAAGATAATCAAAGGAACGGATACATTAGACTATAACAAGTTTATTTTTCAAAATACAGCTCAGCTACAATTTAAATAAAGAAAGGTCCAGATCAGATATTAAAAATACGTTTTAGTCAGAGAGTGGTGAATGCTTGGAATGCATTGCCACAGGAAGTAGTGGAGACAGGGATAATTAATGCGTTTCAGAATAGATTGGATCTTCTAAACCAGTATAAAGACATTACGACGTTTAAGTTAATAAAAAAGGGCGGGATAGTGAGGGTGGAGAGTGAGCTGAAGGGAGAGAGAATATGGAGGAGAGAGAAGTAGAGTTAGACTGAGAGGGTGGAAGAGAGAGGGAAAGCGGCAGGGAACAGAGGAAGGGAGATTGAGGGAGGGGGGATAGAGAGAGTGGATAGAACGACAAGGTGGTGGAGATATGCGATAGGATGATATTTTAAAATGAAAAAATACTGGCCATATAGTATCCCATCCCTCCTCCCCCACCCCCACCCCCCACGGTTTGAGAGTAAAAGGAAGGGAGTGGCGGTGGGTGGGAGATTGAACTATATGGCTATGGAATAAATAGAGATTGTTCTGGCAGTCGCAGTCTGCAGACTGATTTTTATTTCACCGAAAATTGTTAAATAAAAGTACTTTCATGTAATTGGAACCCGCTTCCCCATGAGTAGTAGACCAGTAAACTAACCACTCAGCCACCACTTTGTTATGTTTATATTTTGGCAGTAAAAAATTGTAGTTTTTGTTTGTTTTCCTTCCTGGCGAGTTTTCAGGATCAAGTGAAATTGCCTTGCACGATTTTTGTAACCACGTGACCCAGTTCACTCAATTCTAACAGGTTGTTCGCTAGAGGTTTGCATTCCTTAAGGAGTGTCCCTGTTCAAATATTAAGTTTCATTAATGGTTGAGAATACGTGTTTTCGTACTCATGTTTGCTCTATTTATTTGTAGTTAGACAACGTGTTCAGACTGCTCTGACACGTAAAGTATGATACTTGTTGATGATTCAAATTCGCTGAGCGGGTACGTCAGGATCAGGTTTGTTAACGTCAACTTACTACTAATACGAAATGGAAGCTGTCGACTTGAACCCATTTCGTCTGGTTCAACCATGTGTATTAATTAGAGACATATTTTTACTACAAAGGCTACATCGTGCTCTTTCTTTCCGTTAGGGCCTTTCCCTTGCCAGTAGAATACGTAGGCTTTCTCAGTAATTGATCACGGGTCTGCTAACTGAGTTTCTTGAAGTGTTACGAAATTCACATCCAGTGTGGACAATTTTCACTTATGGTCGTCAATGCTGGAAAGTAATAGCCTGACTGAACGTTTGTATCTTTTCACTACATAAATAGAGCCAGTTGCATGTCTTTTGCAGAAAGATGCTTCTTGCCTTCGCTAATTGACTGTTATAAGTTTCTTGGTAAGGGTGTAGTACTGTAGGTTGCCGTTACTTTCCCTACGTGGAGGAGCGAAAAAAATCCCTTTCTGCGAAACATGACACGAGCGTGACTCGAACCGGACGAGTTGGAATTGTGGAAGGGACGCTTCCTTCACACATAGGCCACGCAGTCTCCTATAAATATGCATTTATATATATATATATATATATATATATATATATATATATATATATATATATATATATATATATATGTATACACACATACACACACACATAGACAACGAGACATAGACAGACACTCACAGACACACACACTCACAGATACACACACAGACAGACACACACATACCCACAGACAGACACACACACAGACAACCACGCAGATAAACCCACACTCAGTGTTTACCCACACTCAGACACACACTCACACTCAGACACACACTCAGACACACACACATACAACACGTACACAGACACCCACAGACACACACACAGACACACACCCACATACACCCACACTCAGACACACACACACAGACAACACGCACACATACACCCATAGACACACACCAACATACACCGTATCTAAACATAAAAACAACCAATTTTGAGTTGAGTCGCTCCTGTAGAAGTCCGTCAACTGAAAACACAACAACGTTATGAAATTTCAAAGATTATGTTTTGCTTATTTTCTTGCTTATTGCATCCTGTTTGAAGTGCAAAGCTAAACACAGTTTTGCTCAAGTAGTACACGGAAGTCAGTTGGGGAAGACGCTTATAGCTTGCACCGAATTTAGCCGGACGACATTTGGAACAGCTCTTAGCTGCACTGTACTGGTTACATTATTATACGAGACATGTTCAAATGAAACCGGTCCTAATTGCACCAAGTTAACGTACGTACGATGCGCATAGTGACGTCACTTCTGATGTAAACAACACATACCTACCGCTAAGTTTACAAAATTTCATTATCCTCTGAATCATAGTTTCCTCATCAGACCGTTGAAAACATGGCAGGTGTGAAACGGAATCCATCCAGAGTTGATCATCTAACAGATGAAGGATGTCGACCAGTTAACATTCTTCGCAGAATACAAGCAGTGTATGGTGACAAAAGTGTGGCGAACGTAAGCTGCGACGACGGTTCACCCAAATTTCTGCATCAAAGTTGGCGATGTAAACTTCTGACGCAGCAATACGCGCCTGACCTGGTCTTGGAAGATCCTTCGTTAATTCACCTCCTTGTTTAAGCATCGTTGTCCAGTTCTTCACTGTTGTCTTCGACACAGTTTTGTTTTTGTTTTGTGTGTGCATAATTCTAGCATCCTGTGTCCATTTCATTCATGTGCCCAATATTGTGTTTGCCTAAACAAACAGCCCATGACTGCGAGTCCGATCCCACCCGAGCATTTCGGTCACCAAGTATGTACAGGCAGTCCGATTTTGGAATTGCAATCACTGCATTGTATAACTCTACATAGAAGGAATCCTTTGTATCTTACGCTGATGTGAGCGTCGGAGCATAGGCAGCGATAAGTGTCATGAATCTACACGAGATAGAAAATCTCATTGCTAACATTCTTTCATATCCTCCAATTGGACCCGCAATAGCACACAATACCGAGTTCTTCACTGCAAAACCCACCCCATGTTGTCGGGTTTCTTTCTCACCTCTGCCATTACAAAACATAAATCATTTACAATCAGGTGCGGAATGAAACAAGGCTGTGTGCTCCAACCCTCTTTGGAATGTATTTATCACTTCTTTTGAAGCATGCATTTCGTGACCAGGAAGGTAGTATCTTCATTCATTCTCGCACAGATGGTGGCCTATTCAATTCCCAAAGGCTGAAAGCTAAGACCAAAATAAACAGGATGCTAATGAGAGAACTGCTCTTTGCGGATGATGCTGCATTTACGACTCACTCAGAGGTTACTATCTGCATTATTTAAATGCCTGCTATGAGTTCGGGTAAACAATTAAAAAAATGAAAAAGCAACTTATGGTCCAGGGTGCAAACAAACCATCAGTAATCTACATTTATGATGAGGCTCTCGATGTAGTAAATCATTGTACGTGTTTGGGATCCCCAGTCAATAATAAACTATCCCTGGACCAAGAGATCAATATCAGGATAGGAAAGGCAGCAACAACAATACGCAGATTAACAAAAAGAACCTGGGACAATAAGAAGATTGCTGTTAAAAAAAACAACACTTGCCTGTTTCCTCAGCACCCTTCTTTATGGCAGTGAGACATGGTCTACCTACGTATACCAGGAGAGGCGGCTAAACAGCTATCACATGAGGTGTCTGCTCTGAATCCTGGAGGTTGGGTGGCAAGACAAGATCATAAACGCAGAGGTGTTATAGTCACAATTTTGTCCATGCTTACTATTCGAAGACTCCGATGGCTGGGACACATATAGAGGATGGATGATGGCAGAATATCTAAATATCTTCTCTATGGGGAATTACAGTTGGGAACAAGGTCTCGGGGCCGGCCACTACTTCAGTACAAGGATGAATGCAACCGGGATATGAATGATGCAGGCTTAGATTTGGAATCGTGGGAACAGGACGCCATAGATTTTGAGAAGACACGCCACACCAATAGACGCCGTAGACGGTTTTGACTTTCTTTGCACACACTGTGGAAGACGATTCTCTTACGAGTCACATGCATCTTTTGTTTGTTTGAAAAGCGCAATTACTATCGTCTGACAACACGGAACAAGCTAATGATATATATATATATATATGAAAGTGCTCCTAACGTCTGACCACGCAAAACACACTGATCAGACATGTTAGTCAGGGTCAGACACAACATACTAACCAGTCATGATAGTCAGGGTCAGACACAAGATACTGACTTAACATGTTTGTCAGGGTCAGTTCAAATATGCTGACCGAGACATTCACCTTTCTTTCACGCCGGACTCCCTGGAAACAGGCTGTTTTGTGACTTACGAGTTGAGGGTTCGACGTGATCCACGTAATAGTGAGCCACACCCGATGAAGACATGTATAGCATATCCGTCTGGAGGACTCCGGTCCACCGTTATCCGCCAGCTGGGAATTTAAGAAACATTACTGCAACCCACCACTTAATTATACCATTTTTTTCGGCGAATAAAATAATAAAGATACTCATTGAGAGCATTCATTAAAAACACCCGTTATTTCTGTTGCAAATGCCATTAACATCCCACCTCTGACAATTTGGATCTTTGGATGGCCTGTCTGCCTGTCTCCAGCTGAGGTCCCGGGACCGATATTTATTTTCGAAGAAAACGCTTTAGATATGAATCCCGCAGTTTTTAATTTGGAAGATATCGGATTTTAAACATAGAAAAAAAACACAACTTGTATCGGTTCTCCACGCACGGAAGGTAATTGCAATTTACCGTACTTCACACCTGTCCAAATCTTATAACATCCAAATAGGTTTGCAGTTGTAAGGGCGACGTTCTGCAAAACAAGTGCCACTTACTTTACCTTTCTAGGCGCTTCTTAGTCTACCTCTCTTTCTCTGTCCATGTGGATTCGTTGTCAAAGCCGATCTGTTACTTTTAAAAGTGTTCATCGTCTCATCAAACTCCATCTCCTACATTTAATTTGTTGCTCCACTGGTTGTTGCTGGCTCCTTTCCAACAAGTCTAGTGCCACTCGCATGCCTTGACAACCTATACCAAATATCGTCCATTGACATTTATTGACATACGACTGGAGTTTTCTCTGTGTTGCCTTTGTTGTCTTCATCTATGCTGTCCTTGCCTTCCCAATTCTAGCCATGTCTGACTCTGTGCTTCCTAAAGTAGCAAATGTGCTTTCTAAATGTGTGACGGCGCCACCTTGTCCCGTTACACCTACAAAAACGAGTAATAAGGACAAAATGAGTAATAATAACACAGTAAGCAATAATAATATAATGAGTAATAATAACAAAATAGATTATACTCGCAAAATGAGTAATAATAACACAGTAAGCAATAATAATATAATGAGTAATAATAACACAGTAAGCAATAATAATACAATGAGTAATAATAATAAAATGGATTATACTCGCAAAATGAGTAATAATAACAAAACGAGTAATAATAATAGTTAGCAATAATGACGTAATGAGAAATAACAACAAAATGGATTATACTCGCAAAATTTGTAATAATAAAATTTGTAATAATATAATAATAATGTGAGTAATGCTAGCAAAATAAGTAATTATAATAAAATGAGGAATAATAACAAAATGAGTAATATTAGTAAAATTAGTAATGATAACAAAATGAGAAATAATATCAAAATGAAGAACAGTAGCAAAATGAGTAGTAATAATAAATGTGTAATAATAACAAAATGAATAATAATAACAACATGGTAAATAATACCATATGAGTTATAATAACAGATGTGTAATACTGCCATATGAATAATATTAACAACAATAATAATAATACAAATATGTGTAATAATAGCAAATGCAGCAAAATTAACAGGATTATAGAACATTTTTAAGATGGAAAAGAAAAAGGGAAAAAGATCACTAAAGATAAGTACACACGTTATGAAAAAAGTTTAGGTTCTCAATAACTACAAAAGGCTCTGACTAACAGTACAACATATCGTGCAGAAATAGATGGAAGAAACAGCAAATTTAACGAAGTAAAGAAAAAAAAACAACAGGAAATATAATTAAATGAAATAAGTTTTTTTAGGTGAATAAAATGAATTAAAAAAAGCTAACACAAGCAGATAAACAAGAACAAAAAAGACGCCCCAGATTTTGAAGAAAAAAAAAACATTGTTTCCAATTGAATGCAAGATTTACGAATAGATATGAGAAAGAAAGTTAAAGGAATAGTGGCAAAACAAAACAAAAATACAAATAAGTCTGGCAAAACTAAACTTTTTATTTTTTTTTTAAATATGGCAGGAGCCAGTCTGATGAAATTTATGGATTTGTATTTTTTGTAATTATACGAGAGAAAAGTACAGTACAAATATAGAGGAAGCAAAAGCGATAGGATTGTTCAGGGAAACGTAATTTGAAGCCTTGACAATATGAGGGACACAGGGAAAAGGAGAAGCAATAACAAAGAGATATTATTCAATAATTAATTTGTGCGCTCGGATATAGTTATAAGCCATGAACTCCATACAAACACACGCGCATGTAAACACGTGTACCTTTGTTCACTCATACAAACGTACTCGCACGCATATACATGCAGTCATATGCACACACACACACACACACGCGCACGCACACACACGTACACACACACACGCACGCACACACACGCACACACACACAGACACAGTACACACACACAAACACACAGGCGACTAGACACAGAAATGAAGGACGTACGAGAACGAGACAAATGTCGAATGTCAATTACAAGCACATATATTGGTCAGATAGAGAGAGAGAGAGAGAGAGAGAGAGAGAGAGAGAGAGAAAGAAAGAGACAGAGTGAAAGACAGAGAGAGAAAGAGACATAGATAGAGAAAGAGAGAGAAAGAGATATAAAGAGAAAGAGAAAGATAGATAGCGAGAAAGGGAGAGAGAGAAAGCGAGAGAGAGAAAGAGACAGAGAGAGACAGAGAAAGACTGAAGGAGAGAAAGAGAAAGATAGACAAAGAGAAAGAGACAGAGAGAAAGAGAGAGAGAAAAAGAGAGGAGAGAGAGAATGAGAGAGAAAGAGACTGAAAGAGAAAGAGAGAGATAAAGGGAGAGAGAGAAAGAGAAAGAAACAGAGAGAGAAAGAGAGAGAAGGAAAGAGAAAGAGACAGAGAGAGAGAAAGAAAGAGAAGGAAAGAGGAGAGAGAGAAAGAGATTGAGAAAAAGACCAATGGTTATATAGAGAGAGAAAGAGAGAAAGAGAGAGAGAAAGAGAGAGAGAAAGAGACAGAGATAGAGAAAGAGAGAAAGAGAAAGGGAGAGAGAGGGGAGAGAGAGAAAGAGAGAGAAAGAGACAAAGAGAAAGATAGAAAGAAAGAGACAGAGAAAGAGAGAGAGAGGATAGAAAGAGAGAGAAAGACAGAGAGACAAAGAAAGACAGAGAGAGAAAGAGAGAGAAAGACAGTTAAATTAGGAAGAGACACGAGGAAGCGAGATTGAGAGAGTGTGTATGAGTGACAAAGTTTAATAGTGTTAAGGAGAGAAAGAGGATGAATAAACGATGAGGGATAGGAGGACGAGAAAAGCAAGTGAGAGAATGCGTGAGACAGAGGAGATCATTTGGAAACAGAAAGAAAGGAATAGGAGAAAAAGACAGATGTCGAAGCTACATGAGAATCACATATTTGGCGAGAGAGAGAAAGCGAGAAATAGAGGGCTAGAAAGAGAGAAAGGCAGTTAAAGAAGAAGGAGACAGAGAGAGTGTATGTGTGAGATAGACAGAGACAAGTGAAATAGTGTTAAGGAGAGAACGAGGATGAATAAACGATAACGGATGCGAGGACAAAAGAAGTAAGAGAGATAATGAGAAATGAAGACTGAGGAGATAATATAGAAACAGAACGAAAGGAAATCTAGATAAGAGCACCCACAACGAAGAAGAAGCTAACAGGAGAGAGAGAAAGAGAGATAGAGAGAAAGAGAGAGAGAGTAGGTGAAATGAAACACTTAGGAGGAGATAGCCACACATAGGGTGACAGAAAACAAACAGACAGCGTGCGGGATAGATAAGAGTGGAGGAGAGATAGTGAAGGAAAGATGTAAAGGAGAAGAGAGAGAGTGAGAGAGAGAGAGAATGGATGCGATATATTGGAGGAGAGATAAAGTGGAGAACCGATAAAGTGGAGGGGAGATAGATTGGAGGGCAGATAGAGTGGATGGGAGATAGAGTGGATCAGAGATAGAGTGGATGAGCGATAGAGTAGATGAGAGAGAGTGGAGGAGAGATAGATTGGAGGGCAGATAGAGTGGATGGGAGATAGAGTGGAGGAGAGATAGAGGGGATGAGTGATAGAGTAGATAAGAGAGAGTGGATGAGAGAGAGATTGGACGGGCGATTGATCGGATGAGAGATATAGTTAATGAGAGATAGAGTGGATGAGAGAGTTAATTGGTGATAGTAGATGAGAGATAGTGTACAAGAGAAAGAGCTAATGAGAAATAGTGCAAGATAGCCAAATGTTAGGTGCAGAGAGACAGAAAATAATTACAAAAGACAGACCTAAGAGTAATTTCAGAGAGACAGACAAAGAGAGAGAGAGAGTGAGAGTTAGAGAGAGAGAGAGAGAAACAGAAGAACATAAGAAATCAGAAACAGAAAAAATAACGACCCGAGACATAAAGTAAGAATGAGTAGAAAAAGACACAACATTAGATGGTACCAGACAGATACAAAAAGAGGAGATGATGAGAAACAGAATTGATGAACAATTTGAGAAAGCTTCCGATTTAATCCGGACACAACAGTTTTTAGATTATTTGAGCAGCAACTTAGTGACTGCGGATAGAAGGATTAGAATAGATGGATCGATAAACAGGTAATTATCAGATCGGTGCAGGGTTGGGTTGTAACATTGCTCGTATCTCAGTGACTAACCTTGACCCTTTCTTTCTTCCGTTGCTCACATCTCATTTACTTTAACCTTGACCCTTTCTTTCTTTCCTTGCTCAAAGCTCATGGACTTTAACCTTGATCCTTTGTTTCTTTCCTTGCTCAAAGCTCATGGACTTTAACCTTGACCCTTTCTTTCTTTCCTTGCTCAAAGCTCATGGACTTTAACCTTGACCCTTTCATTCTTTCCTTGCTCAAAGCTCAAGGGCTTTAACCTTGACTCTTTCTTTCTTTCATTGCTCACATGTCATGAGATTTAATTGTAGCTCTTTCTTTCTTTCATTGCTCATAGCCCATGACCTTTAATCGTGGCTCTTTCTTTCTTTAATTGCTCACAGCTCATGGTCTTTAACCTTGACCCTTTCTTTTTTCCATTACTCACATGTCATGAGATTTAATCGTGGCTCTTTCTTTATGTTATTACACACAGCTCATGGTCTTTAATCGTGGCTCTTTCTTTCTTTAATTGCTCACAGCTCATGTGCGTTAATCGTGGCTCACAGATTATGTTTTCTGTTTTTTTTTCCATATAACTTTTGCCACATCAAATCTCTAGAATGATGTATTCAGAACGATGTATTCCAAACCAATACATTCTACCAGCATAGGCAATTTCTAGTATTTTTCGTGGTACAAATGGTATTACTTGAGTTGTAGAAGTCAGATATACGTTATAATTGTCAAGAAAAACAAGAACAAAAGCAGTAATAGATTCAAACACTATATATAACCTATGTGTAATATTGATCAAAGGCGGTAATTTTGACTATGTCAGTTCACGAGAAAATGACCACAAATCTACAAGGAAGGCATGTTATCAAACGACTAACATTAATGGAAAAATGACAAATCGTAGTAACAGTAATGAAATGCCTGCAAAAACCATTGGGTGTAACAAAGAGAGACAAGATCAGAAACGATAACATGAGGATACTGGTAGAAACAACACCAGTATTGGACTACATCAAACGACAGCAGCTAACATGGTTTGGCCACATAACAAGTCTATCGCCACACAGCAAACCACAAGCAATGCTATTTAAATACAACGGATTAAAGACCAAAGGCCACCCCGAAAAATGTCTTACCGAAATATCTGAGACGGTGAATGCCACTGTCCATGAGGCACACGGTAGAGCTCGTTCTAAAGATCTCTTCATTATCTGACGATAAAAGGCAAAACAAGATAAGAGACAAGAAAAAGAAAATAAATAAGAAGAAGAAGAAGAAAAAGAAGAAGAAGAAGAGCAAGAAGAATGTTCTATTATAATTATGTACTATTATTTGGATATAACTGTGACTATTTACAGATTTATATGTTCAACTGCTGCCGTCAATGACCTTCGGTTAGGTCGGTGTTCGTTTCTTTGCAGCTTTTATCTTGCCTGCACTCCTGTAGGATTTCTTATTCAGATCATATATTTAAAAATGTCTTTTTTTTCTAGTAAGTGTCTCTTTTCCATCACTACTTTTTCTACTATCTTCAGTGGTATTTGTTAATGTGATGCTTGTCCCATTTATAGAATGGTATAAAATGTGTTGTCGTAATTCAGACATACATTTCTATAAATAAGATCCGGGAAGGAAGACTATCGTCTAGGTAGACAAAATGTACTATCAGACATGTTTGTTAGGGTCAGGCAGAACATACTGGACAAGACCCTCACCTTGGATTCCTCGTAGCCCTTCCTGGAAACGAGCTGTTTCCATGGCAGATAGCTAGCAAGGTGAGAGTTCAACGTGATCCCCGTTGTAGTGAGAGACACCCAGATAAAGCAAAGCATAGCACAACCACCTGGAGGACAGTGGTCCACCTTCATCAGCACGCTCGGGATGTGAGGAAAGCTACTGCAACCTGCCTCTTAACGTCCTTTTCAGAGCGCACAGAAGAGTAACCTACTCATTTTGGACATTCGAAACAAACATCAACAATATCCCGAATATGATTCAGAAAGAAACCTGTAGAAACAATAACCCTTTTATTCTTCTTTTTCTTCGTCTTTCGTTTTGAAACTCTCACTACCAAGCGCTGAAAACGGCTTTGCAAGTAGCAAGATGTATTTCAGAGAACCGAATACATTGTCGTAGTTTACATCTCGACTGGGATATTTGCACCTTTCGGTCCGACACATCCGACCTCAGCATGGCATTTTTGGGTACAGGGCTAGCCTTTCCTCTTCGATCCCTTCACCTTTGCCAGTCTGTCCTGTTGCAGCCTGTTATTCAAGATCACCGCGTGGAGGTAGAGAAAGATCTTTGCACCTATGTGTCACAAGCATTGACTATCGCATTCATTTTTGGGTCGCTGATCACTACAGCTCATGCCCTGCTCAGAATATTGATCCCAGTCCGTATATGATACAGAAAACTCTATAAACAAAACCTCATATATTATTTAGTTTGATTTCTTTCTAATTGTGCCGTTAAACGACGTGGGGAGCTTAAGTTGTCTATCCTGCGCCAAATGTATTACGCCGGTCAATGTGAGCCCGTGTCCCTGCACAATCACTCTAATGTCATCTATCCACCTACCGCGTGGCCGCCTTGCCCTGTAGCCAGATGTACCAGCATTGTAAACCATCAGTAGAAGTTGGTTAGGTTGCATTCTCATGAGATAACCAAACCAACTTATTTTCTGCCTAGAAATGTATTCTGAACAAGACGTAGTTTCGACCATACTTCGAATGTCGTAGTTCCGCATTCTGTTTCTTATGGTAACACCTCATATATTATACAGGATTATAAGAATGAATTTATAACGCGTTTTCCTGAAGACTACAAGAAAACGAGAAACACCCATTTCGTGTCTCTTTACCATTCTTTAAGCAGCCACTCTTTATATAAAATTGTCTATGCCACAAAAACTTGCACCTTCTCCACCCCCATACCTTTACAAATCTCATTTTCTCTACCTGGGCAATATTACGTCTGGCAAATTTATAAAGTTTGTTTTTTAGCTAGCTCTTTTTAACCTTTCCATCTCTCTGTTATCTATAATATGCTCTCTCTATATATGTGTTTACATCGTCAGTGTTTCTGACCTTGGCTGTTGTTCTTACATCTGTTTTTTTCTACGTAAGAATATAACAGGTGCAACAGACGTACAGAATCGTTTCGAAAAAAACGACATCAGAAAAAGTAGCATCGCAAAAAGCGGCTTTGAAAAAAATGGAATGAACTAACGGATGTACAATGAATCGAGCTGCGGAAGGAATCTGCGCATGGGTACTTCTAGCCTTGCGCATGGTGGAAGTCACTTAATAGCCTGGTGTATCACGACGCAGGAATAATTTAAAGAGATGGGGATACAGTTATGATGAGGCTTTCGACTAGACAGGTGCAACACAAGATCCAGATCACCTGATGATCTGACGACATTTTCTAGAAACATTTAATATGGATGCCATGTGAGGGTGGAAGGACGAGGGACTGCACGCGGATGAACATTGAAAACCTGATATCTGACGTGATGTCCAGGACAGGGGAATGTTAGTACGAATGACAATGGTTGTTCTTTATCAAAGCAACACACGCTAAAGTATGTTGCAAGAGACCTTCAATAAGACAAAGGCAAAAACAACCATAAAAGAAATTGTCATTGATACGTAATATAAACTGTTGAGTACAGCGCCGGTACAAGTGCCTTGAAAGCGTTACATGCGAACCAGTCTCAATGCAGGGAACTGCTTCGAACAGGAAGGAACTTAGTACTATCATTAACTGTTGGTCTTGTTGGTAAAATGTGTCTTCTGACTCAAAGTAGGATCTCCCTAGTCCTTGTCACATGAAATGATTTATATCTTCTTCTTCGTTTTCGTTCATTCTCAGATCAAGGTCCCGATTTCTCTGACATAGGGCACCGTTGTTTGTACGGCTATTTTATCTCCATACAGCTTTTGTATTTAGTCTCGCTAGGTCAGTAATGTTCTTTCTCTTCCCGTTTGACCGTACAGCTCCGTAGGATGTGTTCCACGGTCATGGTATGCTTCCCACATAGACAGACACCTGTCCCAATCCTAATTTTGTTGTAAAGGTAACCCATGAGTCTATTAGTTTTCAGTCTGAAGATGATGACTTGCTCTTATCTACTTACCTTTGTTTTAAAAATTGGGGGTGTTGATCAGCTCTTCGTTTTATGAAGTTGACTTTAACTATCGTCTTGACCTCATTATACGCCCGCCATGTCTGTTTGAGGGTAAGATCTTCCATACATAATAAGTTTGTCGGTTGCTGCATTGTAAGGTTTTAAATGATCTCGTGAAGAAACTTATGTATTACAATGAACCACTGATATTTGTCCTGTTCTCTACTTGTACAACTCGGTATTCGTCAAACTTTTTCGAATATAATTCGACACGACATGCATATGTTTACCTGGAATTCGGACTGTACCACGTACACTTGGTCCGTCCGGAGCAAAAATATATATGATAATATAGCGATGAATTACACCCCAAAATGTAATGAAACAGGTGAAGGTCTTGTTGAGAGAGAGAGAGAGAGAGAGAGAGAGAGAGAGATAGATAGATAGATAGATAGATGGATAGATAGATGGATAGATAGATAGATGGATGGATGGATGGATGGATGGATGGGATGGGATGGGATGGGATGGGATGGGATGGGATGGGATGGGATGGGATGGGATGGGACGGGACGGGACGGGACGGGACGGGACGGGACGGGATGGGATGGATGGATGGATGGATGGATGGATAGATGGATAGAGAAGATTAAGAGAGAGATTGCATGGCAGTGCAGGGCGGTTTTTCGTATATTTTCAGAAGTTCTCGGTAATAGCCAAATGTAGGTATGCCATAAATCACTGTTTTGGAAGTCAATCTCGGGAGAATTAATTAACTAGCTCAATGATAAAGTTGATCATTTTAGAAAAAAATATTTGAAAGATCGACAATATATTTTTTTTAAAACAATAATAAAAATAACAATAATAAAAATAGCAATGTTCGCTTAGGCGTCTGAAGCCCGTTGCGTCGGTCGGCCACCTCCATGAACCATTGCTACGACCTTGTTCCAGGCTTCGTCCAGGGCGGAGGATGTTGCTACATACTGGAGTCATACTGTTCGGGGACAACCTCTTCTGCGCTTCCAGCCGGTTTGGAAGAACTTTTGGCGCTGAGGAACAACTTGTGTAGTATCTTGTGGGCAGGCCATACACCATGACCGAACAGAAAAGCTCGGCGCCGGTCAAGTGTTTCTGATATTAGGTGGAGGCCTGTTTTAGCAGAGACCTCCACTTTGCGGATATAGTCATGCCATCGGATGCCCAGGATATGCCGCTGGTTGAGCATGGGAAAACCTTCCAGTCTCGAAATGTCATGTTCAGCAATGACCAAGTTTCGGAGCCATAAAGCAGGACTGGGACCATGCAGGACTGGTAGATGCAGATTTTTGCCCCAAGGGAAATCTTGCCACTACTCCCCACACGTCGGAGGTCGTGCATAGCGGATGCAGCTAGTCCGAGCCACCTTGACATATCGGGACAGCTGCGCCCATCGGATTTCTACCGAAATAGATGAATTCGTTGGTGCCATCCGCAGTGTGACCTCGCGTTTCAATACCTTGGGGTGCTGTCGAAAATGAAGTTCTGAACTTTCGTCTTAGCGCAGATGTAGGCATTCATAGGAAGGGTTTTTCCTTGTAACATTTCCAGAGAGCACTACAGCGCAGATCTGTCTGTGGCGAACAGGACAATGTCGTCCACGCAAACAAGATCAGTGAAGATTGACTGATCAAAATCTGTACCATCCTGATGCACACTGAGGCTGCCAAGATGCCAGCCGACTGCCCGTACGATTTCAGTAAATAAGTTTTCACTTCATTCGTACGCATTATTACAAAACAATCCAAATCAGGTATGGAACGTATTAATCCAGATTACATTATTTCTTTGTGGAAAAATTGACTATTGCATTTCCGGGAAATCGCAATTAGAAGAACTTCTCGGATCGTATTCTGTATCAATAACGAGGTTCCACTGTATTGAGTTTCACACGATCATTATAAGAGCGTCATTACCCAAAAGTTTGTATAGTTCCCACACACATTGTAGAACATTCTAGCACAATGGACCCTTCCTGTTCATCTCATTACCGTGTTGAAGGTTTCTTTAAAACCATTCGATGATTATTTTAGGCAGGGAAAAGTGGACCTACTTCACACAACAAAGTATGGTCGAAATGTTTTTCACTTTACTCAAGCACGTTCCTGGAAATTGTTGTGAACTTTAGTCCTTCTCTGTGTTACCCACCCTGCAAGGCGATACTTTCCTGAATCCCTCCGTCTGGGCTCAGAACCACGTCACCAATTCAGTTACCAAATTCTAGACGTCAGAAAAACGTGCGGGTATGAAACCATGTCCCATCCACCATTCTCACCGAACTTTGGGGACCTAGGGAATTCTCCCTGTTCCCGAACATAAAGAATCCGCTTAGTGTTCCTCGTTTTTCTGACGTGAAAGACTTGATTACTGAACTGGAGACATGGTCCTAGGTTCAGACAGAGGAGTTCTGCAATCATTACATAAGGATTGTGAAGAATAAATTGGTGAAGTATATCTCCTTGCATGAGGAATACACAGAGAGGAACTAAAGTTCACACCAATTTCCAGGTAAATATCTTGAATCCTTCAGACTAACATCCAAAACATTTCGACCACTTTACGTGTTATGCACATTGTAAATGGTCATTACTCAACTCTGTGCGCTGGGCTGGTACCCTCATAACAGGGATGGTAAACTTGTAAATTAACTGGTAACCTTATCATAACACTGCTAAACTTATCATAGGACGTGTAACTTATCATAGGACTGGTGACTTTACCATAATGGTAATTTTATCCCAGGACTAGTTATCATATCATAGTACCGGCAATCTTATCATAAGACTGGTAACTTTATATTACGAACGGTAAACATGTCACTTGACTGGTAACCTTATCATTAGGATGGTAAACTTGACATTTGACTGGTAACCTTATCATTAGGATGGTAAACTTGTCGCTTGACTGGTAACCTTATCGTAAGAGTGGTGACTGTATCATAGTACTGGTAATCGTAACGTAGTACTGTTAATCGTATCATAGTACTGGTAATCTAATCATAGTACTGGTAATCGTATCATAGTGCTGGTAATCTTATCATATAACTGGTAACTTTATCATTTGACTAGTAATCGTATCAGATGAGAGATAACTGCATCATTAGTCTGGTAACCTAGCACAAGACTCGTAAGCTTACCATATAAATGGCAAACTTATCAAATGACTGGAGACCTTATCATAGAACTGATGACTTTGCCATTTGATTCGAAACCTTATCAAATGACTGATGATTTCACCATATGACAGATAACCGTATCATATGACTGATGACATTACCATAAGCTTGGTAACCTTTTCATATTACTGATGATTTTACCATATGACTGATAACCTTATCATTTAACTGATGACTTTACCATATAACTTATAGCCTTTTGTTATGACTGATGACGTTACCATGCGACTGGTAGCCTTATAAATAAATGATGACTTTACCAAATGAATGTCAAACGTATCAAATGACTGATGACATTGATATTTGCTTAACATTTCGATACATTTAAAAATTAAAACTGAATATGGAATAGTATTCTAATTTTGAAAATAAAACTTTATATTCAATACCGTCATGCATCATATCCCTCACAGTGTTGGACCGAAAGGTGCAAATATCGCAGTCAAGCTGTAAACTACGACACAACGCATTACGGATCGCTGGACTATATTCTGCTACTTAAGCCCTTTCCGGGTTTGGTAGCGGGAGATTGAGAAAGAACGAAGCTAAGCCAAGCCATATCCCTCACAGATCGTCGCTGTCATTACACATCCTTGTGAGACTCGAACTTAACCAGTCCGCCGATACCGTCATCTTCAGAACATCTTTGATGTCGTGCGTCTACCTTCTCATTTGCCCCCACTTCATCTCTTCATTATAGACCCGTAGCCATCCTCCTAGGACTAGTTTGGCGTTTGATGTGACTAAAGTATTTCAGTTTCCTAGACGCAGTGCTGTTTACCAGCCAGTCGTGATCTACGCCCGGCTCCTGGGGAGGAAGACCAACGTCTGGTCAGAGTAAATATGCTGATCAGACGTTTTACTCAGGGTCAGGAAAATATACTGACCAAGAATCTCACATCGGCTTCCAAGTAGCCGTCACTAGAAACTGCCAGTTTTCATGGCAACCTGGCTAACGAGGTGAGGGATCCATGTGATCCCCGTAGTAGTGAGAAACACGCATATGAAGCCAAGCATAACAAAATTGCCTGGAGGACCCCCGTTAACCTTCATCAGCACGCTCGGGATGTTAGGAAAGCTACAACAACGCGCCACTTAATGTCCTTTTCAGGACGCACAAAAGAGTAACCTACTTATTATGGTCATTCGAAACAACAACAACAACAACAACATCCGGATCTTTTACGGTTTTGTTTGTTTGTTGATACATATTTGAGAGAAATTGGGTCAATGTGCTGAGCAGTACATGAGCTGCAACGGTCAGCGACATATACCTGACTGCCAGCGTCAAGGCCAGCGACCCAGAGTTGTTAAGTTCCTTCTACACCTCCACGCGGTGATCCTGGATAATAGGCACCAACTAAGCACACTGGCTAAGTAGAAGGGATCGAAGAATGCAGGCTAACTTTGTGCCCAAAAATGCCTGCCGAAGTCGGGATGTGTCGGACTGAAAGGTGCAGTTATTACAGTCAAGCTGTAAACTACACAGCAACGCATTCCGTTCTCCGGACAACATCATGCTACTTGCAAAGCTTTTTTTAGGGCTTGTTAGCCGGTGATTGAAGACGAACGAAGAAGTATAAGACGTACATGAATAACAAATAAAATAGTATTTGTTTTCCCTCGGATAGAAAAAAAGTAAGATGGCCGCGCCTTAGTGGCTGCGCTCTCAACTCTCTCCGGTGTTTGTGTCGAGTTTTCCGATGATTGGTGGTTCTTAATCGGATATAATTTCACAACTCCTTCACCAGGTGGTATCAAGGACTTTATTCTGTAGAATTGATGTGATTTCGATCGGTTATCCTATTTTGTTTTGCTGCATTTCGCTACATGTCATGCCCGGCTCAAGCCGTGGGAAACCAGTCTGTGACGGAGTTCAACGTTCCACATACATGCACACCGTAATTCAGTCCAGATTATCACTATTCAATGACATTCCTGATCGGACTGAAGCCTACTGTCTTCTGCCCGCCCCTCACTCCACTGGAGATTACACGATACCTCTCCCAACCCCATATTCTTAGCATAACAAGGGTCACGGTAACCAACAGTTGAATACAGTCAGCAGCCTCGCCGTCGGGACACGTGGAAACATGGAGTTTGACACGGACAGCCGCGGAAAACTTGACACAAACATTGGTCTAACACACTCCTTGCGACCCTCATCCCAAGGCTGCGGAGTACATGGCTATACCTGGGGAGTCTGTAGAGATTTTGGTTGACACGCTACTCATGAACATAACCTCAGCAGTTGTACATGGTAATGGTCAATCCACGCAACGGGCTTCTGACAAACATTATTAGTAGGATAGAAAAAAGGGGAGTAACAGACATTATGTCTCTCTACCACCTTGTAACCAAGCACCTGTTATACCAGATTATCTACCCTTCACCACCTGTGTCTTCTTCAGTTGCCATACCTTCTGACATCGCTGTTCATTCACCTGGGCGACATTTCGGCGACATTTCGTCTGGCAGATCCGTTAAGTTTGTTGTTTAGAAACTTGTTGTTAACCTTTCGCTATCTCTGTTCTCCGAGAGCGAGGAGTAATCGGGCAGGTGAAAAACACTGATCAGGACCTCACATCACGTCATCTTTCGTACTTCTGGACACTATCTGTCTATCTTCAGCCCTTTGGGTTGAACGTCGCGGGGATCTCCTTTCATATTGTTTTGTCGGGGGTGGGGTGGGGGTGGGCAAGCGAATTATACGCTGGTGACTTGCCAGGTGAATCTTAATATATGTCACCAACCGTTAGGTTAGTAGCAGCAGGAATATACGATTGCTTTAGGGGGGGGGGGGGGGGAGTGGGACGTGGCGATGGAAGCATAAATTAGAGCAAGGTAGACCAATAGCCTGTAATGCGCCACCTATGCCTCTCCGCTAACCACATAAACAAGATCTGATGTTACAGTCACACATTCCTCTTTTAGTCACATATTCTTTGTAGTGCGAGAATCCCTATAATAATTTGAGTAGATTTTTAACTTGAATTTTCCCTGATCAGCGACCGTTAAGCTTACTCTTTTTGATATCCAACAGCCAAGGGATTTTTAATTGTTCACACCACTGAACACGAGTGTCTGATCTCACTACTCAGAGATAAGAGGACATTTTACCGGATGATCCATGTGGACAATTCCTGATCTCCACCGTAATTTGAACTCGCGACCTTCAGCAACCGAGGCGAATACCTTACGTCGAGACCACTTGGTCCCCATCCTGGAAACGGAATGTGTCAAACTAGGTTACTGTTGTTGGTTATGTTGTTATTGTTGTTGTCACTGTTGTCATTGTTGTTGTTGATGAGTTTGTCGCGTTAAGGTCTGTTACAATATGCTGACGAAGTCATCGCCACAGGGTCTGGTACAATACACTGACCAAGACCACTCCACTATCTCTCTTCCATGTAGCGTTTCCTGGAAACAGGCTGTTTTGGCTGACGAATGTGGATCGACGTTATCCAAGTAGTATTGCGCGCCACGCAGATGAAATAGAGCATTGCACAACCGCCTGGAGGACCGAGGTCAACCATCATCACAACGCTTGGAATATTAGAAATGCTACTACGATCCGCCACTAAACACCCTGTTCAGGGCTCACAAAAGAGTAAGCTTGTGGACATTCAGCATTAATCAATCAATCTCTTTTGTATTGATATTGTCGTTTAGAGGTCGTGGTGTTGCAGTATCTTTCCTAACATCTCGAGGTCTGTTGAAGGCAGGGGCTGTAATCTCCAAACTATACTTGGCTTCAACTGCTTTTCACTCACTACTAAGGGGCTCAATTCATTTTTCACCTCGTTTTTCAGACTGTCATGACATGGACAATAACAACAAACAACAACGTGGGGGATCGACGCTGTAATCCCCATAGTAGTGACTTTACTTAACGTATTTATACTGGTTTAGAAGACTCTACCTAGTCTGTATACAACCAGTTTTTTGGAGGGTACTTTAAACGATGTGCGAGTCCATCTTAATAGACTAAAACACTAGAGCTAAGTAGACCCGCAGCCAGTTAGGCGCCATCTATAGCTGCTCTTAACAATCCACATGGGGAAAGGCACAAATAACTTGGGTAGATTTTTAACTCCAATTTTTCCGGGCAGTGGCCGTTATGCCTACTCTTTTCCATTTACAACTGTTAAGGAATTTTTAGCATGCTAAAGAGATCAGGGGCAAATTTTACCAGAAGATTCACATGAAACAAATCCCGGTCGGCAGTAGTCGGAGACCCATAGTTGACTGTTAGCTTGAAAGGCCAGTGAACCAGATCTGCCAAGATCGTACTTCACCTCCGCGTAGTCATCGTGGATAACACACTACACCAACGTAGAATAGCTAAGTAGAAGCGATCAATGAGGGAAATGCCTGCTGTAAGTGTCAAACTACTGCACTTTCAGAATCCATATGGTGGATTTGTTGAAAAGGCCCTGTAATCTCTTAATATTGAGTTTGGCAATCCGCCATGTTTCCGCTACCGACTTCACAGTGGATCTGATGATCATCAACGTCGTATGTATTTGGATAATTTTAGAGTTCCAGCTGATTAGGGTAGGCTTAATGCAGTGTGGGACCTATGCTAGAGCCTCTGGGGCGACAGGGGCATGTGTAATAAACAATATCCAGAGTGCTTCGTCAAGTTAAAATCGGTTTGAGCGTATTAGTAGCAGAATAAGAGAGATCTAGCTTCTCTCAGTAATGGTGTCGGGTTCAGGCCCCGTTATCGACACGCTCCAGTCGACCCAACTTAAATTTACACCTGGCTTAATTTTTGGGAAGGAAGCCATGAATGGAGCTGGCCTTTTCGTCTCATAAATAGCCTAGGCCGAACACTTAACTTGACTTAACGTCTTTATACTGACTTAGAAGACTCCACAGAGTCTGTATACAACAAGTTTCTTGGAGGGTGGTTTTTACCGTTGTGTGAGTCCATCTTACTTGACTAGAGCTAAGTAGACCCACAGTCATTTACGCGCCATCTAAAGCTGCTCCTAAGAAACCACCTGGGGAAAGGTACAAATAACTTGGGTAGATTTGTAATGTAAATGTTCTCCGGCAAACTGCATTTAAGCCTACAATGTAAAGTCTCTAACACTGTATCTGCGACAACAGTGTCTGCCATGGAACAACCTTTACCTTAAATTTAATGAAAATCACGAATTAAAAATAAATTATTCGGTTTTAAGTGTATGTTTCTATTAATGTAGGACATAGATACATGAACAAAGAACAAACAGTTGGAGAAGGGAATGTTAGCTTTTGAAATGTGGATATATAAAAGAATGGGACGCATCTTGTGGAAATTAAAGAAAAAGTGAAGCACGCCACACTTGATATTCATGTGAATGAAACAAAAATAAAACAGGTACAATAATTTGTGTATTTGGGAACTGTTTTTACTGAGGACGGCCGACTCGATAGAGAGAGAGAAAGAGAGATAGAGAGAGAGAGAGAGAGAGAGAGAGACGAGAGTGCAGAGGGTAACGCTGTCACCTAATAATAGTCTCTACCACTAGTCCAGGAAGGAAAGTTAGCCACCTGCGAAATGTGGTGTCTACGAAAGGTCACTAGCAACAGCAGAAGAGACGGAATCACAAATTCGAGTATTCGGGAGAAGGTTGGAACAATTTGCCTACAGTACATCGAGCAGCAGAGAATGAAGTGGTTTGGCAACATTGTGAGAATGCAACTAGACAACATTATTGATACAACCTTCTACAGGTGAACATCTGGAAAAAGGGCGAGAGGTAGACCGAGGACAAGTTGGATTGATATCGTAAACCAGACATAACGTAACATGAGAATAAATGTTACTCAGGCCACGAGAGAAGAGAAAGACAATAACATATCACATTACTGGGCTACAGCCCGGTGGAAAGTGAGACAACACTGGGCTACAACCCGGTAGAAAGTGAGACAACACTGGGCTACAACCCGGTAGAAAGTGAGACGACACTGGGCTACAACCCGGTAGAAAGTGAGACAACACTGGGCTACAACCCGGTAGAAAGTGAGACACCACTGGGCTACAACCCGGTAGAAAGTGAGACGACTAAAGAACAACCGTAACAATGGGTTACAACCCTGTTGAAAGTGAGAAGAGAAAAAATAAATAAATACCACGACACTGGGCTACAACCGGGTAGAAAGTGAGACGACAAAAGATAAAAGAAGAAGACGTAAAGTCTTGGAGAAATTAAATATGGACATATAATTGACAAACGAAATCAAAATCACATAGTTAAGATATATAATAACGGCGGAATAAGTATGCCCTTACTGGTAACTGTACTGGAAGGGACGGTCAACGTACTAAAAGCAAGCAGCGGTGAAAGTACGAGGATAATATCAAAGGATGGACAGGAAAAAGCTTGGCAGATTGCATGATCACGGCAGGAGACAGAAGTCGTTGTAGATCCACTCCTGCTGCCATTCCATGTAAAGATGACACTTGAACTGAACTGACACGAACTGGGCTGAATTAAGGTCTATGTTTTTAATGGCGATGCAAACTGTAACCACTAACGCCTCATCGGTCCCAAATGTTGCTTGTTAAATTCTGCGCCACCTCCGGAAATGTCCTGACACATCAAAGCTGCTCAGTAAATAGGTTAAGAATCCATACTATAAATAGATTGCACATATTTAAGCACACCGGGATGCTCCAACGTAACCGATTTCGTAACTATAAAATAATTAGCGCACATTCCCATACGCTCACACACTTCTGGCACTTCAATATTGAATATAAATTTTAGTTTTTAGGAAAATTGCTATCCACCAACCCGTCTTTAAAATCTCATTTACTGCTTATCTCTCATCACGTGATTTTCAGTTTCTAAGTCCTGAGACCAAATTATTTCAGTTGTTGCAACACATAGGTAAGGGGAGACCAATATTTTGGTTAATCTAAAAACTGTAAGAAAATCAAGAGGCGATTATTTCAATCAAAGAAGGACTAAAAGAAACATTTCAATACGACACGTTTGCGTGCCTTCACTAAGTTGGTATAACGCATTTTTCAGAAATGATGCGTAAACAGTTGTTCGGAGTTTTTTAGGGGTTGTCAACGTCAATGGTATGAAAGTTAATGCCATCAAATTTTACGATGATCAAGAAAAAGTCGTAGGATCAACTTAACTTATCTTAACTTAACTTCACTTAACTTAACGTCTTTATACTGGTTTAGAAAACTCCAATTTATTCTTAAATGCGTTAACTGTCCATGCCTTCACTACCTCCCGTGGCAGTGCATTCAAATCTATCACCACTCTCTGACTACACACATATTTCCTAATATCTAATCTGGACCTCTCTTTAGTTAATTTGTAGTTGTGCCCTCTTGTTCTTGTGGGTAGCTGTTTGAAAAAACAAACTTAATTTATCCATTCCTCTGATCATCTTATAAACCTGTATTAAGTCACCTCGAATTCTTCTCTCTTCTAGACACCATAGGCCGGATTTTTTAGTGTATCCTTATAACTGTAATTCTGGAATCCCACAATCAACTTTGTCGCTCTTTTTTGTATTCTTTCCAGCATGTTTATATCCACTCTATGATAAGGATTCCACATGTGTACACAGTACTCCAATTTAGGTTCAACTACTGCTTTATACAGTTTGACTGTCACTTCCTTGCTCCTAGTAACGTCTCAAACAATTCTTTAAAAAAAATAACAGCATAGTCCAAGCGTTTGGGATGAAAATAAACACATTAAAGACAAGGACTATGATCATATATAAGAAAAATAGGCAAGGGAATTTAATCATCAGTGGATAAATAATCAAACAAGTACAAAAGTTTACATTTTGAGTGCAAACTATAACATAATATGGGAAACTGAAACACCAGCCCCATCAGACACAACATACTAACCAGGACAACATGCGAGGGTCAGCCACAACATACTGACCAGGATATCGCGCGAGAGTCAGGCACAACATACTGACCAGGACAATGCGCGAGGGTCAGGCACAACATACTGACCGAGACAACGCGAGAGAGTCAGGCACAACATACTGGCCAGGACAACGCGCGACAGACAAGCACAATATAGTGACCAGGACAACGCGCGAGAGTCAGTCAAAACATATTGAGCAGGACAACGCGCCAGTCAAGCACAACATACTGACCAGGACAACGCGCGACAGTCAGGCATAACATACTGACCAGAACAACGCACCAGAGTCAAGCACAACATACTGACCAGGACAACGCGCGACAGTCAGGCATTACATACTGACCAGGACAACGCGCCAGTCAGGAACAACATACTGACCAGGACGTCATGGCAGTCAAGCACAACATATTGACCAAGACCTAACACAATCGCCTGAAGGACTACAGTTCACCTTCATCAGCACGCGTGAGGAAAGCCACTACAACATACCACTAAAAACCCTTTTCAGGACGCACAAAAGAGTTAACTGACTCTTTGTGGACATTAAACAACAACACTATAACATAAGATACCCACAATAAAAAGGAAATTAGGATACGGATTGCAGTGGTGAAAAAAAAGGCCTTCGGAAAAAAACAACTTAAAATGCCAACTTAAAAAAATATCGAAATAGAACTAAGGAAAAGAAAAATCACTAATCACGTTTGGCCAATTTAAATGGTACTGAAATATAGACACTAGCATGGAATGCTAATATAAACTTGGAAGCGTTTGTAATGTGGTGCTATCGTGGAACGGAAAAAGCGAGCTGGACAGAAAAAAGGTCAAATGACAATGTCATCACTGAAGAAGGCACACAAAGACGCATATTGAAAATGGTATTGGAACCAAGACTTCAGTTGCTGGGGCATAATATGAGACATGAAAATCTTATAAAAAATATTTGAGGGAAAGGTTCAGGGGAAAAGATGAAGTGGGAGACAAATGCTCACCTTTACGTATCAGATATGCTTGGACATTAAGTAAGAGTCTTTCCTGAAATGAGGTGAGCTGCAGTGTAGGGTCAAATAGATCGACATAATTAGCCGATCTTACAACCAACCTTATGATGATGGTGAAGTCTGTCTACGACAGGCAATGTAGTTAATTAACCAATGATCTATTCGTAACCTGCTGTTGCCGTGGGAAATCTAAGTCGTCTCTCCTTCGCCAGATGCTTTGCTACTGATATCTCTCCTGGGCCAGAAGCTTTGCTACTGATATCTCTCCTGGGCCAGATGCTTTGCTACTTAAGTCGGCAGTGTCACTGAAAATCGTATTTCCGTCATCTATTTACCTTTCTATCGGTTGCCCTCTTGAATGGAAGCGGGGCCGTCGGCCATTGTAAGCTCGCAAAGGGAAACTAATCAGAGGTCATTCTCCTGAGATGAACGAAACAGCGTTCCTTCTCTCTGGACATGTATTTCGCGCCTAAAATGAAACATATCGTTTTGTGAATGTCCTCTCTAGTCAATCTGTCACAATTTGAGACTCCTGCGACTATTCATCATCATCATCCGCATCAGGTGCCCTGCCGGTTGGCGTTGGTGATCATGGGCTTGCATCTACTTCTATCACGTGTGTCGTTTATGAACTTTGTTGTTGATTATCGCCATGACCTTCTCTCAAGCTGTCCAACATCTTCTCTCTCTGACTTCCTCTATTTATCTTTTCTACTATCGTTTCTGTTGTCACGACGTGATCCAAGCCACCTCTTCCCATAGCATGCCCGAAAAAGGATGACTGCTGTGTTGTGAACTTTGCAATGAGTTGTCTTTGTGTTTGTGTTCTTTGAGTACAGCATTGTTAGTCTTCCTTACAGTCCATGGTATCCGCAGCATTCTTCTGTCTGTAAAACCACATCTCCATTGCTTTCAGAGATCTATGAGCTTGTTTGCTGATTGTCCATGATTCACTGCCCTATGTCTGTACTAGCTCTACATTGGATTCAATGACTCTCTCATTTCCAACGACAAGGCGTCATTGCACAATATTCCTGTCATAGTCTGGAATACCTTTTTCTTGGGCTATTTTGCAATTGAGGAGCGGGTGGCCGAATGGTTTCGAGGCCTGCCTGCCGATAAGGAGGGCAGCGGTTGGAATTCCCGGTATGGCATATGTTGTTTTTTAGTATGAGGTGAAATAAAATAACATAGCCAGAACATGAAGTGGCGATAGCAGTAGCGAAGAGGTCTGTAGTCCTCAGCCTTCAAAAACACTCGACTACTCCAGCAATAGGAAAAATGTCTCATGACAGTATTTTGCAATTTATTTCGTAATTGCATCTTCTATCTGATGTTATTCATCATAGACATCTGATTGAGATGGTAGAGGTTTTGCTCTCTCGTATTTTGAACATAGTCCTGGAAGCGTAGGGCTGGTAACAAGATGATGTAGATCAGTTATTGCTTCTTTGCCAGACTAATGTAGGGATGTTTGAGCAGTGACGCCAGTTGATGACAATTTAATAATTCTAAATAATTAAATAACATTACCTTTCTCTTTTAAGTTTCTGGGTTCGATTGTCAGTGATGAAGGATCAAAACATGAGGTGTTAGCTAAAATAGCACAGACAAAAGCGGCGCTTGCACGGATTAACACAATCTGGAAAGATAAACCGTTAGCACTATGTACGAAAATCAGATTAATGCGTACATTGGTCCTGTCAATATGCCTCCTTGCTTGTGAGACATGGACAGTTACAGCTGACTTTCAGCAAAGATTACTGGCGTTGGAGATGAAATGTTTCCGAAGACTGTTAAACGTCATGTACAAAGGTCGAGTTACAAATGAGGAAACACGAGATAGAATTACAACAGCAATAGGGCCTTTTGAAGTCCTCTTGGCAACTGTCAAAAGAAGGAAACTCGCTTGGTACGGTCACATATCGAGATCAGATAGTCTTGCAAATACGATCATGCACGGAAAAGTGCAAGGCAGACGACGAAGAGCCCGTCCCAAAAAGAGGTGGGAGGACAACATAAATGAATGGACCAATCTCCTACCAGATGAGACACAGGCTTCAGCCGCTGCCAGAGAAGGGTAGCGTATGGTTGTGAGGATGACTTCATGTGTGCCCCAACAACCTCACTGGTTACGGGATGACCTGACCTGACCTTTCTCTAAAATTCGTCTTAGAGAAGAATATTGTGTGCTCAAATTAAAGTTTCAAAATTCCTCTATTCAGATTTATGTGACCCAGATAAAGCAATTATTAAAACAGCGCAAGAGTGTGTCCGACCAGCAAGCGATAGAAACATCAGTGTCTGCACTCTTCCCCATTTGCTGGGAGGGACTGGACACCTGTGAGTCTGCCCGGGAGGCAATGGCGTCGATTTTTATCAGAACAGAATATTACTGTAGTCAATGTGAAATCAATATTAACAGATAAGAACATATCGATAAAAGCTAATAACAAGTAACAGAAAACTGTTATTCCCTCCAAGTACCTTTATGCATGTCAAACATGAACACTGAATACTGGCTTAAATCCGAAAAATATTAGTATCACGTTCAATGATTTATTCATACATGTCACATATAAAACTCAATTCATTAAACTATCGGACTATGTAAAGGCATACTGACTTGTAAAAACACTCAGACTTCAATGGTGCGGTCATGTGACAAGATCAAAGAGAATATCCAACATTAAACTCAACAAAAAAGTCTGGAAAACAAGGAAGAGAAGTGAGAAAGGATATTTTTTTCTTCTTATTCATTCGTTCTCAAATTTCCGCTAACAAGCCCTGAAAAGTAGCAGAATGTATTCATGAGAACGAAATGAGTTGTGTTGTAGTTAACAGCTTGACTGCGATATTTACATGTTTTGGCCAGACACATCCAACTTCAGCAAGTTATCCTTCCCCCTTCGATCCTTTCTCCTTAGCCAGTTTATGCACCAAGTTAGCCTTCCCTTTCGATCCTTTCTACTTAGCCAGTCTGGGCACCAAGTTAGCCTTCCCCCTTCGACCTTCGATCGTTTCTTCTTAGCCAGTCTAGTCTTCTTATACACTATCAACACGGGGAGGTGGGGAAGTGTCTTGACAGTTTTGGGTCACTGGCCCTGACCCTAGCTGTCAGCTTTTGGTTGCTGACCGCTACAGCTCATGCACTGCTCAGCAGTTTGTTGTACACTATCAACACGTGGAGGTGAGGAAGTGTCTTGACAGTTTTGGGTCACTGGCCCTGACCCTAGCTGTCAGCTTTTGGTTGCTGACCGCTACAGCTCATGCACTGCTCAGCATCTTGACCCCGATTAAGGCTTTACTGCTCTGACCTAATAATATTCAGAAATGGACGTGTAATACATCGAAAGAGAATGCGACGGATAGGCAGTTGGAGACAATCATGTCTGAGTTCCGAGTGGTCCGCAAGGATATTAGTGTATGACAAGGACAAGAACAGCACCACTATCCCACATATTTTGGTGCAATGAAAAAGCGATGGGATAACTGCATCAATGTTGGTGTTAATCATATTGAGAAACAAACATGGACAATGTCAGTGCAATAATAAATAGTTTGCAATTTTGTATCTTATTAAGTTTGTTAAAAAGCCACGTGTGACCTATTTACTGACTTGCTTCCGTGTAATCCAGTGGCTTGAATTGTATTGCTTTTTCTTTCCCCCCTTTGCTAACGCTATTCTTGTATGCGTTGTCAGCTCCTGTATAAGATCGTTAATATTTTGTTTTTGGTATCGTCATTGGTGGTGCTTTTTTTCCTTTTACGTGCTTTGCTTTCTTTTAAGCTTTGATTTATGTTTTCCATTCGTTTATTGTTCTCGTAATTTTGATTTTGTATAGGGCATGGGGATGTAAGGGTGGGAAAGTAGAGTTGAAATGATCATTAGTACAATTTTTGTTGTCTAATATTATATGGGATATGTTCAATAATCTAATTTAATATAATCTTATCTCTAATTTAATTTAATCTAATCTCTAATCTTGGCTTGGCTTCGTTCCTTTTCAATCTCCCACTACCAAATCCTGAAAGGGCTTAAGTAGCAGAATGTAGTCCAGAGAACAGAGTGCATTGTGTCGTAGTTTACAGCTTGACTGCGATATTTGCACCTTTTGGTCCAACACATCCGGCTTCAGCAACCCTTTTTGAGTACCGGGTTAGCATTCCCTCTTCGATCCCTTCTCCTTAGCCAGTCTGCCCTGCTGCAGCCTGTTATCCAGGATCACCGCGTGGATGTGTAGAAGGGTCTTTTCAGATCTGGTTAGCTGGCCCTGACGCTAGCAGTCAGTTATGGGTCGCTGACCACTGCAGCTCATGCGCTGTTCAGCCTCTTGATCCCATCTCTAATCTAATATATAATGTAATTTAGAATGTAATTTCTAATCTAATCTCTTAAATAATCTCTAAACTAATCTCTAGTCTAATCTCTAAGCTAATCTCTAATCTAATCTCGAATCTAATCTCGAATCACTAACCTAATATAGTCTAGTCTTGTCAAGTGATTAGAGACCCAACTCATTCCAATCTAGGCTCAGTCATGTCTATTTCAGCCCTGTCTGATCGAGACCCAGCGAAGCCCAGTAAATCTAGTTTAGTTCAGTCAAGCCCAGCTCAGTTCAGCCCAGCCCAGCCCAGTTCAGTCCGTCCAGTTCAGTCCAGTCCAGTCCAGTCTAGTTCAGTTAAGTCAAGGCTCAACCCAGTCCAGTTAAGTCAAGGCTCAGCCCAGTCTAGTTCAGTCGAGGCCCAGCCCCAGCCCAGTCAAGTGAAGTTGAGACCAACCCTAGTTCAGTCCATTTAAGGCCTATCGCTGCTCAGCCCAGTCCTACCACCGATCCTAGTCCAGCTCAGCGCAGCCTATTCCAGTCTAGTCTAGGTTAGTCCAGTCTAGTCATAATCCAGACCAATCTAGGCCGTAAAGTCGTGACCCAGCCCAGTCCATTCAAGTCGAGTCTAGTCATGCCCCAGCCCTGTCTAGCCCAGTTTAGGCAAGTCCAGTCGGGGGTCAGCCCAGTTTAGTCCAGAACATACTAGTTTAGTCCAGTCGAGGCCCAGCCGAGTCCAACCGATTTGAATTGAGGCCCAATCCAGATAATTCCAATCGAGGCTCTGCCCAGTCCAGCGAAGCCCAGACCACTACAGTCTAGTTCCAGCCCAGACCACTCGATTCAAGACACAGCCAAGCCCAGCCCCGTCTAGTCCAGACGAGTCCAACTTAATCTAACCCAACCCACCCCAATCCAATCCGAATATGTATAATCTAACCTAACCTAACTTAATCTATTCTTATCTTATTTTTTCTTTTTTTTTCCTTATCTAATCTAATCTAATCTATTCTTTTTCTTCTCCTTCTCCTTCATTTTCTCTCTTTTCTTCTTCTTCTTCGTCGTCGATATTCGTTCCAAAATGCCTCTACCAAGTCCAGTCATGAAAAGGACTTTGCAAGGATGTAGTCCAGATAAAGAATTAAGCTGTTTGGAAGTTTACAGTTTTACTAAAATATTTGCACCGTTCACATCCGACCTCAGTATTCCATTTTTGGTACCGGGTTAGCTTTTTATATTCGATCCGATGTCCATGGCCAGTCTGTCCTGTTGGGGAATGTTATCCAGGATCATCACGAGGAAGGAGACAGGGGTCTTGGCAGCTCTGGGTCGCTGACCATGACGCTAGCAGTCAGCTTTGGGCCTATGACCTCTACATCACTTTTCAGCATCTTATTTTCTAATCTAATGTAACCTAATCTAATCTAATTTAATCTTTTATAATTTAATTTGAACTAATCTAATTCTAGTCTAACCTAATGTGATCTATAACAACCAATACCAAATAATATAATCGTATCCAATCTATAAGCGTAATATAAAGTAACCTAAACGAAATATATCAGTCCAATCCTGTTTTAAACTTCCATGCCCAATTAACCTTACTACCTTATTTTATCACCTCATCCATTGTGATTGTTTTATACATACCTTTATTCGCCTTTCACTCTGTTAAAGCTTTCTCTCGCTCTCTCTGTTTATATAATTCATTCTTCCATCTCTCCATCTCTCTGCATGTGTATTGTTTTTTTTTTTTAAATATCCTATTCTCGTTCTCCCTCCCATACCCTTCCCCTTCCCCTCTTCCCCCCTTCCTTGTCTTTCTAATCGTCTATCCGTCCCTTTTCTCCGTCAGTCTGACTCCTTGTTATTGCTTCCAGTAAAAGTTCTTACACAGGAGACATGGTGCTAGCCAAGCATAGCTTTAATTTCCTTCTGAAGTGTATTCGAATCTATAGGAAGACCGCAGAAGAATAAACTCCAATTAATCTAAAGAAAACAATTACTGAGTTATCTCCCGCCTGCCGCTGCGTCTTAGGGATCTCAGACAGTCCCTATTTGAAGAGTACATTTAGGTTCGGTAACTCTTTTGATACCAAATGTTTTTTAAGGTGTTTTATGCCCGTACTGTCTGTCTCTTCGAAGTTTCACGAAAACTCTTATTCAAGTTTAAATTTGTGGCAACCAATGGCAATTTGAGGACAAGGGGCACAAATCTTTTTCTCTTTCATCTTCTTCTTTGTCTGCTTTTCTCTTCTTCTTCTTCTTCTTTGTCTGCTTTTCCCTTCTTCTTCTTCTTCTTTGTCTGCTTTTCCCTTCTTCTTCTTCTTTTTCTTCTTCTTCTTCTTCTTCTTCTTTTTCTTCTTCTTCTTCTTCTTCTTCTTCTTTTTCTTCTTCTTCTTCTTCTTCTTCTTCTTCTCCTTCGTCACCTGCATCTTCATTTCCTGCTTCTTCATTCTTCTTCTTTTAGATTAGAAATAAAGGACATTTTTTTTAGTCCGAGAGTGGTGAATTTTTGGAATGCGTTGCCGCAGGATGATGTGAAAGAAGAGTCAGTTAATGCATTCAAAAATAATTTGGATACTCACAGGATTTTCGGTATCCGTGGAGTGAAATAAACTGGTCTCTGTAGAACCTTCTAAGCCAGTATAAAAAAACGTGAAGTTCTTCTTTCTTCTTATTTCTTCATCTTATTTTTTTTCTTTTTCGTTCTTCATTTCTTTTCCGTCTTCTGTACTTCGTTTTCTTCTTCTCCTTCATTCGTTTTCGTTATCTTCTGCTTCTACATTATTTTTTCTTTCTTCTTCATTCCTCTTTTTCCTCATTCTACTGACATTTTCCTTCCTCCGTCTTTTCTATCTTCCTTTATTCTTTTTCTTCATCTTCTTCCTTCTTTTTAAGCTTCATCCTTCTGCTTCCGTCTTCTTCCTTCCTCTTCCTTATTTGTTCTTCTTCCTTCTTGTTTTAATTCTTTCTTTTTCTTGCTTCTTTTTCTCCTTTTTCATTCTTCTTCTTCTTCTTCTAGGTCATTCTACTTTTCTTCTTAATTCTACTTTTCCCTTCTTCTTCTCCCTCTTTTTACTTTTTCCCTCTTATCTTTCTTCGTCTTCTTTATTCTTTTAGTACTGTCCTATTTCTTCTTCGTCTTCTTCCTTCTTCATTGTTTTTCTTGCTTATTTTTCCTTCTATTTCCATATTTTTAAAACTCTTTTATCTTGCTCTTTAATCTTCCTTCTTCTTCCTACTTCATTGTTCTCCGTTTTTCTTCTTGTTTTTCATTTTCTTCTACCTTTTCTTCCATCTTCTTTTTTAATTTTTAAATTTGTTTACTTTCCTTTTTCTGTAGTTTTTCTTTCTCATGTTTTTACCTTTCTTGTTTTTTTCTCCATCTTATTCTTCCTTGTCCTTTTCCTTTCCACTCCTTCCTTCCCGTACTTCGTTGTTGTCATTCTTCTCCTTCCTTTATTTTCTTATTCTTCTTTCTTTTTCATTTTTCTTCCTTTTTGTTCTTTCTCCTCCTTCTTTTTCTTTTTGTAATGTTTGTAAAAAAATATCACCAGTTTTCACAAAATAGACAAACAAATATAAAAAAATTGATTTGTTATCATCATAGATTATGATTTTAAGCATCTGAACTCATGGATACATTGTTTTGTAATAACATGCATTAAATTTGTTTTTTCAGCTCCAGTCCCTATTTATGTTACCTCCTGAAAAGGGCAACTGATAACGGTTACCAATAATAACGTTGCCGAGCTAAGGACTTCTGAGTTATCACAAGGGCACCAGGCTGGATATCGGCATACCTCGAGAGTTTCTGGACGATTCTGGCAGTTTAGATAACCACTGCGAAGACCAGAAGATGACCCTAGACTGTGCTGATACACTGTCCGCAGCCAACGGTGAACGATCAAATAGAAGCCCCCGAAACCAGCATCTGCTGGTTCGTCGTTGTAGGGATGAAACTAATGATTCAGAGAATAGCGTTGGATCTGGCAAATCGCCTGACTCACCTCGCTCGCTAACCCCAGCCATCAAGGTTATCCCAGGGTCTGCTCCTGCTTCACGATCAGGATCCTTTAGGGATCGCCCAGAATCCACAGATACGTCGTTCAGATACTCCCCAACACGGCGTGGGTTGACCAGCAGTAGGGAGGGAAGCAATACCAGCAGCGTGGTCATGTCTTCATGTGACGGCTCATCACAGGACACTACCGAGCTAAGTGACGACAACAGCTTCATGCGCGCTCGCCGAAACTCTATGCCCAGCGTCGCTGAGAGCTTCCTGCCTGTTCCTAGCTCAGATGATGTCAAAGAGAGCAGGCTTAAACGAATACGCTCGTTCAAGACAACATCAAAAGGACTCGTTGTCAACAGAGGAGACTCATTCAAGAAAAGCAGCAAGCACGGTCTCATGTCCGCAGGCAATGCAATAACCGATGCTAGGCCGAAGCAGACACACCATCATAATCAGTCGAAATCGATAAACGATAACAACTATTATCAAGAGCCTCAAACTACATCGACGTACTACCGCGTTATTATGATAGGCGCCGCTGGCTGTGGAAAAACTTTGATGACGCAACAGTTCATGACCTCTGATTATGTTGGGGGCGATGAAGATAACCCAGGTAAGTACTTGACGTCATTACAGCCTTCAGCTTGAAGCAGACCTCTATCTTTGGTCCCTCTTTGTGTTGGCAGTGCATGCAATATTCAAACTCACTTTCTTCCTCAATATTTTCAATTGTCAAGCTTAGTAGGTTACAGCAAATGTAAATGACCTTTCAGCTGGTATTTTAGCTGTGTTCGTGTGATGTAATATATTGTTGTTGGTGTTGGATGTCTACAATCAGTAAGTTTATTATTTTGTACGCCCTAAAAATGGCTTTAAATTGCGGGTTGCGGTAGTTTTACTCATATCTTGAGCGTGATGATGAAGCTGGACCGGGTTCCTCCGTGCGGTTGTGTTATCCTTAGTTTCATTTTGCGTGTCGCTCAAATCAATCCCCACCTGGTTAGCCAGACTGACACGAAACAGCCTGTTTCCAATGAGAACTGCGTGGAAGTGAGATGTCAGTTATGGTTAGTGGAGGTGAGATGTCAGTTGTGGTTAGTGGAGGTGAGATGTCAGTTATGGTTAGTGGAGGTGAGATGTCATTTGTGGTCAGTGGAAGTGAGATGTCAGTTGTGGTCAGTGGAAGTGAGATGTAAGTTAGGGTTAGTGGAGGTGAAATGTAAGTTATGGTTAGTGGAGGTGAGATGTAAGTTATGGTTAGTGGAGGTGAGATGTCAGTTAGGGTCAGTGGAAGTGAAAAGTCAGTTATGGTCAGTGGAACTGAGATGAAAGCAGTCAGCGCTGTAATAAGCTCGAGTAATTGTGACCGATGTTAAGCGGTGTCTGCGTACAAGAACGCAGCCTAGTTGATGCCAAAATTACGTGATCGTGGGTGGCGCCATGAAACTTTGTGACAATTTTTAACCCAAAAGTATGTTTTGGTAACGCACATATAATTTCTTGATCAAAACTCCAGCAACCTCTGACCGTTTTCGTTTATCTTGCCTGTACCATGATGACACAAGCACGTAGGCCAGGAGTGGTACTCTGCTCCAACACGCGCATTGAGATCACCCATAATGATCAACTCCTCATCTTTGGAAAAACAGTTTGTAATTCTCTGAAAACTATTATAGAATGAGTCTTTTTCTTCACATCTGATTGTTAGCGCTGGAAAGTAGGCACTGACTTTGTTTATTTTCCCTGCGCTCGTTTAAAGACTGAGAGACATTAACCGCACTGCTACACCTGCCGGTGTATTAATGCAGTCCACAAGTTTTTTTTTGTATGGTAAAACCGACGCCATGTGCTCTGGGTTTCTCTGCATCAAAGCCCTGCCAGAAGAATGTGTCATGTTTTTCTTTAATTGTACCACTGCCCCCAAGTCTAGTTTTCTGTAGGGCAGCAATGTCGACTCCCAGTTTTTCAAGCTCAAAGTTTATGGTGGCAGTTTTTCCTGTGCATGTGTCCTGAGTCACTTTGTGGATGTCAAAATCCAGTGCACATAGTCATAACGTTCCGCGTTCCCAGTTTTAAGATGTACTTTCCCCCTTTCAAATTGTGTTCGATAAGTATAAAAAGGTCAGGTGTCCTTCCTCATTGTATTTTAACCTAGCTTGCCTGCGTGCCGTTGAACAGCCGATATGGAGAAAGTGCTTTGCCCATTTTGCACTTTTCCACTCTCGTCTCTGCTGATGACATCCAAAATAAGGTCAGAGTCGATACGCTTGGAAATAGCAGGGAAATAGCAGGCGATGCCAGACGATGACTCTATCGCGTCGTCACCTGCCTTACGGTCCCTCTCTCCTGATTTTTGGTCGGGGTTTTCTCCCTTATCCTTTTAAATTCTCGTGCTAACCCAGAAGGCAATCGATGGAAAACAGCTACCAATCCATCCGTCCTGGCATCACTTTAGCGTTCTTTTACACCGCATTTTACTCGTCAGCGCCACCTAGTCAAAGGCTGTGTAAACAAAGAATGCTAAAGAGTGAATTAGATGGACTGGTAGCATTGCTCCCACCCATTGCCTTGTGGGATAGCACGGGAGTGCATAAGGCTAAGGGAGTAAACCCCGACATAAAATCCCCACATGATTATGGGCTAGCACCGGAGTGTATAAGAAGATAACGAACGTATTGAAAGAAACAATTTACAATAGCGCAATTTCTGCACTGGGAGGAAGGGAAATATCTAGAAAAGATTGGTTCAACATAAATGGAGAAGAAATGTTGGCACTTATTGAGAAGAAAAGAGAGGCTTTCATCCAGTTCAAGAAATACCCGTCACACCGCACAAAAAACAGTCTTTGCAAAGTAAACTTAAAGTCTAAAAATAATCTAGAAGATGTGTAAACGAGTAGTGGTCCAATCTCTGCTACACAATACAAGAAGCCGCAGACTCGGGAAACAGCAAAGCAATGTACGAACACTTAAAAACTGCCTTGGGTCCCAGAAACCTCCAAAATAACCCTATTGAAGTCAATGTGCGGTGAACCCATCTTAGACCCATCTGAAGTAGATCTAATTCATCCAGAGTTAGTCAATTGAGTGCCAAAATACCCAGTAATGCCTGAACTCGACGTCATGCCTACAGAAATAGAGCTGTCTTTATCAATTGATAGCTTGGCAAATGGTAAAGCTCCGGGAAATGGCAAGATAACTTTATAAGTTATCAAGGAAAACAAAGATGTTCTTTGCCGATCCTGTACAGGCTGTTAACTAAATGTTGGAGGGAAGGAGACTTATTAAGAAACATGCAAAATACAAAGATAGTCACACTCTACAAAAATAAAGGAGATACGGGCGACAACTATACGGAAATATCCCTGATGAGCATAACAGGAAAAGCATTCGCTCGTGTCATTCTAAAGAGACTTTAAAAGCGCCGATCGCGTACTGCCCGAGTCTCAATGTGGGTTCAGAGCGTGGCTTTCCACCACAGACACGATCTTTACACTGAGATAGCTGCAGGAGAAATGCAAAATAAGCCTCTTTTCATTATGTCCATCGATCTTGCTAAGGCTTTTGACAGCGTGAGTGAACGAGTGGACCAGCTCTAAATACGGTTCTAGAAATTATTGGCTGTCCACCAACATTGGTCAAGCTGACTGTCTCCTTCCCATAGGACATGGAGGCCACCATTTAGTTTGATGGAAGTAGATCCGCCAGCTTTGAAGTAAAAAGCGGAGCAAAACAGGGTTGCTTTCTTTTTCTTCGCAGCCTTGCTGCACTGTGCTTTCAGGAGGGCGATTGGCGACGTCTTTGTGCGCAGTAGGTTCGATAGCTCGATGTTCAATCTGGCAAGGCTGAGGGCTAAGTCCAAAGCTAAGTCCGGAAAATCTCATCAGAGAGTACTTGTTCGCTGATGATACAGCCCTGGTGACGCACGATGAGGACACTCTACAACAATAAATCAATTGTATGTATGATGGCTGCGACATATTTTCACTCACTCTAAACGTGAAAACGGTTGTCCTCAAACAAAATGGAACCGTACCAGTAAAAAGTAAGCTAAATGAAGATCCGCTAAATGAAGTTCATGTGTTCAAATATGTGGGCTCCACAGTAACAGCAACACTATCGCTCGATGAAGAGATCAATTTACGCATAGGGCGAGCAGCAGCAACTTTTGGCAGGCCGAAAGAAAGGGCATGGAACAACAGAAAGCTGACGCTAAATACAAAAATCATGATATCAAGCATGCGGGCTTGGTACACTGTTATACTGAGTGGAGACATGGACAACACATTCAAGACACGAGAAGAGGTTAACCAGTTTTCAAATGCGATGTCTTCGCAGTATAATGAACATAAAGTGGCAGGACAAGGTGACCAACTCTGAAATACTGAAACCCGCCTACATACCCTTCCCTATTTTCGACTCTGAGCAACAATAAACTGAAACGGTTGGGTGACGTGAAACGAATGTCAAATACCCGCATTCCGAAGCAGTTACTCTTGGGTGAACTTGTATAGGGTACCAGATCACAAGGAAGGCCTACATTAAGATACAAGGACATTCGCATAAGATCCATGAACGATTTTACGATCAATCCAAATACCTTTAAGGAGCTCACAGAGAATATAGCTACATGGAGTGCGACCTTGAGAACGGTCATCGATGCATCAGAGCTGTTCTGTTAACAAAGATGGAAGACAAGCAACGCAAAAGAAAGGAGCCGACACCCCTCCAATCGAACTTTTTCTGTTGCCACGGCTGTCGTCCTTGCCAATCGAGAATCGACAAAATTAGCTACGAAAGACGATGTCCCTCCAGAGCAGATGCAGCCACCGTCATCTCTGCAACATACAAGCTTACTGACCGTCTGTAAAGACGTAAGAGTCCATAATAATATATATAACACCGGACACCTAATATTTTCAGTGTATTTGCAATTGTCTGTATGTCAACATATTATTCATGTGGTTAAATGTGTTTTTGACATTCCTGTTCTCTCCTTCCCCTCTCTGTTATATCTATAATCATCTGTTATGATCTGTCCAAAGTGAAAGAAAATATTGAGCGTATCCAACATCTCTCCATTTACTGTAATGTTGACTGTTCTTGTGCAAAGGGTTACATTTCATTTACGATAACACAAATATAACACTTAGTCGGCGAGAGTTATTTTGATGAAGCCAATTATTGCACACCAAACTGAAGTATCTCGGTCCACCTCGTGTTGCGAGGAGAGCTGCTGCAACCAACCACCAAACGCACTTTACAGGGCGCACAAAAAGCGTAAACATACAAATCGTGAAAGATCTTCAAAATACCCTGGACGGAGACAAAGAGAAATATTAACATTCGGCAAGGGGTCAGCATGGAGGAGAACTGGTTTATCTATTCCAGTTTGGCCACCAGAATATTGAAATGCTTCTGTCACATCAAGAGACACAACGGTCTTGAGAGAACAATGATAGAAGGTATGGTGCCAGGTAAAAGAGGCAGGGGTAGACCGAGAAGACGATGGCACCAAGATATTCATGAATGCCTGGGTATGACTGGCGGAGACTGGAGTTTTGGTAAGCGAAAGCGTTTCTTTCAGACAGGTTTGTGATTGGAGCGACGTTCTATGAAGGACATGCTACAGAGTGACGACTTAACGTGGGCATTTAACAACAACAGTAACAACCTTAGAGAATTAATAGTTAAGATAAAAACATAAATTATAAAATAATAACCAATAAACTAGCACTGTAAATATGGCAGAAGTAAGTAAGTATGTATATAAGTATGTATATATGGATGCACATATGTATGTATATATGTATGTATTTATGTATGTATATATTTATGTATATATGTATGTATATATGTATGTATATATGTATGTATATATGTATGTATATATGTGTGTATGTATATATGTATGTATATATTAATATATATATATATATAACTTATGGTGATGCTACTCTGTTTTCATTGAACAAGCAAAAAAAAACTGTTTTCTACAATTCAAAAAAGAACTCAGAAACCACCTCAAAAACTGCTCTGATCACACAGTAAAACCATTAGTACTTTCATAACGGTAAAGTTCACATTGAGTACTTTGAAGTAAGTCTGTGAGCACACATGCCAGAGTCTTGTCTAATTAGGAAAGTCAACAGACCACATGTAGACTTAATCAATGTTGGGGGCTTGCACTTATTTGCTTAACTCCTGCCGCGAGCTTTGAGGGGATCTGAAATTACTTGTAAGCAATTGTAATCCTAGTTTGTTGCAATCTCTGTATGTTGTAATCCTAGTTTGTTGCAATCTCTGTATGTTGTAATCCTAGTTTGTTGCAATCTCTGTATGTTGTAATCCTAGTTTGTTGCAATCTCTGTATGTTGTAATCCTAGTTTGTTGCAATCTCTGTATGTTGTAATCCTAGTTTGTTGCAATCCCTATATGTTGTAATACCGTTTTTTTGTAATTCCTGTTTCTTATAATCCCTGTTTAATGTAATCCTTATTTGTTGTAATCCATGTTTGTTGCAGTCGATGTCTGTTGTATTTGCTGCATGGGGAAAACACGGGCTGCTAAATGTTGTCCTTCTGTTGGTTTGCTGGTATTCTTCCAAAGTTTGCTCACGTTCTGTAGCCTCTCCATTGCGAATCTCCTTCTGATCTCCTCTGATCAGTCGCCATTGTTCTCAATTCTGGAGCCCATGTATTCAAAGTTTATGCTCTGTTTTATTTCCCCACTTTCGAGATTTGAATTTATGTTGACTTATTGTTTTGTTGGTTGCATTTATCTCAGTTTTATAATATTTGCGAAGATGATATTATTTTCGCCTCATCTGCTTACGGCTGAAATTAGCTGCTGCTCTAACACCTTTGCACTGCTTGATTCATAAGCATCTCAGTCTTTGCAGACCATGCGCGTGTCAAACTGTGTGTATCCTCTCACGGCGCAAGTCCTACTTCTTGATAGTATCACAATATCATCTGTGTATCTTAGATCTGGGTTCTTGTATTCCCCGATTGTAAAGGGAGCGTACCTTTTTATAGTACCATCATATGTAGTCATATAACGATGAGAGCAGCTCCGAAAGTTATGCCTACTTTTTTGTTCCATGAAACCTATAACAGATAAGAAGACCAAAATAAAACAATTTGATAGAGCAATGTCATGCTTTAAAAAAAACTATTCTTCAACACAGTAACCTCCTTTGGCTATATATTTTCTCCAACGATGAACAAGAGCATTCATGCACCTTTCGTAAAAATCTGCCCTAGCGGAGGTGACCCACTGTTTCACAGTTGATATGACGGCGTCGTTGTTAGGAACATGTTGCCCACACAGTACATCTTCCTTTGTCCCAAACTGATGGAAGTCAGAAGGGCGCAAATCCGGACAATACTGTGGGTGTGGTAGTACATTGCAGCCAAGACTGACGTTACAGTGTTGGAAAAGACAGGTTGTCTTCTTCTCTGATCGGACACTGGGAATTCGAGCCTTCAGTTTAGTCATCGTCTCCATCATACAGCGAATTAAGTTGTACTGTTTCGTTAAGCCTGTGGCCCAGTGCATCCGATTTCATTAGACGTTTCTGTAGGGTTGCCCTCCTTAGCCCTTGACTGTCCCCAGCCCATCTGCAAGGCAGCAGTTGTTTGAGGTCAGAGTTGTCTCTCTTAGGTTGTCTTGCGGGACTATCGAGTCTTCCTCACCCAGGTTTCTTTCAGGTTTTCCATCCCTTAGGTGTGCTGTCAGCCAGTATTGTCAAGCTCCTCCACCTTCCAGGATTTGCTACCTGGTTTTTCTGCCTCGTTTGCTCACGTAGTTTAGCCAGCCAGTTAAAGCTGTTTCTTGTTTAGAGATGCCCTATCAGTGATTACAGCACTAAAAACCAAAATAATACAGAACTTAATGACTTAACAGCAGTACTATGTCAACTATGCCAGAAGTCCACACCCAAAAGAGTAGTGGTACAGTGGGTTCCATCCAACTGTAACATTCAAGGCAACGAGGAAGCAAACATACTGGAAATAGGAGGTGTAAGATTACCACAACCAGATATCAACGTGACCTACTAAGAGTCCAAAAGGCTTATTAGGGCCAGATACATGGACAAATGGGAAACAGGACATACTGGCTGCACAAAAAAATGATGCTTATTACCAGTTGAACAGAAGAGAGCAAATCGTGGTCTTCAGACTCCGCACAGGCCACAACAGACTGAGGTACCATCTATTCAATAAACTGAAGATAGGTGCTACTGACGAATGCACCTGTGGTACATGGAAAATGACCATTAAACATCTGCTGCAAAATTGCCCTACATACCAGAGGACCAGAGAAAGCACATGTGGCCATCACCAGTGGCAACACTAGACAAGCTCTATGGCAGTGTCGACAGCTTCAGGATGACTGCTGCTTTCTTCGAACAAATTCATTTTGACTTCCGACAGCGTACGAGGAAGAAGAAGAAGAAGTCATCGTCGCAGTGTAACTGTCAGAGTTGATGGTTTGTCCAGGTTCCAGGAAATTAAGAAGGATTACCCTTTTCCGTTGAAGAAAGACAGTGCACGTCGCTTTACTCGCTAATGGCTGCGTCTTGAACATTTTCTCGATGTGGTATTCACATATCGTCACTCCATCGGCGGCTATTTTGACTCAGGATCATAGTGGTGACACGACGCCTCATCGTTAGTGATGATGTGATCTAGGAAACTGTCACCTTCATTTTCGTAATGATTCAAGAGGTCATGAAAAACTTGCACGCAATGTCCTTTCCGTTCCTGTGGGACCCAGTTTGATAAAATTTGTTTATATCCCAACGTTGTCACCAACGTTACCAACGCATTGAAGCCCATATCCATCCCCTTAGACAGTTCACTGATCGAAATCCTCTGATATGCGCGAAAGCGCTGATCAAGACATTCTTCATTTCGTTAGGTGACATCTGTGCAATGCCGTTCGAAGTATGGCTTGTTCTTTATGTCGCTTTCGCCACTTCTGAAACACACAACCCATTTCCTGTCTGGGCTAACATCTAATGTTTGGTCTTCGTAAACGTTCACCAAGCGTTGATACATGTCAATTGGTACAACTTTTTCCTCATAGAGGAATTCAATATTGCACCTCTGTTTATAACGTACTTTCATGACAAATGCCATTCTGTCAAAATGCTCCTCCACTGCCACCTGTCTGGCTTAAACATAATTTTAAGAATATTGACGGAAAAGTTCAAACTTTCCTCCCATACTGCCAAAATTCACTTCTGACGTCATAGGGAATGATAATACTTGCAGCATATATATACATATACTGTGGCGGAGGCTGGAACTTGGGCTTGGGAACGAGTTTCTTTCAGACAGGCTGTGATGGGAGCGACGTTCTATAAAGGACATGCTACATGATGATCGTGGTGTGTGTATGCGTGCGTGTGTGCGTGCGCGTGTGCGTGCTCGTGCGCGTGTGTGCGATGTTTTCTACTATGGCTGTTGGTTGCACCTGGAGGATGATAGGTACTTTGTTTCTTTCCCCAATATACGAAAGTAAACAGGTGTATTACCGCATATTTCAAACCGTGTCCCCTTGATCAAAACACCATATTCTAGCCAATCAACAAACCCGGATCTCATCGATCAATGCAGTCTCTAATACTTGATACCAGTTTCTGAGATTGACTTATTTTTTTGTTCGCGTTATAATTTTTTAAAATTTGTTGAGCCTCATTAAGTTCCATCACATTTTCCTCGAAATGGTCGCTCGACTGAAGTCCAAGGCTCGATTGAGTCACGCACAAGTTTATCTGGCCAGAAAACGGGTATTTAATTCAGCTGCGATTTAGGAAATACGCGACTATGATAAAGAAAATCAGTCAACCTTCCTGATATCAAATTAATATCATCCATGATACCTCTTTTAGCACTTGATCCCAACAACAGAATCCGCAATGCGTCTAACTACTTTTAATTTGTTATCGTGTAACATCTCAAAACATTGATTCCCCAAATCGATACACAAAGACATTACTGATACCAATTAGTCTTCTATTTTTATTAGGTCTGACGTCTAGGTTCAAGTCTGAAGTTTTTTCTTCTGGTGTTGTATAATACGAGTATTTCGTGCATCAAAACATGAATATAAAAACTTACATAAGCCCAACAAAAACATATTTTGTTTCCTCAGTTTGGCATAAACGTGAAAAGCAAATATCCCGCGTTATCTCTGGTCTCCTCCATTGGTCTGGAATTATAAGTGCGACATACGAATGTTTTCCCCACAAGTGCTCTGTTTTTCTCCATATTTTTGGAGAATATCAGGACAAAGCACGAACTCCGTAAAAGCGGCGAATATCCCAGACTAAATTAGGTAGATTTTTAACATACTTTTAAATTGTGTATTGGCAGCGGCTGTTAATCCTACTCTTTTCAATTTCTAACTGCCGTGACACTGCACACTGGCGTCCGATCTCTACTACCCAGAGATCTAGGGAAATACCAGTACCATTTCTAACTGCCGTGACTCTGCACACGGGCGTCCGATCTCTACTACCCAGAGATCTAGGGAAATACCAGAAAGCCCACATGAAGAAATTCCGGCCTTCACCGTGATTTGAACCCGCGGCCTACAGCACCCGAAGCCGACGTCTTACCCCGAGACCACCCAGTCCCAAATGCCTTATTGTTGTTGTTGTTGTTATTGTTGTTGTTTAATCCCACAATGAGTAAGGTCATTCTCTGTTGAGCCACGAAAACAACGTTAAGTGGAGGGTGTGTAGCTTTCCTCAAATCCGGAACCTACTGATGAAGGTGGAATGGTGTCATCCTAGCGGTTATATTTTGCTTGGTTTGTCTGCGTGTAGCTCACTAATACAGAGATCACGTCGATTCTCCTTTTTCGTTAGCCAGGCTGTCATGAAAGCAACCGTTTCCAGGGAAGGTTTCGAGGAAGTCGAGAGGGAAGTCTTCCCCAGTAGCAAGTATATTGTCCCCCTAACCCTGACTGATATTGTCTGATCAGCATTTTGCGCCTGAGAACATGTTAGTCTTCCTCTCTGCGCATCTCTTATCATTACCATCATGTATCATGTCCTTTATAGAATGTCGTTTCCATCACAGCCTGTCTGAATGAAACTCTTTCCCTTGCCAAATCTCCAGCCTCTGGCACAGTAATACCCAACCATTCCTGGATCTATTGGTGCCATCGTCTTCTCTGTCTACCCTTGCCTACTCTGGAACCATCTCTTCCATCGTTGTTCTATCAAGAACGTTGTGTCTCTTGATGTGACCGACGTATTTATCTTTTCTGGCCAAAATGGAATTAATAAACTAATTCTCCTCTATGTTCAACTCTTGCAGAATTTGTTATGTTTTTTTTAATCCGACAAGGTATTCTGATGATCTTTCTGTAACATTTTGACTCGAAGGACTCGATTCTTTTTCTAGGTGTTTTGGAAATTGTCCATGATTCGCAGCCATATGCTGTCACAGATGTCATATGCATCTCTTATACAAACATAAAACAAAGGATTATATGGGTGATATAATAGCTTCCATGGCAGGCCAGCAGAAACCACATCTGTTGTTAGTGAAGCGTTCAAAACGTACATGTTTTAGACAAGCAACGAGTCGTAGTAAGTCCCTTAACAGACACTGCCGTCGGGGATGAAGTGATAGAGCCTTCAGTGTAGTAAGTCACAGTGTTTGTGAGGTGGGGTGGCCCGTTCCATTTCTCGCTGCCTATTTCCTTTCCTAGCCGTGAACCAGGTACCCATTTACAGCTGTAACGACTAGAGTTACTGGAAGCGGGAATTAACCAATACCTTTGGCATAAAAAGCAAGAATTCTGGCGCATTTCTACTCAGACAACCTAAAATAAGTTCCAAATTAGAATATGCAGTTGGGGATGAAGTGTTTGAGACTTCATTGTGATAAACTACAGATATCTCATTTAGGTTGGCCAGTTTTCCCTCTTGCTTTCTCTCTTTCCCTAACCGTAGATCAGGTACCAATTTACAAATGAATCGCCCAAGACGCCTGGGTTATCTGAAAAGCACCAAGTTTAACAACGCACCTATACATTGAAAAGCTAGTGATCCCAATCTACACTAACCAGGCTCTCTTAGTTCAAAGCACAGAGGTCTAAACATGTCTGCGGATGTCAGGATGAGTTCTCTGGCCTATCTCGGACTTGACTTCAATAATAACAATCCATCAAGTAGAGTTTAACGTTTCAGATTGAGTTTATATCAGCAACTTGCATTACTCCATGGAAACATGTGGATTCTCATCAAAGACAACGCCTTTGTGTAACTTTCCGTGGTCAGAATTCGTTTGAAATGCAGTAAACGACAAACATAATGCTTGTGTTCCCTGTTCAACGTTCTAATCATTTTACGTAATCAGAGTGCATTTTAAATGCGTTAGTTTCTTCTTCTTCTACTTCTTTTTCGTCTTCTTCATTTCTGATTCTTTTTTTTTCAATTCTTCTTCTTCTGCTCCTTCTCCTTGCTTTGTTTCTTGATCAGTGACTGATAAAGCGGTCGATGATGATATCAAATGATGACGTTTTTATGGGCAGTAACAAATTATCTCAATTTCACCCGGTCTGTAGCCATTTTTCGTACAGTACTCCAACTCTGGAGTTCTCTCTTTCCCTCACAGTAGATCATGTACCAGTTTACAAATGAACTCCCTATACGGCTGAATCATCTGAAGAGCTCCAGTAGCGAAGTTGAACCATATACACACACATTGAAAAGCTAGTGACCCACTTCTACACTAATCAGACGCTCTTAGTTGAAAGCACAACGGCCTAAACATGTCTGCAGCCATTATTTACATTTCGACATCTATGGTTCTTGGCCAAATTGTTTTAGGTAGCCTTTTTTCGCCTTTCAACCTGGGTATAACAAGCAGTTCTGGTGTAGGTGGATGGTTCTTTCCTTAGGACACCGCCTATCCAAATTCAGCGTCGACCAGCAATGATGGTGTTATAATTTCTTGATTGCTCACAGCAAGCAGCACTAGATTAGTGTAGGTGTTATAATTTCTTGATTGCTCACAGCAAGCAGCACTAGATTAGTGATGGTGTTATAATTTCTTGATTGCTCACAGCAAGCAGCACTAGATTAGTGATGGTGTCTCACCTGCTCCTTCGTTAAGAAAAGAAAACTAACAGTGAAGCTAGCGAACCATTCAAACAGCAAATACCTACATGACCCAATCAATAGACTGAATAGGAAACAGTATACCACCATTTTCCGCCTCAGAACAGGTCTTTTCAGACTAAATGTACATATGCATAAAATGATAGCAGAGAATGCACATGTCAGAGAGGACCCCAGACTCCGGAACACATCCTGCAAATTAGTCTACTGCACAAAGGCCCCCTTCAGTAGACCTAGTCTGAGGAAAGAAACATACAGCATAAACTGTGGAGAACCATTGAGGACCTGCAATTGACGTCTAACTTCATGGAAGCGGCCCATTTGGTGGCATAAAACGAGCATACGAAACCGAACGCAAAGAAGATGAAGAAGAACCATTCATGATACTGACAGAAGCACAAACTGACCTAAAGGTGCGACCAACAGTTCTAAGTTCGGTGTCCAACCACACACACTTACAGAACATGAGGTCAACAGACCCATACCGACCTTGTTCTAAGTTAGGTGTCCAGCCACACACAATTACAGAACATGAGGTCAACAGACCCATACCGACTTTTCCAAGACCACCGAAATGCAACCTGGTCCTCTTCTTCGTCGTCGTTCAGAAACTTCGCCACTTCTGTAATCCCGCTATAAAGCCCTGAAAAGGGTTTTGCAAGTAGCAGGATATTGTCCAGAGAACGGAATGCGATGTGTCTTAAATTTGCACCTTTTGGTCCAACACACCAGACTTCAGCAATCATTTTTTGACACCGAGTTAACCTTCCCTCTTCTATCCCTTCTTCATATTCAGTCTGCTTTTTTGCAACTAGTTATTCAAAATCACCGTGTGGAGATTGAGACGAGTACTGGCAGCTCTGGTTTTCTGGCCCTGATATTAGAAGGAAGCTTTGATTCGCGGACCACTGCAGCTCATGCACTGCTCAGCTCTGGTTCGCTGGCCCTGACACAAGCAGTCAGCTTTGAGTCGCTGATCGCTGCAGCTCATGCACTGCTCAGCATCTTGTTACCTGCTGTTGTATTGAGAGATGTCTCCTGGAAGCATCAATTGTACTTGCTTATGTTTTACAGGAAGTGTTCCAACTCATAAGTAGTTCATGACATATACAAAAAAGAAGGTGGCTGAACGGTTGGATTTGATCGTGGGGGTTTAACTTCTATCAGCAACACACTTATAACAATTAGGATTAAAAGTAGTTCGTTTGAGGCCAAATATGAAGCTAGGAATGAGGTGACAGAAGCCAGCATCTCATAGATAGTTACTTTAGTCAGAGTTAGTTGCCCATTACTGACTATGACCACATTAATATCCAAATGACTTTCCTGGAAACATACTGAAACTATGCAACTGGATAAGAGATTAGTTGTTCCAGGTTTGAATGATGCCAGCCTCACTGTTAAAGAAGAAAAAACAACGAAGTAGGTAACTGGATATTCCACCACTTTATAAATAAGCTTAGGCATATTACAATGACGTATGTTTGGCTTCATCCCCGACCGCATTGTCAGCTATGGGTATCTTTACTTACATTTTTCTTGACTTATTTACAAGCATGAAATATAGATCAAGGCATATCCAGCCATTTTTATTGACTGTATTACGTGATAGGTCAGAGCAAAGTTCGGTTGCTTTGGTTGCACGACCGATGTACGAACCCTGCCGTTTGAATGCTATAGACAAAAGTTCTACCGTGTCTGCCAATAAAACGCTTTGTACCAGACGCAATAATCTCGCCAATTTCTCACCCGTTGAACAAGCCACGTGACTGACAGCCGGAAACTGCGCCGGGATTGCAGAATCAGCCGCACATGCCTGTTGGCACTATTAAAAGCCTAAAACATAATGTTTTCCAAGCATGTTCTATCACACAACCAGTCATGTCTCGGCTCAGATTTCTATTCCCCATGCAAATTCGTTTGGACAGGCCATGCGGAAATCATTCTTTGTTTGCTTGGTTATCTTTATCTGTTTTTGCTTTGTTCATCGCTCGCTTATTTATTTTACAGTTAACAGGAAGAGTTGCGATTGTAAATGGGGTTCTATTGTTAATTATTCATACTACAAGAACAATAGTTATACGTTGATATTCTTCTCCTTCATGTTCTCTCAATCTCTCAATCCTGGTATTCAATCAGGCACGTTTGTCTGATGCCAGATGATAATAATACAAATTTCCCATCGCAAGCGGCTGCATCAAACTATTGCTTCGAAATATGTGTTCTCTGATCAATCTACAGACCAATCCTGGATTAGTACACGCTGCAACAGTCAGGGCCCAATCAATCTACAGACCAATCCTGGATTAGTACACGCTGCAACAGTCAGGGCACAATCAATCTCCAGACCAATCCTGGATTAGTACACGCTGCAACAGTCAGGGCACAATCAATCTACAGACCAATCCTGGATTAGTACACGCTGCAACAGTCAGGGTACAATCAATCTACAGACCAATCCTGGATTAGTACACGCTGCAACAGTCAGGGTACAATCAATCTACAGACCAATCCTGGATTAGTACACGCTGCAACAGTCAGGGCACAATCAATCTCCAGACCAATCCTGGATTAGTACACGCTGCAACGGTCAGGGCACACATGCGGGGAGCCGTCACTGGCATATTCGTGAGTATTGTGTTTTTTTCGGGCAGCGCGCTTTCGCTGAGCCTCCGTGTTGGCTTAACACTCTGCTTACTGAACACCAGTTAGTACGGTTTTGTACAAGCATCTCCCAGGATGTGACATCAATATTGAAGCATTTCAGAGGCACCTTCATTGAGTCGGTGTAGCTTTTCTTAGGCTTTCCTGGTGGGCGTCTGTCTGTTTTGAGCTGACCGTCTAACAGCTTCTTGGGTATGTGTTTATCTGGCAGGCGAACACCATGTCCCGTCCATCGTAGCTGAAACAATTTCAGAAGTGTATGAAGGATTCAAATGGTATTATATTTAAGAATTTCAGAGTTCGGCACTTTCTTCTGGAAATTATTCCCGAGCAGCCGACGCAGACAGTTTAAGTGACAACCATTGAGCTGTCTGGCATGTTTTTTATGCATTGTCCATGTTTGACAGACATGCAGCAGAGTGGATAATGCCGCAGACGATAAACATTTTTGTTGGTGGTGACACTGATGCCACGTAGCTAAATGTTGCGTAAACACATTTCGTTCTTTTGCATTGGTGTACAGTGTTGGAATAAGGCCTTCTTCAGGCCAATCCTCCACCTCAACGCCCACGAGCACGCCCGCAATTTTATGGTGACCAGGACGTCACTCTACGTGTCCATCTGTTATCACGCCCAGTTGTGTTTTTGTAACAGCTCGACACATATGATGTCAGTGAAGGAATTTCAACGTCTGATCTGGACGTTGCCGATTTGGTCCGGTAGGGAGATCTTCAATGTTCGTCTCTTCATCGATCGTTGAAAAACGCGGATTATATCCTTCCTGGTCGTTTTCGATAATCAGTTAATTAGTTAGTTGCTCATCACAAGCGATGTTGGTGACATCATTAGGCAGTTTTGTATTGATGATGCAATTTGCGCTGTATTTGGATTATAGTGACGAAAAACTGCGCTGGTTATCAACCTCACTCTCTCGTCCCGAGCTACATTGTACCAGTGACAAGCCATAAGTCAAGACGACTGGAGGTAACGTAGGTTGCAGGCACACGGGTCCCACCAGATCAAAAGACACACACAGGTCAAACCCATCCTGTGATGAAGAAAAACGATCCATCCGACCACTACTACTTCGTACTAGAATTAAGAAATGTACAATGGCGACTATCCCTGTAGAAGAACAGATCGATTAAGATTTACAAAATGTCGCCACTACTTGAACCACCCCAACATTAACTTAACACCTTGATTGGTTGCCTATTAATCCAGGGACCTTTATGCTCCTGCCCTTTGGCACAATGCCATATAGAGGTGTCTGCAAGTATTTGTAAGCTGACGTTTAGTTCAGTACATGGTGTACAATCTATCTGGCCTCGGAGAAAGAAACTCTTTCCTAACACTGGTCAGCGTCGAACATTCAACAAGGTGATTTTCAATAGTTTCATAAGGATGTGAGCACAGCCGGCACTCGGGAGTATCTTCTGGATGGACTGTGTTCAAGTGACACCTACAAGATACACGTGACTTTCCTTCAGGAAACTATACCTAAAGACAGTGAACTACATTTGTCAGGATATACCAGCTATGCCTTCAAGTGCACCGGCTGCGATGGCATAGTTACATACATCCAGGGGCATGTTACACAACGTAATAGTTAAATCAGTATACATTGATTTACAAACTGTCGCCTCAACTTAAACACACCAACATTTGCGTTGTGATTTACAAACTGTCGCCTCAACTTAAACACACCAACATTTGCGTTGTGATTTACACACTGTCGCCTCAACTTAAACACACCAACATTAGCGTTGTGATTTACGAACTGTCGCGTCAACTTAAACACACCAACATTAGCGTTGTGATTTACAGACTGTCGCCTCAACTTAAACACACCAACATTAGCGTTGTGATTTACAGACTGTCGCCTCAACTTAAACACACCAACATTAGCGTTGTGATTTACAAACTGTCGCGTCAACTTAAACACACCAACATTAGCGTTGTGATTTACAAACTGTCGCCTCAACTTAAACACACCAACATTAGCGTTGTGATTTACAGACTGTCGCCTCAACTTAAACACACCACCATTAGCGTTGTGATTTACAAACTGTCGCCTCAACTTAAACACACCAACATTAGCGTTGTGATTTATAGACTGTCGCCTCAACTTAAACACACCAACATTAGCGTTGCAGCTAAACTAAAACTGATAAATAGTATATTTTCTTTATTCGGTCTCTCTTTTATAGATGCCAGATATGGTTCCTACTCGAGACAAAGAGTGAAAAATTACAGCGCACGATATGAAATTCCGGGAAAAAAAAATCAATAGCCATTGGCTTTAATCCAACTCTTCCCAAGTAACATTGTCTAATATCTTCTTAAGAGACACACTATTAATCTTCACTTTTGTTCCTTCACCTCCAGTTTCATTAGCTAGTCTTGTTGCCATCTACTTGTGATCCTCGTGAAAATGAGTTATTCTTTTGCTAACAGTTTTTATTTAACTTGATATGAGCGCTGTTCGGATGCGAGTTCTTCTATTTCTCAAATTGTAACCAACTACTCTAAAACCTAGATTGCTAAAATGTTGCACATGTACTCCATTAGCGGAACTTGCTAATCTATCAAATTTTGACGGGTCATTCAAAATTTATACTGGAAAATACCGTTTTTTTATATCTACTATTCTATATACAAATGTTAAATTCCACTGACCCCTCATCACTCTGTAGTTTCAGAAGGTTTGAGATGGAAATTCGCGACGAGCTTTGTCTGTTAAGTTAAAAAAACTGACCAAAACACGTCTTTGTATTAATGAAACCTTTTACTGAAAAACATAGTTTTATCACATTTACCTGTTTATTGATGGCTTACAATGCTGGTAGATCTGGCTACATGTCAAGAGGGCGGCCGCGAGGTAGGTGGATAGATGACATTAGAGTGATTGTGCAACGACAAGGGCTCACATTGACCGACGCAACGCACTTGGCGCAGGGTAGACGACTCAAGCTCCCCACGACGCTAAACGGCACAAGTGGAAATAAAACTAACTAACTTGTTTATTTGTATAATGGGATTGATGTTATGTTTCTATGGCTGTGTTCTTCCATTGCGGTCGTTCACTTTCATATAATTTCACATATTTCTCATATAACTTTGGCGGTCTGTCACGGCTGTCTCTTGTCCCTATACAGTGTATCTTTCTGCTGGGTTGGATTTCTTTATGTGGTTACGCCATTGACAAGACAGTTTGTACATATGTTGATATCGACATTTCCTAGGCGTCTCAGTCTTTGTAGACCATGCGCGTGGCCCACTCTGAGTGGCACATCTCTGAGCCCTGAATGGGGAAACCCTGGGCTTCCCAAACTGCAGGATCCCCCTCTCGGCCTCGTTGGTGTAATCTAAAGGAATGCTAGGCATGACAATTTGGCACCAGCTCAGCTGCAAGAGCTGCCGGAATGAGTTTGCGCAATTTTAAAACGCTCCGTCTTTGTTGCTACTACTCCATATTTTTTTTGGTCTGAGTTTACTCCCGTTGCCCTATCCTCTGCCGAAGTTTCCACAAGGCAGTGGAGTCGTTGCCCGCAGATGCTAGTTACTCGAGACATCCGATGATACTCTCATCGTCCGATAACTAGCCAGCACTCCCTGGGACTTGTGGGTTTAAAATCATATTTCCTCCTTTCCCAGGCGAACTGTCTGCACAGGCTAACGAGCTTCGTCTACCCGGGTCAATATCGACATTAGAATACAAAAAAAAAAAAAGAACGAATGGCCATCGTTGCTTTAGAACGGTTGTGGAATTCAGATGCTATGAAAACGCCTACATTATGTTATCAGAGTCAAAACTCGGGCCCTATGAAATAGGTACCAACGTAAAATCCTGTTCTATCAGATACGTTATGTATTATGTACAGCAAGATCGGCAATTCGTGACATAATCTTCAACGGTTCGTTGAGGAACATGATAGGGACTACATCGGCTAATTACTATATTGATGCACAGAAAGTAAAGTGGTTTCGACAATTGGCATGGACACAGTATCTTCTTCTTCTTCTTCTTCTTCGTTCGTTCTCAATCTCCCGCTACCAAACCCTGAAAAGGCTTAAGTAGCAGAATGTAGTCCAGAGAACGGAATGCGTTGTGTCGTAGTTTACAGCTTGACTGCGATATTTGCATAATTCGGTCCAACACATCCGACTTCAGCAATCATTTTTTGAGTACCGTTTTAGCATTCCCTCTTCGATCCCTTCTCCTTAGCCAGTCTGCCCTGCTGCATCCTGTTATCTAGGATCACCGCGTGGAGGTGTAGAAAGGTATTGGCAGCTCTGGTTCGCTGTCCCTGACGCTAGCAGTCAGCTATGGGTCGCTGACCACTGCAACTCATGCGCTGCTCAGCATCTTGATCCCGGAGACAGTATGATCAACATGCAAGGGGTCATGCTGTCTTGCTACATGGAGATTCCAGGAGCAGTAGGTAGCCAAAGGCGACGATGGATAGACTGGTTCAACGGTTAAACATGTCGGAAGCACACACCTCCAACATAGCGCAAACCAGAGTTCTATGCAAACTTCTTATCTGCAATGCCAGAATGTAATAGTAGCAGGACCAGAGAAGAAGAAAGGCGAAGCCGAAGTGAAAACAATTTTAAATGTTCAATGCAAATCTCAAAGTCGATGTTCGTATATGGCTGCCGGATCAAGATGCTGAGCAGTATAGCGGTCACGGTTCAAATTTGATTGATAGCATCAGGGTCAGCTACCAAAATCTGATTGATAGCATCAGGGTCAGCTACCCAAATCTGATTGATAGCGTCAGGGTCAGCAGACCAGAACTGCCAAGATCATTCTTCACCTCCACGTGGTGATCTTTAATAACAGGCTACAACAGGGCAGACTGGCTAAGGTGAAGGGATCGAAGAGGGAAGGCTAACCCGGTACCCAAAATGCCTTGGTGAAGTCGCATGTGTCGAACCGAAAAGGACAAATATCGCAGTCAAGTTGTAAACCGCGACACAGCACATTCCCTTGTTCTGACTACATCCTTTTACTTGCAAAGTCTTTATCGGGGCTTGGTAGCGGGAGGTTGAGAACGTACAACAAAAAAGAAGATATGGCTCTGAAGCATGGAAAACAACAAAAGCAGACATGTGAATAATACATACTTTTATAAATGTTTACCTCAGTCGAATAGAAGGACTGAAATATTATGACAACGTTTTCAATTAGCAATTAGGACCTCGCCATTGACAAACATCGGCAGAGTCTGACATATAGAGGAGAAGATGTCTTTGTATTTGCTACACAGTTGTGTCAGTTACAACGCTTGCTGGTCTCCCCCGCCACGGTTCATCAATGACGTTGTCTCCAGTTATCCAATCTTTCTACCCATTCTTATACCTTCGTCTGGCGAAAACAAGTGTCTCCACCCTGAATCTTCATTGTTCTGCAGATTTCATAAAGTCAAACCATTTCACTTCATAACATGTATAATACCTCGCTGTTATTCCACAATACAAATCGACAGTGAGGCGGCCATGTTGGACAGAATGTTGCAGTACTGCTCGATCGTCACAATCCTTAGATGGAATATTGCTAAAAAGCTAGTTTGTGTCCTCAAATAGATTTTCCGGTGCATATAATATTCCATGCACTAAATAATAAAATTGATGTTACTTAATGACCGCCCCTCGTAAATACGATAGAAAGATATATATATATATATATATATATATATATATATATATATATATATATATATATATATATATATATATATATATATATATATATATATATATATATTCATAAAGAAGTCTGGCGAACGGACACATCTTGTATTACTCTTCGTTTCAAATAAATGGGTTTGCTGACGTCATTAGCCACTCTAAATATAGCCATTTCTTGCCAATATATACATATATATTGTACGAGTCTGAACTTTGTACTGCCGACGTCCCTTTCACAGAGCGTGTTCATCATATCTATGCGTTGAGCTCTGTCAAAAATCTGTTATGATTGGCAAATGAAGCGCATGTACATTTAGTTTGCATCTTGCAAGAAATCATTCTACGACTGAATTAAGAATATATTTCCTTTGGTGGGGCAAATATTTTTTTATAAAGTATTGAAAATATCATTTATTTTTTTTTGGGTTATAACCTCCATAAACTTATATTCACTTATACCAGCATTTAAGTAATGCTTGGAAAGATTCAGCGGATAAAGATTTGTCAAAATGCTCGAACCAATCCAGGACATCCTTTTTCACTTCGTCATTAGTGCTGAAATGTGGACTTCGCAAAAATATTTTTAGGATATAGACAGCTGGAAATCGCTTGGAGCGAGGTGTGAGCTTTAAGGAGCATATGGGAATACCTCCCAGTCGAGTTGCTGCAGATGGCACATAGTGCGGTGAGCTGTATGAGGTCGAGCAATATTTTGCAGGAGCAGGGCGTCCTTTGCGATCAAACCAGGCTGTTTTTTCCGCATTCGGTTATGCGAATCACTCAAAATGCGTATATACTGCTCACTATTATCAGTGGTACTACAGAGTAGAAAATCAACGTGAATGATGCCAAATTTGTCTCAGAAAACACTCGCCATCACGTTTTTAGGTTGAGAGCCGCCGTAGCCGGGATCATCACTTACGGATATACGGCATTCTCTAAAACGTTTACACCATTCAAATGCTTTACTGCGGCTGAGTGTCTTTTCACCGTGTTGTGATTTCAGTCTTATGTAAATTTCCGCAGTTGTCGCGCCTTCTTTCACAAGAAACGTCATCACGACACGCTTGTTTCATTGAAAGCACTGACAGTGATATCCGACATTTTTATTTAATTTGTCACTTGATCGGCCCATGTCAAATTGGCCAACTAGCAAAAAAAGGACACAAGTGCCCGTACCTAATAATAGTAGTATTTTCAACACGCTATAACCCGTATAGGGAGAACTAGAACCAAAAGTCTCGATTTGATTTGAACACCACTATATATATATATATATATATATATATATATATATATATATCACATCATCATGTAGCATGTCGTTTGTAGAACGTCGCTCCCATCACAGTCTGTCTGAAAGAAACTCGTTCCCTTCCCAAAACATTAGCTTCCGCCACTGTCATACTCAGGCATTCCTGGATATCTTGGTGCCATCGTCTTCTTGGTCACCCCTTCCTCTTTTGCCTGGCACCATACCTTCCATCACCGTTCTCTCAAGACCGTTGTGTCTCTTGATGTGAACAAAGTATTTACATTTTCTAGCCAAAATGGAATTGATAAACCAATTCTCCTCTATGCTCAGCTCTTGCCGAATGTCTACATTTGTTCTTTTCTCTGTCCAGGGTATTCTGAGGATCTTTTTGTAACATTTTGACTCGAGGGATTCGATTCTTTGTCTAGAAGTTTTGGTAATCATCCATGCTTCACAGCCATAAGATGCCACAGGAAAAACACAGGCTCTCAAGACATTTACTTTTATCGTTTTGTTGGTGCCCTGCCATAATGTCTTCAGGCTGTTCAATCTCTGCATTGCCATAGCTAGTCTTCTTCTGGTTTCTTTCGAGCACTCACCATTTTTGTCAATTATGGAGCCCAGATATTCAAAATGTGTAACCTGATCTATTTCCTCACCACCCACTGTAAATTTATGCTGATATTGTGTTTTATCGGTGGTCATTGTCTTTGTTTTGTTTATGATCAGATTTTGATCTTTACTATGTCCATTTACGGCTGTAAGTAGCTGCTCTAGCCCTTCCGTACTTCTTGATAATATCACTGTGTCATCTGCGTTTCGTAACTCTCGAATCTCGTACCCCCCAATCGTAAATGGGTCGAAACTTTCAATGTTCTCATCTTCTCGTACATTTCTCATTATACATTCCGCATATATGTTGTACAGATAAGGTGAGAGGATTCATCACTGTCGGACTCCCTTTTGTACTGCAAACCAATCTGATGTTTGCCCAGATACTCGGACAGCGGCTTGTTGATCTTGGTATAATGTTTCAATGAGATGGGCTATATGCAAAGAAAACCCCATTTCCTTCTTGATTCTCCACATATTTTTATGTTTACCATGTCAAAGGCCTTAGTGTAATCAATGAAACACGTGTACAGGTCTACATTAAACTCTCTATATTTTTCATAGATATTCCTTAAATTGAATATGTGGTCCCGGGTCCCTCTGTCTTTCCTAAAACCTGCCTGGACTACGTCAATTTCAGATTCAAACCTTTTCTCTATCCTTCTTAATAGGACTCGCAAGAGTATCTTGCTAGCATGGCTGATCAGTGCGATAGTTCGGTAGTTCGTGCACAGCTTGAGGTTGCCTTTTTTGGGGAGGGGAATATAAATTGATTTCTTCAATGCTTCTTGCCACTCTGCACTGTGCCATATATGTTTACACAGCTTGTGATAGACTAGAGCACATGCCTCTCCTCCTGCTTGTATTAGCTCTGCTGGGATATCATCGCATCCTGGTGCCTTTATATATACACATATATATATATACACGAGGCGTGTTGAAATGAAACCGGACCTAACTGCACCAAGTAGACATTCGTAAGATGGGCATGATCACGTTACTTGAGGGGTAAACAGCACATACTAACCGTAAAGTTTGCAAAATGTCATTATTTTCAGACTCATAGTTTCCTCAGTAGACCGTTGAAAACAGTGTTAGCAAGAAACTGAAATATCGGTACAGATTGTGAATAATACTTAAGTTTCTCGCTAACCACCATTTAAACTGTCCTTAGCGTCACAACGAATTCCTCTGCTAGCGAACGTAAGCTCCGGCGACAGTCCACCCACATTGTCGCATCAATTTTGCCAATGGAATCTTCAGACGCAATAATATGCTCCTGGCTTGGTCTCGGAAGACCTTTAGGTAACTCACGTCTGTTCTTTAAACATCGTTGCCCAGTTCTTTACTGTTGTCTTTAACACACTTTATCATCATACACTGTCTGCATTATGCAATGAATGTCAACTGGTCGACATCCTGCAGCTGTTAGAAACCGAATCACCGCTCGCTGATCAACTCTGGACGGATTCTGTATCACACCTGCCATGTTTTAAACGGTCTGTTGAAGAAACTATGAGTATAATGAAATTTTGCAAAATTGACGGTTTGTATGTGGTGTTTACACCTGAAGTGACGTCATACTGCGCATCGTACGTATGTTCACTTGGTGCAGTTAAGTCCCGTTTCATTTCAACAAGTACGTTTAATGCAGTTCGGTGTTTTATATTCTGTTGCTTTCAATTGTTTATTTCTTGATAACTGCATATTTATGAGAAAACGAATGGCCGAGTAACAAATAGTTGAAACTATGAACAGGAAGAATGAATTGACACTGAAGATAAAATGACAGATTGTCACCAGGTCATTGTCACCAGGTCATTGTCACCTAGTGAGAGAATGCAGAGACTGGTGAAGTTGGATAAAAGAATGTCCAGGAATCGTATGTTGTCATATATACCAATTGATCTGTTCAACACGGTAAGAATGCTGATTGTGGCTTCTCAGCTAGAGTGAGAGGCAGGGTGGTTGCGGATATGAGCGGTAACTATCGTATTTGACAACAACGTACAGTATCAATAAACGAGATCGAGGTAGTGACCGGCCCTGATGTGGTCATCTGGACCACCTTACTGACAGTCGTATCTGTCTCTCAAACCTTTGCTTCGGAAGGTGCAGAAGAGTTGGCTGTATTGTGAGTTGATAATGGGATCTTGTGTGGATCTACTGTCCTGGTCATGATGGGGTTAGTCTAAGTGAATGCGCTGACATATTGGTCTCAGGGGGACCCGCAGTGAGGACATTGACAAAGGAAAGATATGATATTTACAGTTGATCAAAGACTGCCTTTTTTATCACGACACTTCCATCCATGAACCAGCAATGCATAGGGCGTCTCCGTGGCGAAGTGGTTTAGTCGTTGACCTCGTGTTCAGACAGTCGGGGTTAACATTCGCACTGCGATGGTCGGTTCATGATGGCAATTTTTTTCAGGAGATCCCTGGGCTCATCGCTGGAGCTACGGAGTTCGTGCTTTGTGCGATGCTTTCGGGAGACGGGCATGCCATCCTGCAGGAAGAGACCGAGCCACATGGGGAGACCCGCGGCGACTGAAGTCGATCCCTTGCCTTTAACTTTTAACGCACATATTGCAAAGTTTTTAAATCATACTCGCGCCCAGCAGAGAAGAATGCCCGAGTGGACAGAACAGAAGTGTGTACAGCCAGCGAGCTACATGAACCATTAGTATATACTCTCTTCGCCATTTGCCGAGAGAGGCTAAGCAACCACAGAGTGCAATGAGGTCGAATTTAACAGAATAGAACAGAACACAATATTTTAGTCGAAGCGCTAGCACGAATCTTTAACTCATTTCATCTCATCCGTCTACTTTTATCGTTACGCGGCGTGGGGAGATGCAATGTCCTTTAATTTACCATCTGCAGGATTGTGGATATTTTCACTGCCTGCCTCTGAAGTGGCTATTTCAAACCATTTTATCGTCAAACTGTCGTTTAACATTGCTTGCTTTTCCGCCCATGTCGGTAACTGCGTTTTACAGCTGTTCTTCGAGCTTACACCGATTTGTGTTATATAAGTCAGTCCCATACTCCAGCGTTCAACCTGTTTTGTCAGTAGCGTAACCTTGAGTTGATAGGTTTCCAAGGAAGGAACATCAACGTTTTCAAAAGGAAGTAAGAGGTATTGATTGTACAGCGATGTCCCCTTTTCTATCTCTTTGTGTTTACGTGATTCCAGAACTGTCTAATGTGTTAATGAAAGATCAAGCCCGTTTTCCGTTTTTAATTGTGCAAATTAACATGCTTCTTCTTCTTCTTCTTCTTCTTATTCTTCTTCTAGTTCTGTTGTTGTATTTCTACTTCTTCCTCTTCTTCCTATTCGTCTTCTTCTCCTTATTGTTCTTTTTGTTCTTATTCCTCTTCTTCTCCTTTATTCTTCATCTTCTTTTTCTTCTTCTTATAGTTGTTATTGTTTTTTTTTCGTCTTCCCCTTCCTCTTGTTTTTCTTCTCCCTCATCCTCTTCTACTTTTGCTTTTTCTGCTTCTCCTTCTTTTTTCTTCTTCTTTTTCTTCTTCTTTTACCAGTCGCAGTTATTGTTGTTGTACTTCTTCTTTTCTTCCTCTTCTTCTTCTTCTTCTTCTTCTTCTTATTATTATTTTTATAATATTGTAGAGCTCTATATACGCAGCTGACACTTTCGCTTCATCTGTTTCCTGAGTGGATTCAAATACCTTAGTCATCCACTGTACAACCCATGTTCGAACCAGAACCGATGAACTAAGATGTAGCCAAAACCGAAGAACAAAGATGTAGCCAGAACCGAGGAACTAAGATGTAGCCAGAACCGACGAACTAAGATGTAGCAAGAACCGACGAACTAAGATGTAGCCAGAACCGACGAACTAAGATGTAGCAAGAACCGACGAACTAAGATGTAGCCAGAATCGACGAACTAAGATGTAGTCAGAATCGACGAACTAGGATGTAACCAGAACAAACCCCTCCGTCCAAGAAAAGAAACGAAAAAAACAACAACATGCAGTACTGCACGAGCCAAGCATGCAAGCAGAGAAATGCACTTACCGGCTACTACCATCTCGTACAAGAGCTTGGACCTGCACAAGGACTATTGCACTTGTCGATGTACAGGGCGACTAAAAATAAGATTAATATTTATTATCTATATAATTGATTTACGTAGAACAGGAAATTACGTTGCAGATTTGATCGTTTTTATATTCCACATTTCTGCAATTTCTATCATCGTGAGTGAAAACCTCCACTTGTTATTTTCTTTGCCATAACTACACTCACAATTTAACACAGACATTTTCCGGCATACTAAAGAATGAAGCCATTTAGGGTGCCATGTTGGTCGTTAAAGGATATTACGCGATATTTCAATTGTGAAAGGTTGCCGTTTTGGCATTTGTTGCTAAATTTAAAACAAAATATTTGTCAGGTTTAGTATACGAATAGAGGAATATCATTGCGTAGCCATGCTTGAAAAATATTATCTGAAATACTGGAAAAAAACCGAAATGCGCCCATTCAGGGAACCGCAAATCAGCGAAGTACAAATGGAATATAGGAAAAATGAGCTGTACAAATGCAATCCTCCAACTTAGACAAGCGGAGAAAACAGTGGAGTACGTTCAGACATTGCGTGTTGGTTAATTAAGTGGGACGAAGAGATGGCATTCAATAGAGTGAATGGGAATATATAATGACTGTGAACAACATTAAAACTTATGGAGTAAACAAACACTTGACCAATGTATGTAAATGTCTTCGTGTGAATAGCCAATTTACAGTGAGATCAAACATAGAATATTCCGAAAAATGTCGTAATGAGACAGCCGTACGGCATGGTTGTGTACTATCCCCTTTACTCTTTATCACATTCATGCAAAATCATGAAATAAAACAGATGAGAAATTTCACGCATTTGGGAAACATAATCTCTACATATGGCAAAGGAGACATTGAAATCCAACACAGATTTAATAAAGCAAGTAAAATCATTGTTAAAATATCCCCGATATCACAATGTAAATACGTTATAATGGAAAACAAAATGCTATACAACAGTACTAGACCTCATGAAGAGACATCAAACCAAATGGTTCACCCCCGTCAAACACCAAATAGTATCCCACATAATGCATTCCTATACAGATAAAATGGATAAAAAGCCAAGGACCGACCACGTAAACGATGTACAGCATACAAAAATAAATGTAAATCTCTTACATGTACGAAGCAGAAACTAGGGCCCGTTCACAAAAAACCTTTTCACAACCTGATGCTGAAAGGCACAACCAGGACACACGAGAAAAGAAGAAAAAAGAAGTATACAAATATGCAACTAACATTTCATAGATTTAGATGCATCTACTTTCTAAAAAGGCTGTACATATATGCATGTTACCGTTATTATAAAAAACATTAACAGACTCCGTTAACAAACGAATAAATTGCCATTTGTCAGGCGTTCGTTAATAGTAAAACAAAGCAGTATATGCCCGCAATGAGACCGACATTAAGAACATGAACTGCAATGGCAAAATAAACCTTTAAAAGAAGAACAGATGCTGCTAACCTCAAAAAGTATCGGGGTAAAACTGAAGACAAACATAATCACTACTCACGTGCTAATTGCATTGTGGGACTAGAACATAGACTGATATACGGATGAAAAATATTTTGGAAACGCTTGAAATGGGTGCTACCGTAGGCTGCAAAAGATTGATTTGGACAAAGGAGAGATCCAATGACAGTTACTCCAAATGGTACAAGAACGAACATTGCGTTGGCTGGGGCACAGTATGACACATGCAAGACTTATGCCGATTATTTTAGGGGACATAAACATGTTGTTGTTGTGGTTGGCGAAGTGAAGAGACATTCTCAGATAACGGTACAAACAGTTTCATTGCTAATCACATGGACAAATGGGACACAGAGCATACTGGCTACACAAAATGATGATGTTTATTAGCAGAAGCAAAGAAGAGAGCAGAGGATGGTATTCCGAATCAGCAAAGGGCACAGCAGACTTAGGTACCATCTATTCAATATATTTAAGATAGGTGCTACTGACGAATGCATCCGTGGTACTGGAAAAATTACCCCTGAACATGTGCTACAAAATGTCCCGACATACGAGGATCAGAGAAAGCATATGTGGTCATCACCAGTATCAACACTAGATGAGCTCTTTTACAGTTTCGGCAGTCTAAGAATGAGCGCAGCTTTCTTTGAACAAATTCAAGTGGACCTCTGAGATTGTTTGAAGAAGAAGTAGATAAATCGATAAACAAGATAATGATGGTAATGCTAACTACGGGTTTTATTTTTTTTAAATACTTGCTACAATGAAAATAACCGTAAACAAAAATAAAATAGGTTGTACCAAGAACAAAATGTGTATACACGATTAACAGTTTTGAGGCGTTTAGTTGGGTTTAACAATAACTCATCATGAAAATCTGGCCACATTCCTGTTCTCTCTACAGCAGACGAAAGTTTGCCGTTCAATTAACATGTAAACTAGGTAAGCAATTTGAGAATGTAACCTACAGATCAAACATCGCCAGTTATCATTATAATACTAACAGCAAAAAAGGTAACCGTTGAATGCGCAAAAATAGTTCGATAAGTCTAACAGTGCACACCAACATCGACTGCAACCACGGACTTATGTATGCAGGTTTCTTGCAGAACGAAGAAGCTGTTGACCTTTACTGGCTTTAGTTTAATGCATTTGCACTGTTCAATCATTCTATATACCAAGCGCTGATCCATTAAAAAATAACACCAACAGAGTAGAAGGTTAACATGACAGTACTTAAGTAATCCTTATTCTCATATACTGATGGAATAACGTAGAAGCTACCAGGAAATAGAACATTTTTTGATGGAGAAAGAATATATACGGTATCTGCCATCAAATTTGCAGATGGCCAAGCCATCATAAAAAGAACGTAATTAATTACAAAAGCTATTTACCAGGATTAACGACGCAGTGAAGCAAATCATTAACTGAGTGATATAGGCCTGACATTGAAGTGGCATGATCTAATAACCTCAAAACCAGTCTACATACTGATATATTGAATTATCTATCATTCATTGTGTTAGCCATTTTCTGGCATTTTCGAGTTAAATAAGTAAATGACATGTATGTACACATACATTCCTCACGCATACATTCAAAACACACACAACCCCCCCCCCCCCCCCCACACACACACACATTCCTCACGCATACATTCAAAACACACACAACCCCCCCCCCCCCCCACACACACACATTCCTCACGCATACATTCAAAACACACACAATCCCCCCCCCCCCCCCACACACACACATTCCTCACGCATACATTCAAAACACACACAACCCCCCCCCCCCCACACACACACATTCCTCACGCATACATTCAAAACACACACAACCCCCCCCCCCCCACACACACACATTCCTCACGCATACATTCAAAACACACACAACCCCCCCCCCCCCCCCCCACACACACACATTCCTCACGCATACATTCAAAACACACACAACCCCCCCCCCCCCACACACACACACATTCCTCACGCATACATTCAAAACACACACAACCCCCCCCCCCCACACACACACATTCCTCACGCATACATTCAAAACACACACAACCCCCCCCCCCCCCCCCACACACACACATTCCTCACGCATACATTCAAAACACACACAACCCCCCCCCCCCCACACACACACATTCCTCACGCATACATTCAAAACACACACAACCCCCCCCCCCCCCCACACACACACATTCCTCACGCATACATTCAAAACACACACAACCCCCCCCCCCCCCACACACACACATTCCTCACGCATACATTCAAAACACACACAACCCCCCCCCCCCCCCCACACACACACATTCCTCACGCATACATTCAAAACACACACAACCCCCCCCCCCCCCCACACACACACATTCCTCACGCATACATTCAAAACACACACAACCCCCCCCCCCCCACACACACACATTCCTCACGCATACATTCAAAACACACACAACCCCCCCCCCCCCCACACACACACATTCCTCACGCATACATTCAAAACACACACAATCCCCCCCCCCCCCACACACACACATTCCTCACGCATACATTCAAAACACACACAACCCCCCCCCCCCCCCCCCCCCCCCACACACACACGCCACTATGACCTTCTGAGACGCAGATCAGTGTACACAAACTGTCTGTATCAGAAACTGTCACATGTAATTTGTAGATTCAATTGCAGAAATTGGTCATTGTTATCACATTTACATAACAAAAAGAATTGAAAGTGCTGTTCATTTTGAAACGTACAATTATTTTTGATATCATTGTGGTATTTTTTTCATTTTTCATCTTATTTTCATTAGATTTCTTCTATGTAATAAATACAAAAAGACTATTTTCGGAGTCATTGGCCTATAATTTATTTAGTTCCAAATGAAAGTGTAAACCCAATATTGGAATAGAAAATTTCATTTAAAAATTTCTAAATTGTCATCTAAATGTCATTTTAAAAACTGACAGTACTGTCTGTGACACAGTTTTTCTCATTTTTCATCACTGGTGACTTTATCCTAAAAATATTTAATTATAATTGTTACATGTTTTAATTTTAATTTTTTATTTTTAAAAATACAAAATGAGAAAATATCCATTGTTTTTGTATTTTTAAAATTTGATTTCATAATTTTCTTTATCGTCTTCCATTCACACAGTTTTACAATATGACAGTAGTGTACGTTATTGACAATAACAAATCCATAATTGCTAAAATACTGTCATTTTTTGCATTGTGTACGCCAAAAGTGATGGACAGAACCAAAGATGCAGCAGTGAAAGATAAAACTGACAGCAGCCATTGAGTCATAGCTGGCTGCTTGCATCAGAGTCAGTGGTTACTACTGACCAATACCGTATTCCACCTCTAAGTGGTGGCCCTGAAAACAGACTGCAACCATGCTGCCTGGCTAAGAGTTTAAAGGATAGAAAAGGGAAGGTAAAACCAGTACCTATAAAATGTGCTGAAATAGGATATATTGAACCAAAAAGCAAATGTACCGTGGCCTTGCTATAATCTACGACATATTGCCACATACATCTATTTCAGGACAAATGTCAAAGAAGAAAAATGATAACACTGTCAGGAAAATATATTCAAGAAAATTGATTTATTAAAGATCTTAGAAGCTTTGCTTACAACACATACAGCATGTGAGGTTATAGGCAAAACATGTTCAGGAAGTATTAACTTGACCAGTTCCAGAATATCCTTCAGACATTCAATCGGCTAATTGTATGAAGCCAACTAGAAAAGAAATCTGGGAAGTTATTTTACTTCTGAAAGATAATAAATCCACTAAACCAGATGGTGTCTCAATAGAATAATTAAAACAGACATTAAAACTTCACCAGTAATGAAGTTTTATATAGAGAAAACATCAGCAGACTGGAAGAAATACTAAGTAGTTCAATTACTGGAAAACGAGGGGTCTGTAACGGAGGCAAATTATAGGGGTAGCGGATTGAACTGGATAACTTTAGAATGACTGAAAGAAATCATAGATAAACAGCTGAGGAACGAGCGGTCAGGTTTTGACGAAATAGATTCTATGTTGACCAGATAAATGCACCGCGATGAATTGTTTAACGTGGTGTAGACTGAAATGCATAACTTTATATCGGATTAGTAAATTATGAGAAAACATTTGATAGTTTAGACAGGGAATCACTTTGAAATTGCTCAGACACTATTGAGCGTCACTGATGTTCCCAAACATAATTAAGAAATCTAGAGTTCTACAAGGTGAAGAGCTTTCCGAGACCTTTGAGATAGAAACTGGGGTGAGAGAGCTGCCTCTTATCACTACTCATCTTTCCACTAGCTGTTGACTGGGTGATGAGAACATGGCTTTTGCTTACGAAAAAATTAGGATCTGCGCGTGGCTGATGAATAGGCTCTTTATTCTCATAACCACAACCAATTGCAAAATAAAATACATCTGCTGACTGTTTGGTTCATCAAATTAAGCCGAGTGTTCACAAAGAACAAAAACAGTATTGTGAATAAAAGCACTAAATGACAGTGAGAAATTTAGGGGGCACACGATACTGCTTGAGGTAGTTTCATTCATATATCTTGGTAGCAGTATGGACTAGTTTCGAGGTACTTATATATTTCAAATTAAGAATACTGCAAAAGGCAAATAGGCTTTTATTCCGTTATGTGAATTTCTGGAAATCGAAAGAATTAAGTCTACCACAAAAACACAGATCTTCAAATACAATGTCATATTCCCTTGATCGTATGGCTCTGTGACGTCTCGAAAGAAGAAAAGTACAAATAAAAAGAAACAGGCTTTCATCAATGGAAGAATGTACAAAAATAGGGGAATAAAATGGTATGATAAAGTCAATAATATAAAACTGTGTGAAAATCAGAGCATACGCCATTGGGAATAGACGCGAAAATAAGACATTGGCGATAAAAAGTACAGCATTATGGAAACCCCCTGATAGTATCACAAATCAGTCTGCTTTGGAATCGTAAGAACAAAAGAACTAGCGGTAGACCTAAACACTCGAAGTCGAGGCAACCATAAAAGCGGCATTAATGATGTCATTATATTCATAACGGGCAGATGTTCTGCATGGGTCATCTAGTTAATATTATTATTATTATTAATATTAATATTATTTTTCGGCGTTTTTCCTGAAAAGGACGTTGAGACGTTGTGTCGGGACTGCGTCTTTCTGCCTGACACGTCCGATTTTAGTTGTGTTTTTTTTTGTTGGGTACCGGGGGCTGCCTTCCCACTGCGATCCCACTGCGATCCCTATCCCTTGGTCAAACTACACTAGTGACTAGAACAGCCTTTTCCAGGGTCGCCACGTATAGTGTCCTGACCAGTTGTGGTTCGATGATCCTGGTGCACGCTTAATGCTATGAGTCGCTGACGGCTGTCAGTTCATGAATTGATGCATATTTGTCTAAGCAGATTTGAGTCTCAAAAACACAACTGTAGCAAAAATGTGATATTTTTTCGAATTCTGTGTACAATTGTATACGTGCAATCGGGATCCGTACAAAATGTAGTTTTATCTATCATAATTTCACTTCACATTTGTTGCTTTCTGTTTTCAACAGTTATTCTTTTTTGTACGAGGCGTATTCTAATGAAACCGGACCAAACTACAACAAGTGAACATACGTACGATGCGCATGATAACATCACTTCTGGTGTAAACAGCACATACTAGCCGTCAAGTTTGCAAAATGTCATTATCCTCCGTCTCAGTTTCCTCAGGAAGCCGTTGAAAATATGGCATGTGTGATACAGAATCCGTTCAGAATTGATTAGCGAGCGGTGATTCGATTTCTAACAGCTGAAGGATGTCGACCAGTTGACATTCATTGTAGAATGAAAGCAGTGTATGTGACAAAAGTGTGTGTAAGACAACAGTGAAGAATTGGGTGATGTTTAAAGGACGTGAGTTAACGCAACAATATGAATTGACTTTTTCTCGGAAGATCTTTCGTTAACTTACGTCCTTCTTTCATTTGAACACGCCTCGTGTCTGTTGCCATTTTTATCTTAATTATCTCTCTCTCACCCTCTATTTTTTTTCTTTTATTCTCATAATATGTATTCCTTTCTCTTTACACAAACTTCTTGATTTTTCGTTCATTAATTTGAATCTTCCCCCGTTACTCTGTCTCTACATATAATTATTGTTTTCTCTCTCTTACTTCCTAATCACAATATCCTTACCTCTTCATGTCTTTTTCTCCTTTTAACTTACTATCTACTTTTTAATCACACTCTTTCCCTTACACGTACTCCCTCTTGTTTATTAACATTGAATCGATGCCTCTTAAACAACATAAACTCCCATCTTTGTAGCTTGTTCCCTTGTCTATAACACTGTTTCTTCTATCTTTTTTCATATTTTCTGTCAGCAATAAACCACTTTGATTATCTCATAATTTCTAATTAACAACATTATTCCCTTCCTGTTTGAGCGTAAATGTCGTCAGAACGAGTGATGATATTGCAACCACTACCGGCGGCAGACAATATGGTGTGCTTGCTATTCTTCTGTTTAACATTTACATGGACAAAATTGCATCATATCCCAGTCAAATTGAGACATCTGAAGCAGAACAGAATTCAATACACGAATCACTCTTTGCAGACGTTCAGGTTCTGCTTTCCGAAGATGAAAATAAACTGCAAAATTAAATAAACGCGCTTGCGAAAACCTGTGCTCCTTCTTCGTCTGCGTTCGTTTTCAATCTCCCGCTACCAAGCTTTGAACAGGGCTTTTGCTAGTAGCAGGGTGTAGTCCAGCGAACGGAATGCGTTGTGTTACTAGTTTACAGCTCGACTGCGATATTTGCACATTTTGGCTCGACACATCAGTCTTCGGCACATACTTTTGCTAAATAGAATATGTAAATTAATTAGAGGAAATCGGGATTTATGATGACCAGTAGAACACTTGGACCACTCAACATAAGTGTAAATAAAATCGATCAAGTATTTGAGCAGCATATTTTTGGCAGACGGCAGGATCGACAGGGACATTGAGACTAGGTGTCAGAAGGCACCCGATCATTAGTTTGGCAACAAATCAACAGCTGATAAACAGTATATTTATGCCAATTCTGTGCTACAAGTGCCAAACATTGCCTCTGTCCAGGGCGCATGAGAACAACGAATTTCGAGGTGTGAAAAGGTATATTTTAGGAAGGTCATCGCTGTTACCAGGAAATATAGAATATGGATTGACAACATGGTCTTGTGCAGAATACATTTCCACTCCCAAAATAAGTTGGTTTGGTCATCTCATGAAAATGCACCCTCATCAACTTCCACGGATGGCTTACAGGGTTGGCAGATTTGGCTAAAGCGTAAGTTTGCGACTGCGAGGCAGGTGGATAGCTGACATTAAAGTAACTGTGCAGCAACACGGGCTCACATTGACCGACGAAACGCACTTGGCGCAGGACAGACGACTTAAGCTCCAACGGCGTTAAACGGTACAAGTGGAAAGAAACTATTTCCTTTCTCTCGACATTTTCCTCGACAATGCGCTTCTTCCAAACTGTTATATGTTTAGTCCATATCATACTGGCCGATTGGCCCACCGAGTCGAATCTCCACATGTAGCTGTTTGTAAGTTTTAATGAACGCTGGGATACAGCAAGCTTCATCCATATAAATGTACCACATGCAGACGTAATAAAAATAAACGTATCGAGCGAAAATGAAGAGTTAGAGAATCCAACCCCCTCCCTCTCTCTCTCTCTCACTCTCTCTGTCTCTCTCTTACTCTTACTCTTACACCCCCTTCTCCACAGCTCTTTTCACTCATTAAACTTTATTGCTCCCCGCGGTCCTCCGTAAAGTTCTCTCAGAGACAGAGATGATTAAAACCAAACGACCCAGAACAAAAGTTTAGATTAAATCTTCATTTCTGTTTCTTCCTACAGAAAGTTTCTCATGAGTCTCTGACCGTCGCTCCAACAATTCCCTCAGAGATAGGTCTGCAGTAGGAAGGAGACACCGTCACGTGTTTCTCTGTCTGAACAACATCCAATAGAAAATCTTGTGTCTCGTATAAAGTTCGCTTTTGGCATGAATTTTGTTTTGTTTGCATCTTTGCATTAATTCTAGTTTTGTCTGTCTTCTTGATTGCTCTCTCTTCATCTCTCTTCTCGTTTCCTTCGATCTCTATCGCTCTCTCTTTGTGTTTCTCTTCATCTGTAACCCACTCTCCTGTCTCTCTCAATCTCTATCCCCTTCTCTTCTCGCCTATCTCTATCTCTATCCCACTGTCGTTTCTCTCCATCTATATCCTGCTCTTTTCATGTCTCTCTCTCCATCTCTACCCCACTCTCGTTTCTCTCCATCTCTATCCCACTCTCGTCTATCTCCATTTCCATCCCACTTTCGTCTCTCTCCATCTCTATCCCACTGTCGTCTCTCTCTATCTCTATCCTGCTCTTTTCATGTCTCTCTCCATATCTATCCCACTCTCGTCTTTCTCCATATCTATCCCACTCTCGTCTCTTTCCATCTCTATCCCACTCTCGTTTCTCTCCATCTCTATCCCACTCTCGTCTATCTCCATCTCTATCCCACTCTCGTCTCTCCATCTCTATCCCACTTTCGTCTCTCTCCATCTCTATCCCACTCTCGTTTCTCTCCATCTCTATCTCACTCTCGTCTATCTCCATCTATATCCCACTCTCGTCTCTCTCCATTTCTATCCCACTTTCGTCTCTCTCCATCTCTATCCCACTGTCGTCTCTCTCTATCTCTATCCTGCTCTTTTCATGTCTCTCTCCATATCTATCCCACTTTCGTCTTTCTCCATTTCTATCCCACTCTCGTCTATCTCCTTCTCTATCCCACTCTCGTCTCTCTATATCTCTATCCCACTGTCGTCTCTCTCTATCTCTATCCTGCTCTGTTCATGGCTCTCTCCATCTCTATCCCAATCTCGTCTTTCTCCATCTGTATCCCACTCTCGTTTCTCTTCATCTCTATCCCACTCTCGTCTATCTCCATCTCTATCCCACTCTCGTCTCTCCATCTCTATCCACTTCTCTTCTCATCTCTCTACATCTGTGTACCCTCTCGTCTCTCTCCATCTCTATCCCACTCTCGTTTCTCTTCATCTCTATCCCACTCTCGTCTATCTCCATCTCTATCCCACTCTCGTCTCTCCATCTCTATCCACTTCTCTTCTCATCTCTCTACATCTATGTACCCTCTCGTCTCTCTCATCTCTATCCCACTCAGGTCTATCTCCAACTCTATCCCACTGTCGTCTCTCTCCATCTCTATCCCACTCTCGTCTCTCCATCTCTATCCACTTCTCTTCTCATCTCTCTACATCTCTGTACCCTCTCGTCTCTCTCATCTCTATCTCACTCTCGTCTCTCTCCATCTCTATCCCACTCTCGTCTCTCCATCTCTATCCACTTCTCTTCTCATCTCTCTACATCTCTGTACCCTCTCATCTCTATCTCACTTTCGTCTATCTCCATCTCTATCTCACCCTGGTCTATTTCCATCTATATCTCAATCTCGTCTCTCTCCATCTCTATCCACTTCTCTTCTCGTCTCTCTCCGTCTCTGTACCCCTCTCGTCTCTCTCCATATCTATCCCACTCTCTTCTCGTCTCTCTCCATCTCTATCCCACTCGTATTTATCCATATCTATCCTAATCTCGTCTCTCTCCATATCTTTCCCACTTTCGTCTCTCCTCATCTCCATCCCCTCCCGTCTCTCCTTTCATCAACTCTATCCAATTATCTTCTCGCCTCTCTACTTCTCTATCTAAATCACTCTATCGTCTCACTTCAACACAATGGCCGCTCTTCTCGCCCCTCTTCATCTCTAATCCACTCTCTTCTCGTCTCTTTCCATCTTTATTCCACTCTCTTCTCGTCTCTTTCCATCTCTATTCCACTCTCTTCTCGCCTCTCTTCATCTCTATTCCATTCTCTTTTTTTTTTCTTCCTTTCCGTCTTCATCTTCCGCTCTGTTCTTTCATTTCTTTTTATCTCTCCGTTTCCTCTCTCTCTCTACCACTGTCTTTATTTCCTTTTCCCTACCTCCTCTCTCTCATTCTTTCTTTTCCACTCTGCCTCCATAGCTCCTTTAATATCTCGATATATGGACTCTAAAAATAACTTTTAAAATGTTAATAGCAGATAATGCCATCGATGATGTAGTGTTACATACGTTTTCATATTCATATATAATGTACTTACATACATGCACATATATATATATATATATATATATATATATATATGTAAATATATATGTTTATATGTATATATATATATATATATATATATATATATACACACATATGTATATATATATTTATTATTATAAATGTATATATGTATAGTCTCCTATTTTGCTCAATGTGAGCATGAATTTCCCCACTGCAACTCTCAGCCCACTCCCATTTACAGACAAGATTGATCTATGCGTTGTTCATATAGTAATTATTTTTACCAGATGAGACCGCTAGCCATATTCACAATCCTATTTTGTAACCTATTACAGCATTACATATATGCCCGTCCTATTTATGTATCCCACAATTCCATTCGGATTGTTTACACACATATACTGGTTGATGTTGTTGTTTGTTGTTTCGAATGCCCACAATGAGTGGGTTACTCTTGTGTACGCCCTGAAAAGGACGCTAAGTGACGAGTTGTACTAGCTTTCCTCACATCCCCCGAGCGTGCTGATGAAGGTGGGCCGGGTTTACTAAATATTCTTGGCTTCATCTGCGTGTCGCTCACTACTACAGGAATCACGTTGATTCCTCTGATAATAGAAGTGCGTCAAGTCGATGTATATGTAAAAGTACAACACTCTTTAATGTAGGAGTACCTAATATCAACTTTAGAAGCACTTCCGCAGCAGTTGTCTCCTTAGAAACTGTCACATCATATAACTATGTGTAAACGTATTCTTCTTGTCATTGTGTCACTCCAGCCGGAGTATAGTACCACAGAAACAATGTACATCAATTGGGGGAAGGCCTACTAACGTTTGGTCAGGCAAAATGTACTGATCAGAAATGTCAGGCATAACACACTGACCAAAACCCTCACCTCGGCTTTTTAGTAGCCCTTCCTGAAAACGGGCTGTTTTCATGGCTAACGAGGTGGGGGGTCGACGTGATCCCCTTAGTAATAGGTGACACGCAGATGAAGCCAAGCATAAGCACAACCGCCTGGAGAATCGCAGTCCACTTTTATCAGCACGCTCGGAATGTTAGGAAATCTACTGCAACCCGCCACTTAACGTCCTTTTCAGAGCATACAAAAGAGTAACCTACTCATTGTGGGCATTCGAAAACAAGAACAACCACAATTAGGAAGCCTGCACCAGATCCGTTGAATGAATTTACTGTGGTCATTTCTGCATCATTTTGGTTTATATGGATAGGTCGCTAGGCGCATGCACAATTCTACTTAGTTGACATTTACGGCTTGATTTAACATTCAGGGGTGCTATTCTTTCCTCCTCAGTAAGGGACTCCGGGATCTACTTGAGGAAATAGCAAACGCTGGCAGAAGAAAATGTTGCAGGTTTTCCAATGAAAAGGGCAACTTTTCTATTAGGTCTTATCCACCGGAGAAGAGCGTGACAGAATGGTTTCAAGGTCTACCTGCCGACAAAAAGGGCAGCGGTTCGAATCCCGATATGGCATATGTTGTTTGTCATTTGAGGGTAAAATGTTCAAACACAGCCGCCACACGACGTGGCGACAGCAGTGGCGAAGCGGCCTGTAGTTTTCAGCCCAACAAAACCCCTCGACTACGCCAGCAATGGGAAGAAGTCGTTTTGACAGACTGTTTATCCACATATGCCACCAGGCGAGGTGGGGAGACGTAGTTTTCTGTCCAGTACCAAACGCTACGTGAGGTCTTCTAATGCCGATTTAGAATATCCACAACATTTCCTATCCAGCTCGTTATCGCAGTGCGTTATAGGTACACAGGAGTAGTTTGGGAGGTTGCATTCTCATTAGGTAGACTTAACGTTCTCCACATCACTATATTTGATACAGGATTTTGCTTCAACAATGTTTCACATTTCTTAATTCCGCATTCTGTCTCTTCTAGTAGTTGAGGACTTTCCTGTAGCATCTAATTCTTCATGTCGTGATCTTTCTCTCTGGAGATTTGATTAAATGTTTCACACTGATAACAGAACGTTGCCATAAATATACTGAATATACCGCCCCAGCATCCCAACTTAATTATGTATATCCGACATCGGCATTATTCCCTACTGACAAACCGGAAGTTAATAGTCCCCTAGGCAGTTTAGTTGTGGTCCCACTTTATTTGCAACTACTGTGAAGTCGCTATTGCTAGTCTGTATCAGCTATTGGTGTTCCCTTGGATCAATTATCTTTTTGGAGAATGAGTACCTTCTGCGGGGCTAGCAGCTTGTTATCTCTAGAAAGATGCCAGAGTTTCAATTTTGGGGATAAAAACCACATCAGCGAGTAGCGCTGAAAAGGAACATTTTCCTATTCTCAGTTATTACCTAAAAACGGTACTAAATCGTTCAAAACTTGTTTTAAACTTCATTATCTGCCCTTAAAGCTCTGCAATATGTTGGTCATTGTTAACCTAAACTTACTCAATCAGCCGTAGATGTTAATCAATTTATTACATCCCCTCAAATACATCTGGCAATGACAAGACTGTACAGACTGGCTAACACGCGATCAAGTCAAGAACAGCACCATCAACCGTACAAACAGTCAAAAAAATACTGATGACTGCAAACGAAAAAGCATGGCTGAAGAGATGGGCAATGGGGAATACTGGGAGAGATCTACAACTATATGGACATCCTAAAGACAACATCCACCTCCTGAAAAGGAGAGATCGAAACTCCATTTTCCTACTTTGCACTCAACACATGCAACTAAAAAGTCACTTGAACAGAATCCAACCAGAACATACTCCAGAGTGCCGGCTGTGCACACATCCCTATGGAACTGTTAAGCACCATCATTTTGAATGGCATACACTTGCAGATAGCCCTATATGGCATTGTGCCACATTTGGCTGGATCAATTACCAATTAATCATCAGAACCCGTATCATTCCCTATGGAGCACTGGTTTTCAACAAATATACCCCCCTCTTCCCCCCCCCCCCCGTCTTTCTCTTTTGACCCATATGTCACAGCTCAACTCTCGTCTTTGCAATCTCTTTGAAATTTGCATCTGGATCTATCCATCATCCACGAGTAGACTTGCCTCTATTTCTCTAGCTTCGGGAGATCCAGAACAAAGACTGCCTTGTAATGATATCAACTAGTTTCCTTAATGCATGTCTTTTGCAGCGCAAACGCCTTATCTTCCTGTCCTGTACCAACATAAAATTCCCGTTTTCTTCCATAGTTCCACATTTGTAATCATATCACGCCATATCAATCTCTATTTAAACGCCTTCTCGTCCTGTCCTGCACCAGCATTATCTTTTCGGTTTTCTCCGAAAGCACCATATTTGTGATCTTATTACACCATTTCAATCCCTTTACGAGTATTCTGCCCAGATATCTTTCTATGAAAGTCAGTACCGTTGTTATACTTTGTTATAATGATTTTCGATGTTTCAGAATCATATAATAAAACATTGGATTTGACGATTTTTATTTTTGTTGAAGGATTTAATTCCTTTGGATTTCCATAAGTTCCCAAACGCAATGAAAGCACTTCTCCTCTTTTGTGCTTACGTATTATGACAGATCTATCGGTTGCCTCCCTTTTTGTCTATATTGCTACCAAGATTTATTGAGGCGCTCACGTCTTGTTTGAGTTTCACCCAAAACAAGTACATTCATTTTGAAATTATGTGTTTTCATTGAATCAAAGTCCGTTGCAGCATTCAGGAAATATGCCATTGACAATCCTCTTCGAGTAAGTTCGATTTTGAACTGCCAGTTCCGACGCTGTCCAGGAACGACGTTCATGTTCACGGTCTATTTTCCATGTGTTTCTTGGTCTAACTCTCTTCCACTTCCGTTGGGAATTTCATGAAGGGCCTGTCTGTTCACACTTGATTGTGCTTTCCATAGCGTTTGCCTGCATTTGATCTGTTGCTCCACTGGTTGTTATTGACTCCCTTCCCATGGATCTTGACTCCTCACCATGTCATGCTAGCCTATACCCATTATCCTCCGTAGACTTTCATTGACGAACGACTGGATGTTTCTCTTATTTTTTCTGGGTGTGTTTCTTCAAGTTTCTGCTCCGTACAGTAGTATAGACTTGACATTGGAATTGATAGATCTTAACTAGGTATTATTCGTTTTTTTCTGGGAGTCCTATATGTTATTTATTAACACGGGGAACTGAGACGCTAGTCCAGTCAGGCACAACATACTGACCAGGACGCCGCAGCAGGGTCAGGCACAACATACTGACCAGGACGCCGCAGCAGGGTCAGGCACAATTCACTGACCAAAACCACTATTCCTCTTCCCTGTAGCGTTCCTTGAAAACGTCTGTTTTCTAGGCAGCCTGGCTGCCGAGATGTAGATCTATGCGATCCTCGTAATAGTGAGAGCTACTCAGATAAACATAGCACAACCGCTTGGAGAACTCGCGATTCACCTTCATCAGCATGCTCGTGGTGTGAGGAAAGCTGCTACAACCCGCCACTTAACGTCCTTTTCAGGGCGCACAAAAGAGTAAACGTACTCATCGTGGGAAATAAACAACTATATTTAGTAACATGTCTTTGCCCTTCCAATTCTAGTCCTTTGATCTGCTTCCGTATGTCTGGAATGTTTCGGGTTTTATCGTGTGTATTCGTAAACCAAAAATCTTGGACCGCTACTAAATGCGTATTGACAAATGAAATTATCTTTTTTTTTTCTTCATGCAATAAATTATCTGCGTGTGGCCAATAGGTTTAACCTTGGTTATTCATAACCAGTTGGTTATATTAAAGGCATAGGTAGACCGATAGTAGACACTTCTGGTGCGGATGTAAAAAGTAAAGTAACCCATAGCATTACTGCCATAGGGGTGTGAGGTGTTAGCGATCTCACATTTCAAAGATTCGGCTATATGAGGGCGGTAGCCATCTCCTCTCTCTCGCCGCTTTTACTTCCAGGACTGAACCGGTACCCATTTAAGGCTGGGTCGACCGGGGGCCGTTGCGATCTGAAAAAAAACATTTCCGTCTCAACTGGGGAATGAACCCATGATCACTCAGATGCGAAGCCAGCGCTAACCACTGCGCTACGCGGATCCCTTGTGGTATTGCCTTGTAATTGTGTCATTGGAAAGTCTTGAATTTCTTGGAAAGGTCTGCCTGTTTTTTTAGTTTCATTGCGTTCCTACGCTTCAGTCCTTAGTGTGTTCATCTTATTCTATGTATAATCGTGTATGGTACTAGCATCGACAACTCCTTGTTGTTGTTGTTGCAGATATTGTTGTTGTTTGAATGCCCACTGTGAGTAATACTACTATTTTGTACGTCTTGACAAGGGCATTAATTAGCCGGTTGCAGTAGCTTCCCTCACATCCGGATCGTGCTGATGAAGGTCGGCTAGTATCCTATTGGCGGTTGTGCTATGCTTTTCTTCATCTGCGTGCCGAAAACTACTACGCAGATTACGTTGATTTCTCCACCTTCTTAGCCAGGTTACCTTGAAAACAGCCCGTTTCCAGGGAGACCTACATAGAATGAAGGTGTGGGTCTTGGCCAGTCTATTTTACCTGACCCTGTTCAGTATGTTCTGCCTGACCAGACATTAGTCTCCCCTGCCCAATGGTAACTCCTATAATGGGGATGTTACTTATGAACCTCACTCTGCACTACATACAGAATGACCACTGTCAATTGTCTTAAGATCGCTCGGGATGTAGGAAGAACCACTGTAACTAGCTATCAAAAAATGCCAAGAGCTAATTGAGCTCAACTGGCGTAGTTTTGAACAACACCAGCAACAACAACAATAATATACATCCATAACTACATAAATATCAATCGAAATAACTCAAAAAAGTTGTTTTGCAGGAATCCAATAAGTCGGCCGGCAAGATTGTTTGCTCAATACTCGCCTGCGGAGACTAAATTGAACGAACTGTGCGTAGTCATTTCAACAATGTCTACATTGTAGCTTGCTAAGCCCTATATACTTTTCTTCATGGCCCGTACTAAAGTTTCCAGGCATCGCATTCTCGATGTATTTGTTCGTCATTGATCAAGTCTCATTCTGAATTGAGGGTAAAAGTCCAAGTGTTGTTCATCGATCCTGTCTGCGGCTCATTGTGCTTGCCTGGCATTCCTTCGATCAGAAGTCTTTTCGTGTTGTATTCATTTTGTTTCTTCCTGTAATTGAAAGAGCATATTTGCTTTCTCTTGTGTATACTTTCCTGGCTATCGGAGGTGGGTCGATGTATTTTGTTCCTTCACCTTGTCATCATAATCTGTCTTGTTATGCCCATTTGACATATACTACTACTACTACTACTACTACTACTACTACTACTACTGCTGCTGCTTCTGCTGCTGCTGCTGCTGCTGCTACCACTACTACCACTACTACCACCACCACCACCACTACTGCTGCTGCAACTACCACTACTAATAATAATGCTAACACGTCTACTACTAATAATAATGCTAGCACGTCTACTACTAATGCTGCTACTAGTACTAATACTACCTACTATTACTACATGTACTACCTACTGCAGCTGTTACTACTACTACTACTAATACTGCTACTACTATTACTACTGGTACTGCTACCACTGTTACTATTATTACAGCATTTACCACATACTGTCACTACTACTACTATTACCACTACTACTCCCATTAGTACTATTACTACTTTTCTACTACTACTCCTACTTCCTCTACTTCTGTTACTGCTACTACACATTTTCCTACTAATACTACTACTGCTACTCAATTTTTTCACTGTGTCTTTTTATTATATACTACAAAAGCCTAAAAATATTTTATCCTGAAATAAACACCTACAAATATGATCTGCCCTACTCCAGCAGGAAAGAAAGAAAAAAACACCCAGCATAAAGTACAAGGGTGATTGTTAAATTAACCGTCTATGTTGGACGTAAACGTCAAGAGACACACAACTCGAGAACACGGGCATTCACCCAGAAAGCTCCACCAATAAGATTACACATTGTCAGAAAAAAATTTACTACTTATAGTAATCCCTTCACAACCAGCCACTGTTTCTTGTCTCGTGAGATATAATGTAGCCTATACGTTATCTATATACATGGAAGAATAACGGAACTGATTCTAGTTCTGCCTAGCAGGACACTTATAGCAAGCCGCATACAAATTTGGTGATTTTTTGTTTGTTTCTTAAGCGTTTGTCTCACTAGTTGCTACTGGCGGAGGCGCGCCAATTCCACCCCAGACCATAATCCTTTGGGCGATATCAGGACGCATAATTCAGTGCTTGGATGCATGTGTGCGTCTGTATGTACCTATGCTAGGTTTGTGCGCCCTCAGAAGCTAGCCCAACCAAAGTGCAATGGAAGGGCCTCACCATGAGGGCGCGTGGAAAGTTGTGCAAGAGTTTCACTGTGGGATAGAGTCAAATGAAACAGAGTGAGGAGAGAGGAGAGGATGATCTTCGCCAAGTGTTAAACATCGTCCACAACAAGCTGCATACAATTTGGTGATCTAGTAAGGTTGGCCTAGTTATAGTCGGCGGAAATGAAATACCATATATTAGTTCTTTGAACTCTCTCCTTGCTCTCTCTTCTTACCTGACTATGTTTCATTTTACTCTGTCCAACAATCACCCTCTTGCACAACTTCCACAACTTTCACACACAGCCCTCAGGGTGAGACCCTTCCATTGCACTTTGGTTAGCTGACTTCTGATAGCGCACAAACCTAGCAAAGGTACATACGGACGCACACATACATCCACGCACTGGTTTATGCATCTTAATATCGTCTAATTGAATACGGTCAGGGGTTAAGAAGCTGTGTAGCGCATGAGCTGCAGTGGTCAGAGACCCATAGCTGACTGCTAGCGCCAGGGCCTGCGAACCAGAGCTGCCAAGACCCTACACCTCCACGCGGTGATCCTGGATAACAGGCTGCAGCAGGGCAGACTGGCTAAGGAGAAGGGATTGAAGAGCGAATGCTAACCTGGTACTCAAAAAATACTTGCTGAAGTCGGATGTGTTGGACCGAAAGGTGCAAATATCGCAGTCAAGCTGCAAACTACAATACAACGCATTCCGTTCTCTGGACAACATTCTGCTACTTAAGCCCTTTCAGGGTTTGGTAGCGGGAGATTGAGAACGAACGCAGAAGAAAAAGAAGAAGAAGAAGAAGAAGAAGAATACGGTCAGGGATGGAATAGGCGCGTCTCTACCAGTAGAAACTAGTGATGCAAGCACGTAAAATAAAAAATGAAAAAAGTCGGTGGAAATGAAATGCCATAAATTTGAAATGTGGATAATAGTTATCCTGTGAAAGATCGTAGAAGAAGAACTATAGTATATGGTCCTGCCACTTAATTGAACGACATATCACAAGTCAAAATATGTACATGAACATCAGTTTATCATCATCATCAGGTGCTCTGTCGGTTGGCGTTCATGGACTTTCATCCTCTTCTATCACGTGTGCCGTTTACTAACTTTGTTGTTGATTGTTGTCCGTGCCATTCTCTCAGGCTGTCCAATATCTCCTTTCTCGACTTTCCTGTGTCTTTCTGTCGTGCTAAAATTTCTGTTCTCACGACGTGTGTGACAGTTTCAGCTGTAGCATGGGCGTTTGGGCGGGGGGGGGGGGGGGAGAGAGTTGGGCTGGATACTCTAAAAACAAAGGTTGCCTGACTACGTGCCAAGGTCCATCGACCGTTCGACACTTGGTCGACAAAGTAAAGGAGATGTTTAAGTATAAGACTTTGTCTGGTACAGGGGTCGCGGTTCAGAGCTGACCACTCTGGCTTTCGGAATTGACGTAGGTGGAGGTGACAGTCAGATGTTGCGGCTACTGACAACGACTTCAATAGTGATAGTCATCCAATAACAATTAATTGAAGTTAGTTATTCTTCGTACGCAATTGAGAGTAGTTCCAAATTATAATGATGGCTAAGTCAGACAACTTCTTCTTCTTCTTCTTCAGTCAGACAACTAATAGAAGACCATTGGACAGCCATGTTGTGCTTGAGACTATTAAATATACACTGCAAGGAGGAACTCAGCGGACTGGCTGGAAGAAACTGAGAAGCTGTCAGGAGTCTGAGAGAGAGTGAGTGTGCAGGGTGACTGGATTAGCATACACCTCGAGTTTTGGATAGTCGCTCAATAAGTGTTTACGTTAGACACCATGTGAACAGTAAGAGATCTGAATGTGTGTCGTATGTGGAGGACACTTTGTGGACCAATTATAGGTGAATGCACAAATCGACTAAATACGTGATCGCAAGGGAGCACGTGTTACGATTATAATTGACGTGATCTAATTACATATGAAAGCACAGATCGTCTGATCATAAGTGATCCTATTGTACATGAATGTACAGATCATCTAATTGAAAGTGATCTGATATGTGAATGCACAGAATTACTGAGTACGTAATCCGATCGTGAGGACGAGTTTGTGATTGTGTATTGAGTGTGCAGATAGTAGAGTTCAGCGGCAAAAATCTGGGTTATGTAGTTTAGGAGAAATATGAAAAGTAAGTGCTTAAAATCCCTATATATATATATAAGGATTATTTAGTTTAGATGCCCTTTGCTTTTTGTTGATATTCAAGTTATTAAATCATATTATTTTTGTTGGAAAGTGTTAACTGTATCATTTGCTGTGTGAAATCGTGTCGTGGTGTAGATACATGTTGTAACTCTTTAGATAAGTAAACTAATCAGCTAAAGTGTGACAGCATATATCTACACCACGACGCAATTTTCCACAGTGAATAATACGAAAAGAAAACTTTCCAACAAAAATGATATGATTTAATAACATGAACATCAACAAAAAGCAAAGTACTGCTAAACTAAATAATCATTATATATATATATATATATATATATATATATATATTTATTTATTGAACTACGAAAGGAAGTTTTAAGCAGTAGCTTTTGATGTTTCCCCCCAAACTACATAACCCAGATTCTTGCCACTGCACTCCCCTATCTGCACACTCAACACCCAATCACAAACTCATACTCACGATCGGATTACGTTCTCATTCGCTATGTGTATTTAAATATAATCAGATTACTTTCAATCAGGTGATCTGTGTATCCACGTGTAATTAGGTCATGTCAGTTATTATCCGATCACGTACTCACTTGTGATCATGTACTGTATTGATCTGTGCTTTCTTCTTCTTCTTCTTCTTCTTCTTCTTCTTCTTCTTTTTCTTCGTACGCAGTCAGACAGTAACCATTATTTTTTCGAAAAAAGCGGCGGTCATTCTGAGGCTGTCGACACTGCCATAGAGCTTGTCTTGCAGTTCCACTGGTGATGGCCACATCTGCCCTCTCTGATCCTCGTATTACGGGCATTTCTGCAGCAGATGTTCAGCGGTCATTATACCGTTACCGCACGGGCATTCGTCGGTACACCCTATCTTCAATTTGTTGAATAGGTGGTATCTCAGTCTATTGTGGCCAGTGCGAAGTCTGAAGACAACGACCTGCTCTCTTCGGTTCAACTGGTAATAGGCATCGTTTTTGGTGTAACCAGTATGTTCGGTTTCCCATTTGGTCATGTATCTGGCTTTGATAAACCGTTTTGACTCTTCGTACGTCATACTAGTATCTGTTTGTGGTAGTCTTGCACCTTCTTTTGCCAGTCTGTCTGCCTCCTCGTTGCCTTGGATGTTGCAGTGTGACGGGACCCACTGTACCACTACCCTTTTTGGTGCGGACTGCTGGCACAGTTTGCAGAGTGCTGCTCTTAAGTCATTAAGCTCAGTGTTTTTCTGGCTTTTTAGCGCTGTGACTACGGCGAGAGCATCTGTAAGCAGGACTATATGGCTTTCATTTTCTTTATGCGTCACCATTTCTTCCACTGCCGCCCTCAGTGCCTCTGCCTTCGCTCTGAAATTGCTTGTGTACTTACCAGTAGCGAATGACAGTGTTATTTGTCTGCCATTTGGTAGGTTCAGGAATGCTCCTGCCCCTCCGTTCTGTGTAGTGTTTGTTACAGAACCGTCGGTGTATGCATAGGTCCAGTCCATGCTTGGGTATTTTTTTTAATGTAAAGCTTAGGGTAGTATCTCTCCTTTCTTTTTCAGTCTGGCAGTTTTTATTTCCAGTACCTGGTATGATCTGTGCATTCATATATAATCGGTTCACAAAGTGTCTTACATTTACGACACACATTCAGATCTCATACTTTTCACGGGGTGTCCAACATAAACACCTATTGAGCCATTGGTCAAAACTTGAGGTGTATGCTGGCAAACGAAAGTTACCTTAGCAAAGAAAGACATTAAAAAAATCAAAAGTTGTGAATATGTTGACTCCATTAAAAGTGACAATGTACAATGCAAAAAAATTGACACAGCAACATGAAAGTTATTTTTTAAAATAAAAACGTTTCGCAGAACATATCAAAATACAATCAAAATACAATGTTATGGGAGCATTAATATTTCCTTTGGCAGCGTTTAAATGCGAAACGATTAAATACATAAGAACATTGAATCCAGCAGAACCAAGATACTGAGCAGTGCATGAACTCATCCGGTCAACGACCCACAGCTACATGTTTGCGCTAGGGCCAACGACCCAGAGCTACAAGGTTTGCGCTAGGGCCAACGACCCAGAGCTACAAGGTTTGCGCTAGGGCCAACGACCCACAGATACCAGGTTTGCGCTAGGGCCAACGACCCACAGCTACCAGGTTTGCGCTAGGGCCAACGACCCACAGCTACCAGGTTACGCTAGGGCCAACGACCCACAGCTACAAGGTTTGCGCTAGGGCCAACGACCCAGAGCTACAAGGTTTGCGCTAGGGCCAACGACCCAGAGCTACAAGGTTTGCGCTAGGGCCAACGACCCACAGCTACCAGGTTTGCGCTAGGGCCAACGACCCACAGCTACCAGGTTTACGCTAGGGCCAACGACCCACAGCTACAAGGTTTGCGCTAGAGCCAACGACCCACAGCTACCAGGTTTGCGCTAGGGCCAACGACCCACAGTTACCAGTTTTGCGCTAGGGCCAACGACCCAGAGCTACAAGGTTTGCGCTAGGGCCAACGACCCAGAGCTACAAGGTTTGCGCTAGGGCCAACGACCCACAGCTACCAGGTTTACGCTAGGGCCAACGACCCACAGCTACAAGGTTTGCGCTAGGGCCAACGACCCAGAGCTACAAGGTTTGCGCTAGGGCCAACGACCCAGAGCTGATAATATCATTCCTCCCCCCCCCCCCCCCCCTCTATCCACCTAGTGATCCTGAATAGCGAGCTGCAACTGGGCTGACTCGCTAAGGAGAAGTCATCGAAAAGGGAAGGCTAAACTGGTACCCAAAAATGGCATGCTAAAATCGGATGTTTCGGACTGAAAGGTGCAAATATCGCAGTCAATCACCTGGAGAAGAAGAAGAATCATTCAAGCTAGATCTATCCATGAACTCTGCACAGTCTGGTCAAGACACACGTTTTCCCTGGAAGCACAGCTGAGCTTCTATATAGCTTGTTTCATTCCGATCGTCCTCTAGGGCAGAGAGCTGGACTGTATTACAATGAGATATGAATCGACTCGAGACCTTCCACATGAGCCATCAACAACCTAATACGTGGAGTCCTTTGACAAAACCACCATCGAGGTCTCCCTCCTGACTCAACTTGAGAGAACTTCCGCAACAGTGGATCAGTGACGTTTGTCTTTCTTCGGCCATATGGTCCGTCTTTCTCAGGACGTCCCGGCTTGACAGCTTATATCCCTTATATGTACCTTGAAATCTGGGACGAGAAAAGACCACGCCTCAAATAGAGATGTCCCGGGACCGCCACCCAAACACCTGGATGAGACATATCGCTTCATCTCCATCTACTCTGAATGCTGCCTGGAACTCGGATATAAGTCGTGGTTATGGACGATCAGTGCGAAGGGTCCTGAATAATAATTACAACAATAACAATACTAATAATAATAATAATTATGATAATAATCACTTAGGAATCAGTGGGCCGTTGAGTCGATCTACCACTATCACGCGCTGCAGCAAAAAAGAGACACACACAGTTTCAATTCTTATTGAGCTTCCACAATCCGACAATGAAGATATGGCGCTTTATCGTTTCATGGTCAGTCTGTCGACCGAGCTTCCCTCGAACTCCTTAGGGAAAGCAGAGTACTCCACTGCGTTAGATGGAGGCTGTGAGGACTAAATGCATCATTCAGCGTGTGACCGATATTTCTTGGGCATGTTGCTAGCCGGGCGTTGCTCAATCCCTTCCGTGCGATGTGTATGTCATTATTGGTCTATATGTACTTTCCCGGCCATACCAAATCCGGCACTATCAGCAAACATGATGAACGGCGCCATTCTCGGGAAGATCAGCCGTGTGGACTAGACCGTGGAAATACAAAACAGGTTAGCCGAAATACTATTTCGAATAGCTAATTACTATGCTAACATTCTCAGAGGGAAAAACGAGGGCATTCACAGTGTATTAAAACACGAGTGCAAAGTTCGATTTGCTGCCTGTTAGGCGCCATCTTTCTTGATCTGGTTACCGAAGAGTATTAATTGATCAGAGCGACGCTCCGCAAAGAACATACTGCATTTTGATGATTCTAAAATAGAGTATGTGGATAAGAGTATTACATCCAAAATGTAGACTTCCATTTATAGAGAATGAACGAGAGTATTACATCCAGGATGTAGACTTCCATTTATAGAGAATGAACGAGAGTATTACATCCAGGATGTAGACTTCCATTTATAGACAATGAACGAGAGTATTACATCCAAAATGTAGACTTCCATTTATAGACAATGAACGAGAGTATTACATCCAGGATGTGGACTTTCATTTATAGAGCATGTATGTAAGAGTAATAGATCAAGAATGTGGACTTTCATTTATAGAGCATGTGACTAGGAGTACCACATTCAAAATGTAGACTTTTATTTATAGAGTATGTATATAAGAGTAATAAATCCAAAATGAAGACTTCCATCTATAGAATATATAAAGATAAGAGCAATACATCCCCAATGTAAACTTCAATTTAGAGATCATGTGACTAGGAAATGTACATACACAAATGTAGACTTCCATCTGCAGATCTGTCGTTCGTATTCTTATTTTCAGGCGGATAAATATTATAAAAGCACAAAAAAAAGGATCTACTTTGTCCAAGGTTCTAGCTATTTCTGAAGTTTGGAGATTAGTATCTGTCCTAGCTGGCGTGTTCCAGTACTATGTGGTAGGTATCATTTAACAGCGTAGTAAACTAGATCACATTCTTACTGATATGTAATTTAGGCTATTGCACTACAAAGCGAGCGGTATAACTGTTCCTATCACTCAACATTTCATATCCTTCGGCCTTAAATCACTTTACCGTCCAAAAATATAAAATGCCCTGGTACTCATTAATAAATGGGTAAGCTGTGTGGGTTAGCTGCTGGGAAACATATTGCATCAGTTTATGCACTAAAAGTATGAGATCTTAATTAACATAACTAAACGTCATTATACTGGTTTAGAAGAGTGCCGAGTCTGTATACAACCAGTTTAGTTTACATTTCCTTGGTCTAAATGCTATGCGGATCCAATCTTTTCTTAAATGCTTTAATTGTCATTGCCTCCACTACTTCCTGTGGCAATGCATTCCAAGCATTCACCACTCTCTGAAAAAACTAAATATCTCCTAATATCTAATCTGTACTTTTGCTTAGTGAATTTGTAGATATTCCATATTGTTCTTGTAGATGGTTGTATTTTGAATAAACTTGGTAAAAGGTAATTTTCTGTTTGTTTGACTATCTTATAAACCTGTATTAAGTCACCTCACATTTTTTGTGCAGACACTGTAGGCCGGTTTTTCTGAGTCTTTCCTCATAACTTTAATTCTGGAATCTCATCATCAGCTTTGTCGATCTTCATTGTATCCTTTCAAGCATGTTTATATCTCCTCTAAGATAAGGACTTCACACCTGTACACATTACTCCAGTCTAGATCTAACTAATGCTTTATACATTTTGACAATCACTTCCTTGCTCCTATCTTTAACATTTCTTTTTATCATACCTAACATTGCCTTTGCCTTATTCACTGCTAATTGGACTTGCTCCCTTCCTTTACCTGCATGTTCTATTATAACCCTTAGGTCCAAATGAACTGTACTCGAAAACTCGATTCTAACACATGTTGATGAAGGTTTCACAAAACGGCAATACATAACCTAGTGTTATCAATTATTTCCGCATTTCGTATTAACAAAATTATCTGCAACGTTTTTGAACGAAATCCTATAACGCAATTTTCATTGTTAAAGGCACAGTTAAATAGACGGCGGAATCTGTTTTCTGCCAAGATAAGAAAACGAAACCACTTGCTTATTAACAGGAACCTTATGTTCAAACTACTTAAATAAAGTGCATGCACTACGTATTGCTGCCAATATTATAAACAACACAACAAGCCAATGTAAGCATGTTGATTTGTTTACACATGTAACGCTTTTTTTAAAAACGTTCAAGAATGATAAACAGTCAGAGTTTAAAAAGGCAAACTAACAGGCATCAATGCCGTGGTGTTACCGTATATAACGTCACACTTTGACATAATGAAACAGAGATCTGACACATTAGCAAAGGAGGCAGCAACACGAAAACAAAAAGAATAAACAATCACCTTCCAGGAAATGCATTATCCAAGACATAAGGAAAGTCGACAGAAAAAGAGATAACTATACCTGCCTTGATCGAGCAGAGCAATTGATACTGTTTCGTCCTAGAGCCGGACGTAAGAAATTGAATGATCACTCACAAAGACTACAATTGGTTCCATCACTCATGTGTACAAGCCGATAAACAGCACAGATGACGGACACAACCGACAAACATGTTATTTGGTTAGTCAATTACGTACTGACCGCTATAGGATGCCAACCTCCACATCATCAACCCTTATCACGTCAGCTGTACATCACGTGTAGACGTCATTTAAAAACAACGTGGCGAACGAGAGGACAAATCCTTTTAAAAACAAATTCCACAGTTTGCCGAAATGGATTTGACTGGCCAAGACCCTCACCACTGCTTCCTAGTAACCTTCCCTGGAAATGGGCCTGTTTTCATGGCATCCTGACTAACGAGGTGAGGAATCACGTAGATGAAGCCAAGCATAGCACAACCGTCTGGAAGACCTCGGTCCACCTTCATCAGCACGCTCGGGATGTGAGGAAAGCTACTGCAACCCGCCACCTAACGTCCTTTTCAGGACGCACAAAAGAGTAAGCTACTCATTGTAGGCATTCACAAACAACAAGAACTTGTGAAGGCAAGCCAGTTTTGCCACCCTAGGCCATGTTCCTATATAGCGATATAAGGATGCAGTGGGCAGGGAATGCGTGTTTGCATCTGCTTTTAATTGAGATATTTTTGGCCCATATATGGATGCGTGTGCCTATCTGTTTATAATGTGGAAATATTTGGCCAGTATTTTAATGCGTGTTTGCATCTGCTTTTAATTGAGATATTTTTGGCCCATATATGGATGCGTGTGCCTATCTGTTTATAATGTGGAAATATTTGGCCAGTATTTTAATGCGTGTTTGCATCTGCTTTTAATTGAGATATTTTTGGCCCATATATGGATGCGTGTGCCTATCTGTTTATAATGTGGAAATATTTGGCCAGTATTTTAATGCGTGTTTGCATCTGCTTTTAATTGAGATATTTTTGGCCCATATATGGATGCGTGTGCCTATCTGTTTATAATGTGGAAATATTTGGCCAGTATTTTAATGCGTGTTTGCATCTGCTTTTAATTGAGATATTTTTGGCCCATATATGGATGCGTGTGCCTATCTGTTTATAATGTGGAAATATTTGGCCAGTATTTTAATGCGTGTTTGCATCTGCTTTTAATTGAGATATTTTTGGCCCATATATGGATGCGTGGGCCTATCTGTTTATAATGTGGAAATATTTGGCCAGTATTTTAATGCGTGTTTGCATCTGCTTTTAATTGAGATATTTTTGGCCCATATATGGATGCGTGTGCCTATCTGTTTATAATGTGGAAATATTTGGCCAGTATTTTAATGCGTGTTTGCATCTGCTTTTAATTGAGATATTTTTGGCCCATATATGGATGCGTGTGCCTATCTGTTTATAATGTGGAAATATTTGGCCAGTATTTTAATGCGTGTTTGCATTTTTTGTATAAAGTGGACATATTTGGCCAGTATTTGGATGCGTGTGTGCATCTGTTTGTAATGTAGACGTATTTTGACAGTGCATGGATTCTTGTGTAATGTGTTCCCCTATAGCAATGTTGTAGTACAGTAGTCTTGCTAAACCTTTCTATACCATAAGAAGTGGTCATACCGAGAAATATCCCTGACATGTGGAAGATTCTTTAAACCTTGATACATCTTAAATCGCACCATTCCTGTTGAGGATTCTTACTATTTTATTTCGTTGCCTTTTCTCCAACGTAATTCTGGACAATACATACAGTTTCTTTGTTGTAATACCCAGCTGCGTTATTCATAAAACTACGATTCCATTAGAGTGTATCAGCGTGTACGTTTTCGCTCCAAAAGCGGAATAAATGCAGAATTCCCTATTTTATTTCCTTGCCCTGTTAATAGAGAATTCTCAGTTCATTTGTGTTCAGTGCGATGTCAGTTGTAACAGTTTTTACATAGTGAGTTTAGCAGCCTCTGTAGAATCTTTCCTTGAAGAAAATAATGGTTCGATCCGAGAACCACTTAATTGCGTAGAGGCGAGTCCTTTGAGGAGCGGTCAGTGAGAGGTCTATATTCATCTTTTCAAAACCTTGTCGCTCTTGTCCAGACATTTCTTAAGGATGTTGTTTGACCCGTTTGCCACTACCAAGAAGGATACATTAGTAAAAAGGGAATAACTGTTATTTTTAACTACTAGCTTTGGTACAAACTTTTATTTATACTAAAATATGTTTGTGGCAGCTTTTTGGTGATGGGAAAAGAACTATTAGTGATTTTTGTGATTATCTGTTTCTTTGATAAATTGGTGTAATTGGTGCTGTTTTCGATTTGTTCTTTTTCAAGCATTCGAGGATCTGTCCAAAAGTTATAGACTAGCAGGTATTACTAGTAGTGTATGTGTTCACAATTTCAGCTTAGATTCATACGTAGGCACATATATAACATCGGATGGAAGATGCAATTACGAAATAAAATACAGAATAGGCTAAGCAAATTCGAAAGGAATATTGTACAACAAAACCTTGGCGCTGGAACTGAGAATGTCCTTGGATGCTACGTAGAGCCAGTACTGACTTATGTCAATGAATTATGGACAATTAGCAAGAATGCGCTTGGATCTTTGGAAGCAACGGAGATATGGTTTTATAGAGGAATGCTGCGGGTCCATTGAACTGCAAAGAAGACTAATGATACAGTACTCGAGGAGGCACACACGCAAAAACAATTTATTGCAAGAATCAGAACAAGGCGGTCATCCTTTTTTGGGGCATGTAATGAGAAGAGGCGGCTTAGAGTACGTCGTGACTACGGGAACGATAGCAGGAAAGAGAGACAGAGGAAGGCCGACAGAGAAGATGCTGGCCAGCCTGAGTAAATGGCATAGGCCAAAATCAACAACAGAGTTGGGAAACGACACACGTCATAGAAATGGATGTAGGTCCATGATCGCCAATACCAACAGGTATGGCACCTGATGATGATGATGAATTGAACAGGAGATATAAATGTCATAATTGACAAACCGAGGGCTAAGTTAAATAACAGATTGGAATAAAGGATTACAAATAGAACAATTAATAAAATCCTCAACCACAAATCTGGGCTGGACAGATAGGCCATTTGCAGCACAGGGAGGATTATGGGAAGTACTGATCTTAATGGCAATACTAACCAACTCGCAATAAGGAATCAATGGCTCAGTGTCCGGCCGCGAATGTAAAGTATCCCGGTTAACAATCAGCTCAACAGAATCCAGTGACAACACACTAGATATGAGTACTAGATATGCACATACCAGCACTAAACTTTGGTTCATTCATTTGAGTGCCCCGCACTCATAGAAATCCAGATGATGTGCGAGCTGGGTGCATTTCTCTGCTAAGCAGGCTGGGCTCGAGCAGGGCTGTGCTTTGTAGTTTTCTGCTGGGCTCGAGCAGTGCTGTGCTTTGTAGTTTTCTGCTGGGCTCGAGCAGGGCTGTGCTTTGTAGTTTTCTGCTGGGCTCGAGCAGGGCTGTGCTTTGTAGTTTTCTGCTGGGCTCGAGCAGTGCTGTGTTTTGTGGTTTTCTGCTGGGCTCGAGCAGGGCTGTGCTTTGTAGTTTTCTGCTGGGCTCGAGCAGTGCTTTGTTTTGTGGTTTTCTGCTGGGCTCGAGCAGGGCTGTGCTTTGTAGTTTTCTGCTGGGCTCGAGCAGTGCTGTGTTTTGTGGTTTTCTGCTGGGCTCGAGCAGGGCTGTGCTTTGTAGTTTTCTGCTGGGCTCGAGCAGTGCTGTGTTTTGTGGTTTTCTGCTGGGCTCGAGCAGGGCTGTGCTTTGTAGTTTTCTGCTGGGCTCGAGCAGTGCTGTGTTTTGTGGTTTTCTGCTGTCTCATATCGGTTTCCAGTCGAATCTGTCTCGGGCACGGTTTGTTCAGTGGATGTATAACTTGTTTGTTTTGGAATCGTGGCTGTTGTGCAGCTCGAACGAATCTTGCCATCTATTTGAGGTGGAGGGGGGGGGGGGGAGGTTTCCAGGTGGTCCTTTTTTTCTGCGTGTGTACCGCAGAGTGGTTGTTGTGCACCAGCATTCGTAAATCATTCTGACTATATGGCCAGCCTAGCGATGCATGGAGTTGTTGGCATTATGTATGACATCCTTGACCTGTGACAATGCCCGGATATTGGTAATGTTGCATAAGTGATAATGAATAGCTATGCAACTGACTCTAATGTTATCTGATCATGTCTTTTCCCTTCACCAACAACAACAACATGTTCATGCCCCCCGAAATGTTCGGCAGAAAACTTTTATGTGTCATAGTGTGCACCATCCAACGCAATGTTCGTTCTTGTACCATTTATAATAATTGTCTTTGTTCGCCTTCCTCAGTGAAGACATTGTCATTTGATTTTCATTTTGTCCAACTCAATCTTTTGCATCCTACAGTAGCATCCCATTTCAAGCGTTTCCAAGCTATTTTTGATCCGCATTTGAGTCTATGTCCTAGCCGAACAATGCAATTAGCACATGCGTTGTGATCATTTTTTTCTTCAGTTTTATCTCGATGCTATTTGAGATTAGAAACATCTTTTCTTCTTTTGGAGGTCTGTTTTGCCGATGCAGTCCATGTCCCTAATGTCGGTCTCATTGCGGGCAAATTTTGTTATGTTTTACGATTAACGAAATTCTGAAAATATTGGAAATATTCATCTTTTAATGTTGTCATAACGGTAACATGAAGATGTACACCATGTTTTGAAAGTAGACACAACTAGTTCTACGTAATGTTAGTTGTATATTCGTGTGCTTCTTCTTTCTTCTTTTCTCTTGTGTCCTGGTTGTGCCTTTCAACGTCAGTTTGTGAAGATGGTTTTTTTTAACGGGCCATAGTATGTGCTTCGTTCATTGGGAGCTTTACCGTATTGTTTATGCTATCCATTGTTTGCGTGGTCAGTCCTTGGCTTTATATCCATTTTATCTGCATCGCAATGCTTTCTCAGGGATACTATTTGGTGCTTGACGGGGTGAACCATTTGGTTTGCTGTCTCTTGATGAGATCTAGCACTGTTGTATAGTGTTTTTTTAATCCATTCCAACGTGTTTGAATTGTAATATTGGGTCATGTTCCCAATAATCTTACTTGCTTTATTAAATTTGTTTTGAATTTCAATGTATCCTTTGCTCCTTTGCCATTTGCTGAGATTATTTTACCCAGATACGTGAAATTTCTCATCTGTTTTCTTTTCATGATTTTGCGTGAATGTACCAAAGAGTAAAGGGGAAAGCACACGACCTTGCCGAACGCCATCACAATACGACATTTTTCGGAATATCCATGGTTTGATCTCACTGTACATTGGCTATTCACATTAAGACATTTACATAGATTGGTCAAAGGTATTTTTACTTCTTAAGTTCTAACGTTGTCCACAGTTGTTATATAATCACATTCACTTGAATGCCTTCTCTTGGTCCCACTTAAGCAACGCGCAATGTCTGGTCGTACTCCACTGTTTTCTCCGCTAGTTGTCTGAGTGCGAAGATTGCATTTGTACAGCTCGTTTTTCCTAAATACCATTTGTGCTTCGTTAAGTTGCTGTTCTGTGAATGGGCGTAGTCTTTTTTTTCCCAGAATTTCAGATCATTTCTTTCTAGCATGGCTAAGCAATGCTATTCCTTTATTCGTGTACTAAACTTGACAATTCTTGTTTTTAAATTTAGCAACATATGTTAAAACGGCAGTCTTTGACAATTTAAATATTTTCCAATATCCTCTAACGACCAACATGGCAACCTCCATGGCTTCATTCTTTAGTATGCCGGAAAATGTATGTGTTCAATTGTGAGTGCCGTTATGGCAAAGAAAATAACAAGTGGAGGTTATCACTCACGATGATAGCAATTACAGAAATGTGGAATCTAAAAATGATCATATCTGCCATGTAATTTCCGGTTTACGAAAATTAATTACATAGATACGCTGACGTAAGAAATGGATCTGGATAGGATACATGCTAAGGAAATCACCATCAATCGACCTGATAGGTTCATACATGGAATTCTCAAGGGATGAAGAAAAGATGTAGGTCAAGAAACACCTGGATACGATACTGTGAATACGAACGTTGGTCTCTGGACTTCAACTGGAGAAGGACAGAAATGTCAGCCCAAAACCGATCCTTCTGGAAGAGTGTTGTCAATTGCCTATTCCCCGAAACGAGCCACTGGGATTGATATTGGTGGCTCGGGGATGCTAGAAAACGTCTTCCACCTTTTTAAAGACATAATTAGAACTGAGCAACACATAAAGAATATGTTATACTACATTTACAAGGAATTGGATTGATGGGCAAAAGCCTTGTGCTGCTAGATGAACAACAATAAAACACATGTGGAATACAGTGGCTGCTGTAAACTGACTTTCATAAACGTTCCACAAAACTGCATTACGGTACGGAATGCTGATATTGGTTTGTTACAAAAACCTCTTTAGTTTTTCCAGTGCATGTTTTTAAGTTAATAGTTTGACACCTTTCGCGTCGTTATTGTAGATCCAATTCAAAGGAACATCATTCATTATTGTTTTAGCTTCTATCTGTGTATTTATCATTCTCTTGTCGTTAATTTAGCTAGTACAACGATGTATTAATGTTGTTGTTAATTTTCATATCCCAGGTAAGCGAGCTCCGTTTACTGGAATTACATCTTTTACAACATTTTGTTTTGCATTACTCCTCCGATAAAAACTTCTCAAAGTCGAGAAGGAGGGTCGTGGTATTCAATCTTATTTGTATTATTTTTGGGAGTTTATCATTAGATCAGATCATTCTCGGCACTTGAGACTGTTGCTGCTGGTATCCTTTTTCGAAGGTATTGGTGTTGAGTTCTTGATTCTTGGCAACGTTTGTTAGGTAGCGGGTTGAAGTGACTTTCATTATACATTCAAAGTAGAGTGGTCAGTTAACTCTGAATGTTGCAATAAAGACGGAATGCCTTTTGTAACCATCCCTTTTCTGAAACAATTTTTTGTAATTAGACATTACCGTTTTTTTTTGCATGAACTTCTATTTCTCCTATTTTAACCAACTTCCCTATAACCTAGAAAGCTGATAATGTGTACACAGTTTCTGCTAATAAAGGTAAATGTAGTCGCATAGGAGACGCTGCTGTCGGGGATGGCGTATTAGAGCCTTCATTGTACTACGCCACAGTTTTATGAGGTGGTTGGGGGGAGGGATGGCAGTCATTTTTCTCGTTGCCTTTTTTCTTTACCAGCCGTCTGCAAGGTATCCATTTCCAGCTGAGTTCATTGGAGCTGCTGGTGGTAGCGGGAATTGAATCCCCTAGCGCTGCTAATCAACCGCTACTCTACTAGTGCTAGTGTTAGTCTCTCTAATTTTGACAATCCTAGACAATATATTTTTTATATTTACTATTATATATATAAATATATATATAAATATTTATATATATATATATATATAAATATTATTATATATATATATAAATATTTATATATATATATATATAAATAAATGTATATATATATATATATATATATATCTATACACACACACTCACAAGAGGCGTTCTATTATACCGAATAGGTTATAGCGTGCTGGAACTACTATCATTACTTAAGGCCATTTGTGTCCTATTGCTGTTAGGTGGCTCACTTGACATGGGCCAGTCACGTTACAGAAACATGAAAATGGCGTACACCAATGTTAGTGCTTGCATGGATTGGCGTGTTGTGATACAGTTTCTCTTGAAGGAAGTCGTAAAACCTGCTGAAATTTACAGAACACTGCAATCACAATACGGTGATACGACACTCTTCTTCTTCTTCTTCTGCGTACACAGTCAGACAGTAACCATTATTTTTTCGAAAAAAGCGGCGGTCATCCTGAGACTCTCGCCACTACCATACAGCTTGTCTTGCAGTTCATTGGCAATGGCCACATCTGCTCTCTCTGATCCTCGTATGTCGTGCAGTTCTGCAGCAGATGTTCAGTGGTCATTTTACTAGTACCGCACGGGCATTCGTCGGTACTCCCTATTATCAATTTGTTGAATAGGTGGTACCTCAGTCTGTTGTGGCCAGTGCGAAGTCTGAAGACAACGACCTGCTCTCTTCGGTTCAACTGGTAATAGGCATCGTTTTTAGTGTAACCAGTATGTTCGGTTTCCCATTTGGTCATGTATCTGGCTTTGATAAGCCGTTTTGACTCTTCGTACGTCATACTGGTATCTGTTTGTGGTAGCCTTGCACCTTCTTTTGCCAGTCTGTCTGCCTCCTCGTTGCCTTGGATGTTGCAGTGTGACGGAACCCACTGTACCACTACCCTTTTTGGTGCGGACTGCTGGCACAGTTTGCAGAGTGCTGCTCTTAAGTCATTAAGCTCAGTGTTTTTCTGGCTTTTTAGCGCTGTGACTACTTCGAGAGCATCTGTCAGCAAGACTATATGGCTCTCATTTTCACTGTGTGTTACCATTTCTTCCACTGCCGCCCTCAGTGCCTCTGCCTCTGCTCTGAAATTGCTTGTGTACTTACCAGTAGCGAATGACAGTGTTATTTTTCTGCCATTTGGTAGGTTCAGGAATGCTCCTGCCCCTCCGTTCTGTGTAGTGTTTGTTACAGAACCGGCGGTGTATGCATGGGTCCAGTCCATGCTTGGGTAGCTTTTCGTTATGAAGCTTAGGGTAGTGTCTCTCCTTTCTTTTTCACTCTGGCAGTTTTTGTTTGCAATACCTGGTATATTTTCTACCACCTCTGGAAATATATCCTGCCTCCAAGTAGGTTTTCGTACAGTAGTGATGGGTTTTGGTGTTGTTAGTGCGTTTATGGGATCTTCGTGCATCTTTGCTTTGGCTATTTCTGCAAAGTTTCTCCGCTTTAGTTTCCCATTTCCCAAATTGTTTAGTATCTGGTACATTGGATGGTCCGTCAGTCTTCGGAGTTTCTCTGACTGCAGCTGGGCTCTGCAGTCTCTTCTATCGGTCATGGATTGCAGTTTTGTAATCTTTTCAAGTTCTACAATTGGCGTTGACTTCATGCCACCTGTTATAATTCTCATGGCTTGGTTTTGAAGTTTGTTAACTTTATCGAAGTTCGCCTTCGCTGCTGTTGTCCATGCCGCAATGCCATACTCGAGAACTGGTCTCACTCTTCCAGTGTACAGTTTCTTTAGTATGCCTTCGTCTGCTCCCCAGCTTGTGCCAGCAAGTTTCCTCATGATCGCCATTCTTTCTCTGGCTTTCATTCGGTTTCTCTCAATCTGACTTTTCCATGTCATGCGCCGATCAAATGTGACTCCCAGATAGGTTGGGTTGTCGTTTGGCTGCAGGATTTTGCCATTTAGACTTAATTTGGTGCTTTGGGGTTTTAATGAGAGCGAGAATATTGTGCACGTGGTTTTCTCCTCGTTTATTTTGACCAGCCATGAGTTCGCCCACTCTTCCAGCGATGTTAGGGCCGTCTGCATCCGATTTCTTGCTATGGTGAGATTCTTTTCAGAGGTCCACATAGCCAGATCGTCTGCAAACATTGAGCTATGGACTCTTCTTGGTATATTCTCTGTAATATCGTTTATATATACCAGGAAGAGAGTGGGTGACAATACTCCCCCTTGGGGTACTCCCTGCTCGAGTGTCACCTTTTTGCTCATCTGCCCTTGTACTTGGACTCTGGCCGTTCTTTGTTTGAGGTAGTGGTTTATCCACTTGTACATCTTCCCACAGACATCACTTCTTCTTAGCTTGGATACGACACTCAGTAGCAGTAAGACATTTGAATGGTGTAAACGTTTTATGTAAGGCTGTACATTCGTGAGTGATGATTCTGTCCTACCCCTGCAAGATAACGCTCGATCTCATACGGCTCACCTCACAATTTACCTTGTTCAGAAACCAGGCTGGGAGGTATTGCCACATCCACCTTATAGCGTAGATCTCGCTTCAAGCGATTTCCACCTGTCTGGACCCCTAAAAGAGGTCAACATTTCAACACTGATGACGAGGTGAAATATGCTGTCCTGGATTACTACAGACTTACAAACAAATTATTCTACACTGAAGCTTTTCAAACATTACTTAAACGCTGGGATAAGTGCACGAACGTTGCATGAGATTATATCGAAACATTAATGGCGTTGTAACTACTGGCTTACTATGTGGGCTTGGATGTGATCCTCGTAGAAGTGAGCGGCTCGTAGATGGAGCGAAGCATGGCACAACATCTAGGAGTGCCATCTCCACCTTCATCAGCAAGTTGGCATGTGAGGAAGACTGTTGCAACCTCCACTTCACTCCCATTTCAGGGGGCACAAAAGAGTAATTATACACATTGTGGACATTCAACAACAGTAATATTATCTCCACCTTGAAGGTCAGGATGCTGCAATATAATATTCCAGTAGCGCCACGATGAAATAATAGTTGGTTCTGATCAATATTTGATAAGATCGTGACGTAAGGTAAGGTATTGAGTATTTTGTTTGATCAGATCATGGGGTGAGGTAATGTCTTGATCAATATGTTTGACCAGATCATGGGGTGAGGTAAGGTCTTGATCAATATGTTTGATCAGATCATGCGGCGAGGTAAGATCTTGATCAATATGTTTGATCAGATCATGAGGTGAGGATGGGACGGTCATTATGTGTCACATTCAGTCTAAGATCTGTATATTTCTCCAGATGTTGAGTATGGCCTTAGTCAGCATATTTTATCTGCCGTGAATTGAGAGATCTTGATCGGTATTTTTTACATTACCCTGCTTGGATGTGTGACCTTGGTCAGTATGTTTCACATTACCCTAATGGAATGTGTGACCTTGGTCAGTATGTTTTACATTACCCTAATGGAATGTGTGACCTTGGTCAGTATGTTTCACATTGCCTTGATGTGATATGTGACCTTGGTCAATATGTTTCACATTGCCCTGATGGGATGTTGGGGATCTCGGTCAGTATATTTCACATTGCCCAGATGGGATGTTGGGTATCTTGGTCAGTATGTTTCACATTTCTCAGATCGGATGTTTTGGAGATCTTGGTCAGTATGTTTCACATTGCCCAGATGGGATGTTTTGGAGATCTTGGTCAGTATGTTTTGGAGATCTTGGTCAGTATGTTTTACATTGCCCAGATGGGATGTTGGGGATCTTGGTCAGTATGTTTCGATATGTCCCGATGGATAAGAGGTCTTTGTCAGTATGTTTCACATTGCCCTGATTATATAAGGTATGTTCCCGTCAGCATGTTTCGCATGTCACGTTGAATAGTGTTGGACTGTATGTTTAACCTTGATCTTTGCGTGAAGTTCTGTTTTGTTCAATACGTTTTACTTGACTTTAAAGAAAAGTAGAAAATATCTCACTTGACCTTGCCGTGAAATGGGTTTTTGGTCAGTATCTTTCACCACACCATGACGTTTGTCTAGGATCACACAATTGTGGCATGGATCTAACGGTATCATGCTACCCATATCGTCTAGATATAAGTAACTACAAGTACAAACGAAATCTACCTGAAGGAGGCCCTGGGTCTACCATGTTGCCACAAGGCAGACAAGCGAAATGTGCCTAATGAAATACCAGGAGTTAGAGAGACGAACTCTACACTCTATTGTTGATGTAGTTGTTGAATTCCCAGAATGTTGGATTAATCTTTTTTGTGCGCCCTGAAATGGACGTTTAGTGACGGTTTGTTGCAGTTTTTGTCACATCCCGAGCGTGATGATGAACATGGACTAGAGTACTCTAGGTGTTCTTATTTTCACCTTCCTGCCGTTCACTATTCCGAGAATTACGTCGATCCCACACCTCATGAAAAGAGCCCGTTTCCAGGAAGGATTACTAGGAAGCCAAGGTGAGATTCGTGGACAGTATATTTTGCGTGACCCAAACTAACATGTCTGATCAGTATGTTATACCTAACCAAACGTTAGTATTCCTCCACCTACACTCTATGATCTGTATGTTATACCTAACCAAACGTTAGTATTCCTCCACCTACACTCTATGATCAGTATGTTATACCTAACCAAACGTTAGTATTCCTCCACCTACACTCTATGATCAGTATGTTATACCTAACCAAACGTTAGTATTCCTCCACCTACACTCTATGATCAGTATGTTATACCTAACCAAACGTTAGTATTCCTCCACCTACACTCTATGATCAGTATGTTTTACCTAACCAAACGTTAGTATTCCTCCACCTACACTCTATGATCAGTATGTTATACCTAACCAAACGTTAGTATTCCTCCACCTACACTCTATGATCAGTATGTTACAAATGACCGTATCGAGAGGTGGGGGTCTTGATCAGTTTGTTTTATTTGACTCTGGCAAAAGATTGAGTATCGATCAGTCTTTCACATGATGGAGATACAGTGACGACAAGACATGCGGCAATGACTATGTACTCCTATACACACTGCATGCTGTGCCCTTTGACAAATCCCCACCAGTGTGATCGTCTAAGATTGAGGTAATTCTACTATCTTCTGTGGTTATCAGAACAACAACAAACATCTAGACGGTTATCGTGTTGCTAAGCCCTAGCTTCGGAATGTTTGGCAGGGACAACTACAACATTGTCAGATAGCAGTCATAGGCTTACGAGACTTAGTTACTGCTCTGTACTGGGGTTTTCAACATTAAACGGAGCTAATACACTAGAACTGTGGTGGCCATGCTACGGTTGGTGGAGGGTCAGATTATGATAAAGGCAACACCAGAGGGCCAGTCCTATAACATCCTTAAAGAATAACGTTCTAACGAATGGATTGAAAATTGGTTAACGTTAAGAAGGCAGAGAGTGGGCATAAATAAGGAGTACTCTGAGTGGTATGAGGTAAAAAAGTGGAGTGCCACAGGGCTCGGTTTTTGGACCAATATTGTTCTTGATATATATGAACGTGTTAGACATTGATATATAATCCATGTTTGACAAATTTGCGGACAACACAAAACTGAATAGGAGTGTCTCATCTATAGCAGAGGTGTATATGTTGAGGTCGGATTTAGATCAAATTCGATACTGGTCTTTGAGATGGCAAATGCAGTTTTATATAGATCGATGTACAGTAATCCACGCGGGTAGGTCAAATATCGAACACAATTAAAGAATGGACGAGAACAATATTCGAATGATAGATAAGTAAAGGGACCATGGGTCATAAAATAGCATACAGGTAAAGTGAGTGAATAAGGCAAAGGCAATGTTAAATATGATTTTTTAAAATATTAGACATAGAAGTAAGGAGATGATAATCAAACCGTATAAAGCATTCGTTAGACCTAGATTGGAGTACTGTGTACAGGTGTGGAGTCTTTATCGTAGATGAGATATAAACATGCTGGAAAGGATTCAAAGAAGAGCGATAAATCTGATTGTGGGATTCCAGAATTACAGTTACGAGGAAAGAGAAAAACCGGCCTACATTGTCTAGAAAAGAGAAGAATTCGAGGTGACTTAATACAGGTTTATAAGATAATGACAGGAAAGGTTAAATTAGATTATAACAAGTTCTTCAATATACAACCACCAACGAGAATAAGAGGGCACAAATACAAATTAGCTTAAGAAAGGTCCAGATTAGATATTAGGAAATATTTTTTTAGTCAGAGAGTGTTGATTACTTGGAATGCATTTCCCCCAGAAGGTAGTGGAGGCAGAGACAGTTAAGGCATTTAAGAATAAATTGGATGTGCATAGCTTTTAGCGCAGGGTAATGAAAATGTAACTAGTTGTCTACAGACTCTGATCAGTCTTCTAAACCAGTATAAACACGTTAAGTTAAGTTAAGCTAAGTTCAATTAAGATTTCGTTTTACATGTATAATGAACCACGTACAGAAAGCAACTTCAAACTACTCTATATTCAGAAAACATTTTTACAAATGTAAACTCTTATACATGAAAACGTGCACAACAGCTATAAACCCAGAAATGATACTGGCTGATTTATACTTAACACACTTCACACGGCTGCCAACTGTGCACCATAACTCCTTCTTATAGAAACGTACCTACCATCCACACCTACTCCCACGATCACTTTCTCATACCGATGCTAAAGACAAAGCAACATCAATCGATCTCAGAGACGTCTGGCCGCAGTAAAGGTATGTCGTTGAGTTCAGTTTGTCATGATCAAAGTAGGGACCAACACTGTCTTTACCTGTCCACGTGCACGATCAGAGATATGACGTTATCTTTTCCGTTTTGTCGACACTATCTAGTAGACCTCAACAATTTCTATGATAGACAGAAGAAGAGAGAGAGCGAGAGAAAGAGAGAGAGAGAGAAAAAGAGAGAAAGTTGATGGGGAGATAGTAATCGTTCATTTTTGGTTTTTTGGTTTTAACATGTTTAAACACTCAAATACTAGAGTAAAGTAGACCCGCAGCCTGATGCGCCATCTTTGCTGCTCCTAACAAACCAAATAATCACTGCCGATGTTATGCCATGTCACTCAGTTAGTCGACTATTACGATATGCTCCCAGTGGGGCAGTAGGTCTATTCTTATCTTTGTTTCACACTCAGAATCCTACGAACCACTCGGGATGTGCAGAATGTGTACCTGGACAACGGTTGATACTGTTATTATTTTCAACAGTCAATTATTGTTTTACGTGGACAACATTGTCACCAGATTAACACGTTTTTTTTCTCCAGTCCTCAATACTACTAAACCTTGATATGGCCTTGCTTGATGACAGGCGAGGTCTTTTGAAGTCCTCTTGGCAACTGTCAAAAGAAGGAAACTCGCTTGGTACGGTCACATATCGAGATTCAATAGTCTTGCAAATACGACACTGCACGGAAATGAGCAAGACAGATGACGAGGAGGACGTCCCAAAAAGAAGTAGGAGGATAATATAATTGAATGGACCAATATCCGACTAAAGAGGTATGGGCAGCGGCCGATGACAGAGATGGGTGGCGTGGGAGTTGTGAGGATGTGTTAATGTGTGCCCCAACGACCTCACCGGTTACGAGAAGACATGAACTGACAACAGAGGACTCTTGAACTGTTGGATTCGGAACACCACCGTTTTGCGCTTTCGTTTCATGAGAGGCATGCGTCGTTACCTCTCAGCTAAGACGATATTGATAGGCGGTCAATTGACAATTCTTCTTCTTCTTCTGCGTTCGTTCTCAATCTCCTACTACCAAACCCTGAAGGGGCTTAAGTAGCAGAATGTAGTCAAGAGAACGGAATGGGTTGTGTCGTAGTTTACAGGTTGACTGCGATATTTGCACCTTTCGGTCCAACACATCCGACTTCAGCAAGCATTTTTTGAGTACCGGGTTAGCATTCCCTCTTCGATCCCTTCTCCTTAGCCAGTCTGCTCTGCTGCAGCCTGTTATCTAGGATCAGAAACCATATAATTATAATATCACCGCGTGGAGGTGTAGAAGGGTCTTGGCAGCTTTGGTTTGCTGGCCCTGACGCTAACAGTCAGCTATGGGTCGATGAACGCTGTAGCTCATGCGCTGCTCAGAATCTTGATCCCGACAATTCTAATATTGGGTTGTATTGATTCAGGCTCAGAACATCCTGGAATGTATTCTAGGAGCATGGAACAAGAGCATCACCAGTAGCTACCCTTTTTGAACTAGGTCAATACTATCTAGTCTCTTTTTCGCACCTAAAATGCCGTTATAAAATAATTGGACATACTCCAAAAATCCTCATTCTCCAGTTTTTGTCTTTTTTCCAATACATTTGCGTTTTCACTTTATTCTCCGTTCTCCTCTAATTCTCCGTTCCTCAGGTATTCTCCGTTAACCGCTAATTCTCCCTTCTCCACTAATTCTGTCATCCGATAATTTCCATTTCCCCTTTACTTCCTTTTTCTTCCCCATTTTCTATAATTGTATTCACATTTCTCTACTGGTTCCATTTTTTACATTCAGCATGATCTGGTTGGTCAGTCCAAAGACTAGTTGTAAGGTTGTTTGATCAATTCTTTCTATTTGACCATATCCTCTGGTTGGTCAGTCCTAAGACTAGTTGCAAGGTTGTCTGAGCATTACTTTCCATTTGAGCATATCCTCTGGTTGGTCAGTCCTAGAACTGGTTATAAGGTTTCCTGATCATGTCTGACCGTGACTTTGGTCAATGTGATCCTGTGTCGCTGCAGAATCACTATAATATCATATATCCACCTTCTGCGCGGCCGTCTCCTTGTCCTATAGGCAGATCTACCAGCGTTGTAAGCCATCATTGGCAGTTGTTGAGGGTGCAATTAAAGTCGGATGACCAAACGAACGTACATTGTGCTTGGGAATACATTTTGCACAAGACGTGGTGCCAACCATACTTCGAATGTCGTCGTTTCACATTATGTATTTCTTGGCATCACTGATGCCGTTCCTGGAACACTTGATTTGGGATCAATAGGTTGAGCAGCGCATAAGACGCAGCGGTCAGCGACTCATAACTGACTGCTAGCGTCATTGCCAGCGAACCAGATCTGCCAAGACCTTTCTACGCCTCTATGCGGTGATCCTTAATAACAGGCTGCAACAGAGCAGGCTGGCTAAGGAGAAGGGATTGAAGAGGGGAGGCTAACCCGCTCCATAAATAAATACCTTCTGAAGTCGGGTGGGTTGGACCGAAAGATGCTAATATCGCAGTCAAGGTGTAAACTACAAACACAATGAACTCTGTTTGCGGTACATTATATCACTTAAGCCCTTTTCAATTGCTTGTAGCGGCAGATTGAGAACAAACGAAGCAAAAGCAAAACCACACAAAGCCAAACACTTCATTTCATAGGTGGAAATTCTGCTCTCACACGCCTTGGACAGAAGCCATGTTTGGCACTAGTAACATAGAGTCGGCATACATATTCTGTTTATCAGCTGGGTTTTTTTTGGTGGCCAAACTAATGCTCGGGTGCCATATCGGTGTTGACAGCTGATAAGTCATCGCGGGTGTTTATGTTGTGTAATAGAGGATTATGGTTAGATAATGTCAAGACGAATTTCTGGTTACCAGGAGCTATCTTGTGTGTGCATTTCAGATGGGATACACCTGGCAGACTTCAGATGTTATCTCGTAGTTCACCTGGGATGAAAGAAATTGGACATGCACTTCGTGCATTGGGAATGTTGTTATTGTTTGTTATTGTTGCTAATGGCAACAGTGAATAAGTTTACTTTTTTGTGCTCCCTGAAATGGGCATTAAGTAGAGGTTTGTAGTAGCTTTCTTACACATCCCGAGCGTGCTGGTGAAGGTGGACAGCGGTTGTCCAGACGGTTGTACTATGCTCGGCTTCATCTACGTGGCGCTCACGTGGATCATGCGCGTCCACATCTCGTCAGCGAGACTGATTTTCAAACAGCTTGTTTCCAGATAAAGCTACCTGGAAGAGAGCTAGTTGTCTTGCTCAGTATATTGTGCCTAACTTTGACGGGGCGTCCTAGTCAGTGTTTTGGGTCTGTCTGGTCTGGCATCTCAGTTCTCGAAACATCGAAAACTTCACGAAACACCGGTGGCAAACCTTAGTCTGAATGTATGTATCAACGTATATGTTGTTGTTGTTGATGTTCTTGTAATTTTTTATTTTTTTTTATGTTGACATTGTTATTGGTGTTCTTGTTGGATGCCCACAATACGTATATTTACTTTTTCGAGCTCCCTGATAGGGACTTTAAGTGACGGTTTATTGTAGTTTTCCTCACATCCTGATCATGCTGATGAAGGTGTACCGGCGTCCTCCATGTGGTTGTGCTTTGCTTAGCGTCATATGCGTGTCTCTCACTACTACCTCGTTAGTCAGGATGTCATGAAAACAGCCCGTTTCCATGGAGGGCTATGTGAAAGTGGAGGTGAGGGTCTTGGCCAATATATTTTTCATGACCCTGACTAAGTCTAATCAGCATGGTGTGCCTAACCCTGACTAACATGTCTAATCAGTATGTTGTGTCTGAACCTGACTAACATGTCTAATCAATATGTTGTGCCTGACCCTGACTAACATGTGTAATCAGTATGTTGTGCCTGACCCTGACTAACATGTCTAATCAGTATGCTGTGCCTGACCTTGACTAACATGTCTAATCCGCATGCTGTACCTGACCCTGACTAACATGTCTAATCAGTATGTTGTGCCTGACCGTGACTAACATGTCTAATTAGTATGTTATGCCTGACCCTGACTGACATGTCTAATCAGTAACTTGTGCCTGCCCCTGACTAACATGTCTAATCAGTATGTTATGCCTGCCCTGACTAACATGTCTAATTAGTATGTTATTCCTGACCCTGACTAACATGTCTAATCAGTATCTTGGGCCTGCCCCTGACTAACATGTCTAATCAGTATGTTATGCCTGACCCTGACTGACATTTCTTATTAGTATGTTATGCCTGACCCTGACTAACATGTCTAATCAGTATGGTGTGCCTGACCCTGACTGACATGTCTAATCAGTATATTGTGCCTGACCCTGACTGACATGTCTAATCAGTATGTTGTGCCTGACCCTGACTGGTATGTCTAATCAGTATGCTGTGCCTGACCCTGACTGACATGTCTAATCAGTATGCTATGCCTTACCAGATGTTTGTCTTCCTCCCAGCAACAAATATTAAACGAACATTCATCCTGTCACTCATTTGATCGTAACAGAAAAACACCATTTTCATAAATGGGCACGAAGGCATTCTTACTTTGCACAATAGAACAGCACAAGTGCACGTAAATGACAACTAAATAAACTTGTCCATGGGGACATGACACTTGAACTGTGAACTTAACCGAACGTTTGCTAGAAGGAACAAGGGACTAGAAAAATAATTTAATTGGCAGAGTGGTTAAAGCGCGAGTCTTTGTGGCAGAGGAGAATAAATTCCACATGCATGACCTTATGATACTACTTTAATCTCTCTACTTTCGAAAGCACCACTTTGTGAAAGTCTGTAGCTTGTTCGCTGCTGCTTACTTTTTTCTTCCCAGTCAGATAATTTTACACTGGAATTGGAGATTTGTATTTTTGGATCGTATTTCATTTCGCTTGATCTCCACGAACTCTGCAAATGCAATGGAAGCCCTTCTCGCCTTTTGTATTCAGTACTACTTATATGTACAACATATATGCGAAATGTATAATGAGAAATGTTCGAGAAGATATGAACATTGAAAGTTTCGACCCATTTACAATTTGGGGGTACGAGATTCGAGAGTTACGATACGCAGATGACACAGTGATACTATCAAGAAGTGCAGAAGGGCTAGAGCAGCTACTTTCAGCCGTTAATGAATATAGTAAGGATCAAAACCTGTTCATAAACATAAATAAAACAAAAATAATGACCACCGACAAAACGCAATGGCAACATAAATTTACAGTGGGTGGTGAGGAAATAGATCAGGTCACACATTTTGAATGTATGGGCTCCAGAATTGACAAAAATGGCGACTACTCGAAAGAAATCAGAAGAAGACTAGCTATGGCAATGTAGAGACTGAACAGCCTGAAGAAATTATGGCAGGGCACCAACAAAATGATAAAAGTAAAAGTCTTGAGAGCCTAGGTTTTTCCTGTGGCAGCTTATGGCTGTGAATCATGGACGATTACCAAAACTTCTAGACAAAGAATCGAATCCTTTGAATCAAACTGTTACAGAAAGATCCTCAGACTACCCTGGACAGAGAAAAAAACAAATGCAGACATTCGGCAAGAGTTGAGCATAGAAGAGAACGGTTTATCAATCCCATTTTGGCTAGAAAATGCAAATACTTTGGTCACATCAAGAGACACAATGGTCTTGAGAGAACGGTGATGTAAGGTATGGTGCCAGGCAAAAGAGAAAGGGGTAGACCAAGAAGACGATGGCACCAAGATATCCAGGAATGCCTGAGTATGACTGTGGCGGAGGCTGGTGTTTTACCAAGGGAACGAGTTTCTTTCAACCAGACTGATGGGAGCGACGTTCTACAAAGGACATGCTACATGATGATGATTTCTGTAGTACTGTAAATCCTTGTGTTCATTCATGCATGTCATGTGCCCTATGTCAGGTAGACAAATGCCGTCTAATCTTATCTCTGTCTTTTACCATTAAGTACCATACCGGACTAAGGTTTAGTCGTAGACCATATCTCCATCTCATTGGGTGACGTCTCGGATAACGATCAAAGGTGTAGGGCCACCGTGATGTCACTTTACGTGTGCATCTATTGTCAGGCATGCCCACCTATTCTTTCTTACCCGTATCTACGACGTCATTGATGCAGGTTTCTTCTTCTTCTTCTTCTTCTTCTTCTTCTTCTTCTTCAGCGTTCGTTCTCAATCTCTCGCTACCAAACGCTGAAAGGGCTTAAGTAGCAGAATGTAGTCAAGAGAACGGAATGCGTTCTGTCTTAGTTTACAGGTTGACTGCGATATTTGCACCTTTCGGTCCAACACATCCAACTTCAGCAAGCATTTTTTGAGTACCAGGTTAGCATTCGCTCTTCAATCCCTTCTCCTTAGCCAGTCTGCCCTGATGCAGCCTGTTATTCAGGATCACCGCGTGGAGGTGTAGAAGGGTCTTGGTAGGTCTGGTTCGCTGGACCTGGCGCTAGCAGTCAGCTATGGATCGCTGACCACTGCAGCTCATGCGCTGCTCAGCGTCTTGATCCCTGATGCCTGTTTGACTCCTTATGGTAGTGTTGCGGATGTGGTCTCCTTTTGAAAATGACAGTGTTCTACACTTCATCGATCGTTGAGTAGCTTGGAGTCGCACAATGCCACTTGTTCGTAGGCTTAACAACTGTCTGGACGTTTTGGTAATCATCCATGATTCGCAATCGTCCATGATTCTCAGCCATGAGCTGCCACAGGAAAAACACAGGCTCTCAAGACTTTTACTTTTATTATTTTATTGGTGCTCTGTCATAATTTCTTCAGGCTGTTCAGTCTCTGCATTGCCATGGCTAGTCTTCTTCTGATTTCTTTCGAACAGTCGCGGTTTTTGTCAATTCTGGAGCCATACACCATGGCTGGAATTACCAGGCTGTGAAGGTGGGAGCTATCGCTTTGTTGTTTTGCATCTGTTTAAGTACTGTCTTGATGCTGTTGAAGCTGAACCAGCTCGCAGATAACCTTCGTGAGATGTCTTTATGCATCTCATGGGAGTTCGTCATTTCTTGGCCCAAGTAGAACTTCGGATTCACGTTCTTGACGGAATCAGCTCCAAGTCGCTTTTTTCTCGCAGGGACAGAAACTGTTCTGCATGCATTGTATTCTTATATTGAGATTTATGCGGCGTTCTTACAATGACTTTTTTCTTCTTTATTTACAAATTATTCAAACTTGTCTCCTTCGAAATAGTGTGTTGCCCTGTTGATACACCGCCCCTAACGTATTTTCAAATATCTGTATGCGTCTTGGAACTAGTTGTCTTGGAAAAGTCTGCATGTCTCGTAGCAAACTTTATTTGATCTCTTTTATGGTCTTAAATCGGTGTCCTTAATGGATGGATTTCAACTTTGGTTACACAAAATGACTACACGGGCCAAAATTGGAGAATATTGCGACTGTGTGACAACATTCTTCTCATAATGGGCCAACACGTCACCAATAGGCAGTTATGTGTGTGGATGTGTTTTTCCGTCGGTCAGCATCCTGGTTCTGTTTGTCCGTGCTTCTTTCCTCTCCCTTTTGCTTCTCTCATGCTCCTCATGCATCCAAGTAATTGATCGTCGGATGGCGTGAGCAAACTCACGATGAACTCAGCAATTAAAAAAACGTTCAACTGGACCTTCACATTTAAGTGACTGATGTGTTTTATTCCTGGTTTATGTGATGCCGTCCAAAACCGCTGTGATGACTACCTTTTTTGTTTCGACATCTATCCATAAATCCATATGTCACCAACCTTTATGACATTTTTTTCATTAAGGTCTCCCATTCAGCATATGGTTGACCTAATTTGAAGCTGAACTTCACATAAACTATACTCTTAAAGATCCTATGTTCAATTGTTAAAAAAACGAACCAAGTGCACTACACGTGCATTCACTTTACCGGAAGCACATCAAAGACTGACGGTCTATGGAAGTTGCTTGCATCAAACGACAGCATAAGCCTCCCACTTGACGATAACAGGAATTATACGCATCACGCCTCTCTGCGACGCCGTATGGCATGAGCAATATGACAAAACAAGAAAGAGAACATCACAAAAATCAGATATGATGTAAATTGAGCGGATTAAGTTGGCCGCCATTACAGGATGAGCCATGAAAGTCTGACCCTTTCTTGTTTGGTCAACTTTATTTCTCAACTGGCATACCGTGTCTCTCTTTTCCTGGCAAATTTTGGTTTAACGGCGAACTTACACCGCTCGTTTTACTTCTCATCTTGTTTTTTGTTATAGTTTGTAAGTTGTTTTCTTTTGTTCTTTGTCACTGTGAATGCCTTATCAACGTATCGTAGCTATTGTTTTGCTTTTTATTGGTGTGGTTACAGCCTTTACCTACCATTATATATGTAATTTTCTCTCGTTGCCATAACCAGGAGAAATGCAAAGAATAGAACCAGCCGGTCTTTATGATGTTTATGGATTTCAGCAAGGCCTTTGACTTGGTTAATAGAAGGCCTTTTTCGAACTCCTCGTAAAGATCGGCTGCTCACAAAACTTCGCAGCATGCTAATTTCTTTTCACACCGATAAGAAGGACTCAGTTTATATGAGTTTGAACAGAACAGCCAAGTCGTCCGCTTAGTCTAAATCAGCAAGTTATTCTGATAAATTGAATGTTATTGCATGTGTTTTTGATAATTTTTCTCTCAATGACCAACAGAATGTGAAATGATAGTAATGAATATTCCTTCATAAAACGAGTTCTTATCTTAGAAGCCACAGAAAGCTCTCATCCCTGTAAAACTCTTCATTTCATATCGCAATATATTTACTTAATATTGTTAGTGAATTTCACGGGCATATCTTAATGTCCGATCACGACATAAGTCAGTTCTGACGGCTCTCCCATGACCTATCAGAACTAACACTATGCTGCAGTATAACCTAGCAGATGAGGTACGATCTTACACCATCTTTTTGAATGTCCGGTACTTGCCAGAGTTAGGAAAGAGCTTCTTCCTGCGTGGCTAGACAAATGGAACACTTTGCACGAAACTAAACAACAGCTTAAAAACACTTACAGATACCCCTATAGGGCATTGGACAAAAGAGAAGGAGCCCAAAGCGCGCTGGATCAAAAACCAATGTCCGGGCAACCTCCTTGGAAATCCTCTGTGTATGTCAAGTATGCACAAAGTATAGCTCCCTTTCTCATCAGGACTCCGGCGTCATTTTACCCGTCCCGCGAGAATTTTTCCAATTTTCATTGAATCTGACCCGACTACTGACTGTTAAAAGTTGTTGTTATAATAAAAAATATAAACAACTCAAGCAATGAAAGATACTAACGCGAGGAGAATACATTTTCTAGGAAATAAAAATACTTTGTCTTTTAAAACTTCGACTTTAAGTTGGTGAAGCTAAACGAGATATCGACCGATTTGGTTCCAGCAATGATTGGCTCAAACGAAGACTCTGTTGGTCAAATCAGATCAGAGTTATCTGATCAGTACATCAGTATAGAGGATTCGTGTGTGCTACGCTGCATTTTGTAACAACAAAACATATGTAAAATCCGCCGATGTCGTTCCCAAGGTATTACCTGCAAAAATCTCATAAAGTAGAGAATGATACGCAACCAGTTTCCACAAAATTAAAATTAGAAGAGGTTGCCTTGAAATAAAATGAAGTGCAAATAAATTAAATAAGTAATGTCAGGTAACGCGCTGAGACGAAAACACAAGCGAAATCTTCGTTGCTAATAATAAGCTAGTGAATCATAGAATTCGATAATAATACATACATGAAATATATTAGCACTGGGCCTTCGAATTGAAACGAGCCATTAGACGATTTCGTGTTTTCCCTTTATTTTCTCGTATACACCATTTATGTATTTTTTCCTTCTATGATTTGTTAGTTCATTGGTGTTGTTGTTCGTTATCCCTGATGAAGGCCTATTGGTCTTAACGTATGTTTCGTTACTGTTTTCCTTTCAGTGCGGTATGTGAGTTTATTTGTGTTTTTTAACCTGTTTCCACACGTAATATCTGGAAGACGTTCATTGAGAGCATGTAGGCCTTACCTTTTACTGCAAAGTGCGTAAGGGGAACAGCTGAAAAGATGTTATGATTTGAGCTATGAGCCATGAAAGGAAAAGCTTTACTGGAGCTGAAACACAATAGCTGGCGGTGTAGTCTGGCATTTCTTGCAAACTTTACAGTTCAGCTTAGTGAACTCAATTCTTAGATACAAACTCAGGGACAGGTTGTTCATGACCTGTACAGGAGGTTGGGATGGATGAGATATACTTCTTCTTCTTCCTCTTCTTCTTCTTCTTCTTACGCTGTCAAACGTCAACCTGTATTTTGTCGAAAAAAACAGCGGTCATCCTGAGAGTGTCGACACTGCCATAGAGCTTGCCTAGTGTTGCCACTGGTGATGGCCACATGTGCTTTCTCTGGTCCTCGTATGTCGGGCAGTTCTGCAGCAGATGTTCAGCGGCCATTTTCCCGGTACCACAAGTGCATTCGTCAGTGCCACCTATCTTCAGTTTATTGAATAGGTGGTACCTCAGTCTGTTGTGGCATGTGCGGAGTCTGAAGACCACGACCTGCTCTCTTATGTTATACTGGTAATAGGCATCATTTTTTGTGTAGCCAGTATGTTCTGTTTCCCATTTGACCATGTATTTGGCTCTAATAAGTCTTTTGGACTCTTCGTAGGTCAAACTAGAATCTGGTTGTAGTAGTCTTGCACCTTCTTTTGCCAGTCTGTCTGCCTCCTCGTTGCCTTGGATGTTTCAGTGGGATGGAACCCACTGTGCGATTACTCTTTTTGGTGCGGACTGCTGGCATGGTTGACAGAGTACTGCTCTTAAATCATTAAGTTCAGTATTTTTCTGACTTTTTAGTGCTGTGACTACGGCCAGGGAATATGTAAACAGGACTATATAGCTTTCATTGCTTTCGCCTGTCAGGATTGCTTCTACTGCAGCCCCCAGTGCCTCTGCCTCCGCTCGGAAATTGCTTGAGAATTTTCCAGTTGCCCCTGACAGTGTTATTTTTCTACCATTCGGTAGGCTCAGGAATACCCCTGCCCCTCCGTTCTGTGTTGTGTGTGTTACAGAACCGTCGATGTATGCATGGGTCCAGTCCATGCTTGGGTAGTTTTTCGTTATGTACTTCAGGGTTATGTCTCTTCTTTCTTTTTCGGTCTGGCTGTTCTTGTTTCCAATACCTGGTATATTTTCTACCACCTCCGGAATGATAGGCTGCTTCCAGGTAGGTTTGCGTACAGTAGGGAAGGCCTTTGGTATTGATACGGCGTTCATAGGGTCATCGCTCATCTTTGCTTTGGCTATTTCTGCAAAGTTTCTCCGCTTTAGTTTCCCATTTCCAAATCTATTTAGTCTCTGATGCATTGGATGGTCTGTCAGTCTTCTGAGTTTCTCTGCTTGCTGTTGGGCTCTGCAGTCTCTTCTATCGGTCATGGATTACAGCTTTGTAATCTTTTCGAGTTCTACAATTGGCATTGACTTCATGCCTCCTGTTATAGCTCTCATGGCTTGGTTTTGAAGTTTGCTAATTTTATCAAAGTTCGCTTTTGCTGCTGTTGTCCATGCCACAATGCCAGACTCGAGAACTGGTCTCACTCTTCCAGTGTACAGTTTCTTTAGTATTCTTTCGTCTGCTCCCCAGCTTTTGCCAGCAAGTTTCCTCATGATTGCCATTCTTTGTCTGGCTCTCATTCGGTTTCTCTCGATCTGACTTTTCCATGTCAAGCGCCGATCAAATGTGACTTCCAGGTAGTTTGGGTTGTCGTTTGACTGCAGATATTTGCCGTTAAGGCTTATTTTTGTGTACTGGAGTTTATTTGAAAGCGAGAATATCGTACATGTCGTTTTTTCTTCATTAATTTGACCAGCCATGAGTTCGACCACTCCGCCAACGATGTTAGGGCCTGCTGCATCCAATTGCTTGCTATGGTTAGATTTTTTCAGAGGTCCACATAACCAGATCGTCTGCAAACATGGAGCTGTGGACTCTTATTGGTATATTCTCTGTGTTGTTGTTTATATACACCAGACAACGTGTGGGTGACAGTACTCCCCCTTGGGATATTCCCTGCTCAAGTGTCACCTTTTTGCTCATCTGCCCTTGTATTTGAACTCTGACTGTTCTGTTTTCGAGGTAGTGGCTGATCCATTTGTACATTTTCCCACAAACTTCACTTCTTCGTAGCTTTACTTTAAGTCCCTCTTTCCACACCTTGTCAAAGGTCTTCTCTAAATCCACCCAAACCGCTACTGTGTGTTTTTTCTCCTGGTAAGCATCTTCTATTTCCTAGGCTATGAGAGTGATCTGGTCCTCAGTGGATCTGTGCTGTCTAAAACCTGCTTGCTGTGGAATTATTATGTTTTTCTTCCAGGTGCCACATCATTCTGGTGTTTATCATACGCTTGATCAGTTTTCCTACACAGCTCAGTAGACTGATAGGTATGTATCCATTTGGATCTGTTCTATCTTTTTCTTCTTTGGTACTGGTATAAGTACAGCGTCTTTCCATGCCTGAGGTACAATTCCCCTTTTCCAGTTTTGGTTCAGGACTGATAGTAACTTAGTCTCTGCTGTTTGGCCCAACCCCATCAGCATTTCGTTTGTTACCCCATCTTTTCCGGACGATGTCCATTTCTTTAAAGTTCTCATGGCCTCATCCATTTAATTAATTGTTAGTTTTGCCATCATGTGCTCCTCTGGTGCCATCTTGATGTTGTCGTGGCTCTTTTGTTCTTCACTAATGTGTGTATGCCTGTCTTTAGGGAAATCAATGTGGTTTGCTCTGGCATAATGTTCTATAAAGACGTTTACTGCTTTTTTTCCAGTAAGCATGTTGTCGCCCTGCTTGATGGTAATTTGTTTATTTGATGGTGTTTCGTCATTCATGGCTCTGACTAACTTCCATAGTTTATTCCCTTCTTTCTCTAAATTGAGGCTTTCTGTTTTGTTTTTCCAGCTGTCTCTTGTTATTTGGTTTAGTGCTCTTTTGTATTTCGCCGTGATGGCCTTGAGGGCGATATTTGCCTCCAAAGATTGCTCTCTCTCTGCCACGTTCCTAGCATTTGAGACTTCATCTTCCGCTTTCTGCAATTCATCATTCCAATATGGCTTGAAGTTTTTCCTTGCCCCTCTTGGGATGGTTTCGGTGGCTGCTTGCATTATTGCTTTGCTTAGGCTTTCCACCATATGTTTCATATTTTATAGTTCAAACGTGGGAGCGGTTTTATGTCCTGTGGGCCTACATCCATATCAGTTTCTAGCCTAATTGGCTTGTGGTCGCTACCTGCCAATTGGTTGAGCACCTGGTGGTCTATTTTGTGGTGAATATCCCCCGTGGAAAAGGCCAAGTCCAGAGTAGAGGTGGTATGCCATGTTCTAGAATAGAAGCTGGGGCTGTCCTCTGGCCTATTGATGAGATAGAGATTTGTGTCTATCTCCCAGTCTTCCACTTCATCACCTCTGTTGTCTGTGTCCGTATATCCCCATCTCTCCAAGTGGCTGCTGAAGTCTCCAACCACTAGGCAGCTGGAGTCCATGACTTCCATACTCGAGAGCGACAGGTCTTTGTTGGGTGGGCCATACAGGTTGAAGATGCGGATCTTCGTTTCTTGTGTCATTATGTCGACTCCTACAATTTATGCTTGTCCGGTGTGAATGACAGCTACCGCGCTACTCGGTATGCAGTTACGTGTCAGTATCAGAACCCCTCCTTTGTGACCTTCTCTATCAAGACGGAAGGTCTGGTATCCTCTGATTGAGAATGTGTGGTTGTTGTTGAGGTTCGTTTCTTGGATACATGCCACGTCAATCTTACCTTCATGCAGGTGATGTGTTAGGGAAAGCTTTTTGTTTATGACCCCCTCCGCATTCCACTGTAATATTCTGAGGGTCTTGGATTTTTGGTTAATAGTTTTTGCACCATCACCTTGTGCCTTGACTCTACAGCACATGGGTGGGTGACCACCAGTAGCATTGGGTGGGCCCCTTCGAGGCGTGGGGCCCGGCACGCTCGCTGCCTGGCGGGACTCCACAGCATGAGCACTACACTTTTTTCTGTTAGGTTGTAACGTCATCATACAGCGATAAACGTTGCACTGTTTCGTTAAGATTGTGGCCCAGTGCATCCGATTTCAACAGGCATTTCTGTAGGGATGCCCTCCTTAGCCTTTGGCTGTCCCCAGCCTATCTACAAGGCAGCAGTTGTTTGTGGTCAGAGTTGACTCTCTTAGGGAAGTTGTCTTGCAGGACTATCGAGTCTTCACCACTCGTGTCTATAGGGTGTGGTGATGATATGATATGATATGATGGACTATGTACTAGTTTGTACTATCCCGGAAGAGAGGCAGTCCAGTGTGTCTGTGTCCCAGGATCGTCACGTCCTGCCAGAAACGTAGCATATGCATGTGAGTGCGGTATCTCCTTGCTCCCTTTATTTTCTCGGCTCCTCTGCAGTGATGGTACGCCTAGCATTCCCCGCCACCTGGGAGGTTGTCACAATAGGGCAGAGGTGCAATGTCTGCTGACCTGCATCTCTTATGCGTCCATTGGGATGACTGATAGCAGACAGAGGTAAAGAGCGAGGCAGGAGTGCATTTAACCAGGGGACAAGCATGATCATGGCACGGAGATGTTGTTCGCCTGGTGTGCGGACATATCTCATGATTAAGGGATGAGTTTCAACAGTTTATGACACCCCGACCGAGAACTAAGTCTTCTACTAGTGGTTTCACACCTCAACGCCGTATGGGGTGAATATCTAGCAGCTCCCCGCCCGCTTTGATCGGCGGGACGGCAGAGACCTATTTCTGCGGCTCGAACGGGTCAGGCTGAAACGCGAGCCCCAGGTCCCAACCATATCGTTGCCTCCCGTCGCAGTGGTACTGAGATTCAGGGTGGGATTCCGGCTTAGATGCGTTCGGCCGTAATCCCTCAGATGGTAGCCTCGCACCATTGGCTTATCAGCCAAGCACGTGGACCAAGTGTCTGAGACCTATGACTCCTCTCGAATTGAAAAGGATTACCGTAGCAACGCCCTGTCATTAGTAGGATAAAACTGACCTGTCTTCCGTGGGTCTAATACCAGCACCCGTTTCCTATTTGACTCAACCAATCAAGAGACAGCTATTTGTCAGTCAATGACCAAATGTCTTGAACCTGCGATTCCTCTTGGATTAAGCAGGATTACCGTAGAAAAGCCCTGTCATTAGTAGGGTAAAACTGACCTATCTTCAGAGGATCTAATACCAGCACACGTTCCCTATTAGACCTAACGAAAGTGCTCTCGGCCTGTCAATCATTACAGTGTTGGCGTGTTGAGATATATGAAAGGCAAGGGTTACGGGACAGTAGAGGTCACGTACTTGTTGAACTGCTGTTATTCATTCCATATCGCACAGTTCAATTGGCGGGCATATCTTATGTAGGAGTATTACTAGTTTCAGAATAAACTTTAATCTGGAGAAGTTAATTATGGATATGTAGCTTATCATGATACCAGTTAGAACCAAAACTATGATTTTGTTTGCGATTGATTTGTGTATGAATTAAAGTATGTTAATGAAGAATGTAAAGCCTTTTTCTGGATTTTTTAAACAGAAAACGCAAATAAAACAATCTTCTTCTTCTGTAAATGGAACTATTTGAATGGTAAGAATGGGATCAAGATGCTGAGCAGAGTATGAACTATAACGGCCAGCTACCCAAAGCTGACTGCAGTATCTACGACGCCATTGAATAAAGTTCGATGACTGTTTTTATCTTCGGAATTCGATCTCGCAGAGAGGCTGTCAATGCTCTTCGTTCCATTGTCTCCAGCGACTCCCAGCTTCTCTGCATCTGCTTTTCGTTGATTCTATACCTCACAGTTATATATCATGCCTAGAATAACAATGCTCTTAAAGGCAAATATCTTGTCTTGTTGTTTCCCATCTGTTGAAGGATGGCATTGATGCTATTGGAGCTGGATAATCCTACTGCTATCCTACATGGAATCTTCCGGCTTCTCTTTTCAGATTGTGTAAATATTTATTTTAGGCGCGAGGGATGGTCAAAAAGTATTTCTTTTGAGAATGATGAAGGAGTCGGCACCTACCTTTAATTTGGTGTGAACCTTAGTCCTTATCTGTGGATGCACCTTGCAAGATGGTAAACGTATCTTATCTATTCTTTACCTTTCTGATGCCGTGATTGTAGAGCATCCGTTTGAACAATGACACGTCTCCAGTTTAGTGATCAAAGACTAGATGTAAGAACAAAAGTGTGGATATGAAGTCATGCCACATCCACCACACTCACCTGATTTGGCACCAAATGACTTCTGGGTGTTTCCAAACATGACGAATCACTTTTCAGTACGTCGTTCTTCTGTCATTCAGTTATTGTTCACAGTTTGTAGTATTTAGTTCATGCAGTTTCAATCCTAGCTCACTGTTTGTAGTGCTTATCTCTTGTTTTTATTCAGTCCTAGTTCACCGTTTGTAGTGTGTATCTCTTGTTTTTTCCAGTCCTAGTTCACCGTTTGTAGTATGTATTTCTTGTTTTTTCACTCCTAGTTCATCGTTTGCAGTGTGTATCTCTTATTTTTTCAGTCATAGTTCATCGTTTGTAGAATGTAGTTATTGCTTTTTCTGTCCTAAATCACTATTTGTAGTGTATAGTACTTGTATTTTCAGTCCTAATTCACCGTTTGTAGTTTGTGTCATTCTTGTATTTTCAGTTCTTGTTCAGTTTGTAGTTTGTGAAATTCTTGTATTATCAGTACTAGTTCACATTTTTTAGTTTGTGTAGTTCTTGTATTGTCAGTGGTAGTTCCTGTTTTAAGTTTGTGTAGTTTTCGTATTGTCTGTACTAGTTCACCATGTTCAGTTTGTGCAGTTCTTGTATTTTCAATTTTAGCTCACTGTGTTTAGTTTGTGTAGTTATTGTATTTTCAGTTTTAGTTCACTGTTTTTAATTTGTGTAGTTCTTGAGTTTTCGGTCCTAGTTCACCGGTTTAGTTTGTGTAGCTCTTGAATTTTTATTCATCAATCAAAACCTCCGTATAAAAAAGTGCACTAACGTCTATTACAGTTCTTAGATACAACTTTTCACGTATGACGTATACGTTGTCAGGACCCAAACAGAGGAACAAAGAATAGTAGTACTGTCAACATGACAAGCATGTCGTTAGAGATAATTAAAGAAGTTTGGGCATGGCTCTAGTTACCGCATCTTCTAGACATTTTGAGCCACAAAACAAAAAGCAAATATGGACAAATCATTTATAAAGAAATATAAAACTCGACTTCCAAGACATACACATATTCTCTGTTAAGATAACTTATAAGGTCATCCATAGACAGTCACATGGAAGCTGTGTCACCGGGTAGAGAGTTTCAGACAAACATAAAGGAATAGATGAAGACGACGACAGAGCTGGTATGGGTGGCTCAGGACAGGATGATGTGTACAAGGTGTGTTCAAAACGTATCCGACTTTGGGCCTAAAAAGAAAATACTCACCTTTAAGGTTTGAACCTCTAATCCCCTTCAAGGTACTCTCCTTGGGACTCCTCACACTTGTCCTAGCGGTCCCGCCATCTTTTCAAGCATTTCAGGAACACCTCTTTGGGAATAGAGCACAGCTGGGTCGTCGCATTCCGCATAATGTCTTCTCATGACTCAAATCGGGTCACTTTCTATTGTACGTTCTGTATTTAAAAAAATGTTTATACTTTATGTTTTGACGTTCGCCTTATTTCTCATATCCCCGGTTTTTATTTTGTCGGCATGTCTGCCGAGTGCATCCGACTTCAGGATGCATTTTATGCAAGGGTCTGCTTCCTCCTGCACTTTCTAAGGGTTTCGTTACCCGGGGTTACGGCTGATGATGTGATGGGGATCGAACTCAGCACCTCTGGATTGTGAGCCGTGCCACTTAACCACTAGCACATGCCGTCCCCTACGTTTTGTATAACATTCATATGTGCGTGGTTACGGCAGTGGTTGATCAACGCAACGGGCCACTAAGGCCTAAGCGAACACTATTATTATTTGTAATTATTTGCACATATATGTTATTTCCTAGCTGTCTCGTAGTTCACGGGAATTATTCACATACGCAATTTACTTTCTTTTCAGATGCGCACGAACACACGGTAACAGTTTTACTGGACGGCGAGGAATCGACAATACAGTTCATCGATCCACCTAACAGAAATGTGAGTTTATATTGTTGTTTGGAGAGTTCTGAACTGTATACAACTGTACTCAATTTTTTAAAGGTATAGATTGGAGATCAGTGATTCAAATATCATAAATTCGAATTAAAACGTTATTATGTGAGTGATGAATTGAATTAAAAAGCTACAGTGGAATGCGGAGGGAGTCATTAACAAAAAGCTTTCCCTAACACATCACTTGCATGAAAGTAAGATTGACGTGGCATGTATCCCAAGGGGGAGTACTGTCACCCACACTCTTCCTGGTGTATATAAATGACATTACAGAGAATATACCAATAAGAGTCCATAGCTCAATGTTTGCAGACGATCTGGCTATGTGGACCTCTGAAAAGAATCTCACCATAGAAAGAAATCGGATGCAGCAGGCCCTAACATCGCTGGAATGGAGGGCGAACTCATGGCTGGTCAAAATAAACGAGGAAAAAGACGACATGTACAATATTCTCGCTATCAATCAAACCCCAAAACACCAAATTAAGTCTAAACGGCAAATACCTGCAGCCAAACGACAACCCAAACTACCTGGGAGTCACATTTGATCGGCACATGACATGGAAAAGTCAGATCGAGAGAAACCGAATGAGAGCCAGAGAAAGAATGGCAATCGTGAGGAAACTTGTTGGCACAAGCTGTGAAGCAGACGAAAGTATGCTAAAGAAACTGTACACTGGAAGAGTGAGACCAGTTCTCGAGTATATCATTGCGGCATGGACAACAGCAGCAAAGGCGAACTTCGATAAAATTAGTAAATTCCAAAACCAAGCCATGAGAGTTATAACAGGAGGCATGAAGTCAACGCCAATTGTAGAACTTGAAAAGATTACAAAACTACAATCCATGACCGAAAGAAGAGACTTTAGAGCCCAGCAGCAATCAGAGAAACTCAGAACACTGACTGACCATGCAATGCACAAGAGACTAAACAATTTCGGAAATGGGAAACTAAAGCGGAGAAACTTTGCAGAAATAGCCACAGCTAAGATGCACGATGACCCAATGAACGCACTAACAACACCAAAACCCATCCCTACAGTACGAAAACCTACCTGGAGGCAGCATATATTCCCAGAGGTGGAAGAAATATACCAGGTATTGGAAACAAAAACTGCCAGTCTGTAAAAGAAAGAAGAGATACTACGCTGAGTTACATAACGGAAAACTACCCAAGCTTGGACTGGACCTATGCATACACCGACGGTTCCGTAACAAATACAACACAGAACGGAGGGGCAGGAGCATTTCTGAACCTATCAAATGGCAGAAAAATAACACTGTCATTCGCTACTGGAAAATACACCAGCAATTTCAGAGCGGAGGCAGAGGCACTGAGGGCGGCAGTGGAAGAAATGGTGACAGGTAAAAGAAATGAAAGCCACATAGTCCTGCTTACAGATGCTCTGGCCGTTGTCACAGCACTGAAAATCCAGAAAAATACTGAGCTTAATGATTTAAGAGCAGTACTCTGTCAACTATGCCAGCAGTCCGCACCAAAAAGGGTAGTGGTGCAGCTGGTTCCATCTCACTGCAACATCCAAGGCAACGAGGAGGCAGACAGACTGGCAAAAGAAGGTGCAAAACTACCTCAACCAGATACTAGTGTGACATACGAAGAGTCAAAACGGCTAATTAGAGCTAGATACATGACCAAATGGGAAACCGAACATACTGGCTACACCAAAAACGATGCCTATTACCAGTTGAACAGAAGAGAGCAGGTCGTGGTCTTCAGACTTCGCACTGGCCACAATAGACTGAGGTACCACCTATTCAACAAATTGAAGATAGGTGGCACCGACGAATGCCCGTGTGGTACCGGGAAAATGACCGCTGAGCATTTGCTGCAAAACTGCCCGACATACGAGGATCAGAGAGAGCAGATGTGGCCATCACCAGTGGCAACACTAGACAAGCTCTATGGCAGTGTCGACAGCCTCAGGATGATCGCTACCTTTTTCGAAAAAATATTGGTTACTGTCTGACTGCGTACGAAGAAGAAGAAGATGAAAAATTAAATGGGACTCTACTTTTCTTCTTAAGATGTCTCAGTGTTCTCAATGTAAGGTGTCTGCCTCGGACGCCAGAGATCGCCGGTTCGAATCACGGTGGAAACCGGGATTTTTTTTCACGTGGATCTTCTGGTAAAAAAAATAGTGAGATCGAGGTCCCGTGTTCAGTGTCGAGCACGTTAACATGTTCTTGACAGTTGGAAATCGAAAGGAGTAGGCTTAAAGACCACTGCAAGGACAAAATCTAAGTTAAATATCTACCCAAGTTATTTGTACTTTTCACCAGGTGGTTTGTTAAGAGCAGCTATAGATGGCGCCTAACTGGCTGCAAGTCTAATTAGTTCTTGTGTTTGAGTCTATTAAAATTAACACGCACATCGGTAAAAATCCCCATCCAAGAAACTGGTTCTATACGTATGTGGAGTCTTCTAAACCGGTTTAAAAACGTTAAGTTAAGTTTTGATTTTGTATCATCTTTTCAGATTGTAACGTGTAATATGTCTAATGTACCTTGCTGTGCGTGTTGTAGCAGATGACTCAGGAGGGCTACGCATAATGTCAGCTATCTAATCTTGGTAAAGCTGTAAGCTACCAAAACTTAAATAAACACGGATGCGTCAGTTAAAAGGTGAAAGGCTTCTCACCTAATCAAGGTAGAAGGTCATCTGTCTATACTTTTTTGTACGCTAGAAGTTTTGTAGCGGATGGCAGAAGACCGCTGCACATGACGCAAGTGTGTTGATGATATGTGGGCCACATGCGTGGAATAGTTGATGATATTGTTGATTTTGGTGTTTATGAAGATAATGGTGATGATGATGTAGATGGTGATGAAAGTGGTGATGATAATGATGATGGTATTTGTGACAATGAAGGTGACGATGAGGGTGGTGATGGTGGTGATGGCAATGGGGGAGATCTTGGTGGTGGAGATCGTGGTGATGGTGGTGATAGTGGTTATGGTGGTGGTGGTGACGGGGATGGTGAAGATCGTGGTGATGGTGGTGATGGTGATGGTGGTGGTGGTGATAGGGATGGTGGTAATAGTGGTGATGGTGATGATGGTGGTGATAGTGGTGATGGTGATGATGATGATAGTGGTGGTGGTGATGGTGGTGATGGTGGTGATGGTGATAGTGGTGGTGGTGATAGGGATGGTGGTGATAGTGGTGATGATGATGATGGTGGTGATAGTGGTGATGACACATATTGTGGTGATCAAGGTAAGAATATTAGAAATGATGTTAGTAACGATAATGATGGTAATCATGCCGGTGATGATGTTGATGATGGTGATGATGATTGTGATTATGCCGATAATGAGGGTAGTAATGATGATAATGTTGATGGTGGTGATGATGCTGGTGATCCTGTTGGTGATGTTGATGGTAATGATGTTGGTTATTACGAATGTAATGAGGATGGCAATGAAGCAAGGGATGATGATAGTGATGACACTTTTCCTCTATCATTTGTTCTTTTTCCAGGTGATCTTTGAGGGACTGCAGCAACTGCTGGACGCGTATGTTGTGGTCTTCGCAATCAACGACAGCTCCTCGTTTGAGCGCGCTCAGGACCTTGTCAGGTATCTCCGAGTTGACTACGGGACCGACAGAGTCATAGTGCTGGTCGCCAACAAGATTGACCTGGTCAGAAAGCGGAAGGTCAGTGCTGACGGTGAGTTACACAAATAATGTTGTTTTTTTTTTGTTGTTGTTTTTTTTTTTTGCGTTCGCCTTATTTCTCTAAGCCCCAAGGCGGTGTGCGTTAACAAGGCTTGTAATCTAGCAGTGTTAATGACTAAGTCAATTACAGTAGTAAAACTAACGAGCCTGTACAAACCTGGCCAGGAAAGAGATGACCTATTCTAACCAGAGTTCCAACAGCCCAAACCCGTCTAGCGATAGAATGTTTGCGTAAGGGCTACTTCGGGGGGCATCATCGATCAAATTGTACGCTGGCCACTTTGTGATGAAACTACAGGACTGGAATTAGAGACTGGTTGTATACAGACTCTGTGGAGTCTTTTAGACCAGTGAAAAGAGGTTATGTTATGTTAAGATCCACTGGAAATGACCCGGAAAGCCACCAGGGAATTTCTCATTTCCAAATTTTTTAAACAATGAAGGACCTCAGCGGAATTGTGACCAGTAATGCCATAAGAAACACGGAATGACACCAAAATCGGCAGCAGTGCTGTGACACGAGAGAAAACTACACTCCCCCACGTCATCTAACGACAATATGTGGATATCAAATGAAGATGATGAATGACAAATCCACTAAATAGACTCCGTTCTATGCAGGAAGAACTTTAAGGGATGATGAAGCATGGGTGATGAGGCATGCGACTGATGACCAACACAAGACCTAGACCACCTGATGATCTGCAAACACCTTTTGAAATCAAGCAATGTAGATTATTTCTTGATGAAGAGTAAGAAGTCAAACCACGTGACCGAACATTGGAAATAAGATGTATGACTGGGTGCCCATCACAGGGGAAGTTTGTTGTTCGTCCATCGTAATTGACGAGGACCACTTTGTCAGCATTCATTTTTGCATGAGTTTGAAAATGTCTAAATAAGCCAATCTGAGCCTTGAATTGCATGTTGCACTTAGCACTTGGAAATAAATCACCCCCCTGCACCGAGGTTGCAAAAGAGTTGCTGTGAGCAGACTTGCGGGTCGATCGTCGCTGGATAGCCTCTTTTATTATTGATGCCTAGTCGTTCTGAACACCCAGACTATGCGATTGGTGACGATTCTTTTCCAGCCATCGTGGTTAATACAGCACTAGATCATTGATCTCTTATAATTATGTGCTTGTTTCTTTTCCGCTCTCCACCGCTTGCTTTCTTCCCATTTCTGAGTTCATCATTGAGCAACTCGTTTGGGAGACATTGATTGGACATGCGTACCACATGGACAGCCCATCTCAGCTATGGTGCACATATCATGGTGCGTATACCCGACATGCCTGATCGCGCTAACACATCTGTATTTGGCACTATGTCCTGCCATCTAATCCTCGGTAGTTTTCGCAGGCAGTGCATGTGGAAGTGGTTTAATTTCACGACATGACGATTATAGATGGTCCAGATGTCACATGCATAAAAGAGGGTAGACATAACTATTGCAGAGTAGACCTTTATTTTTGTTTCAGTTTGGATCCTTCGTCTATCCCACATATGGGTATGGCGTCTACCAATTGCCGCACTTGTCCTAGCTATTCTTGCATTCATTTCATCGTCTGTGTGAATAACTTGACATCGAGTACTGCCAAGGTACGCGAATTTGTTAACATCTTTTAAACAGGGACAGTGTATCTTGTATGAAGGCTCTATATAGGCAATATCTGGAGCCGGTTGATGTACGATCTCGGTTTTCGTGATATAAATAGTGAAATAATTTGAGAATTGAGGAAAACTATGTCATTACGTGGCTGTAGCTCCGTGACACAGCAACGAAAGATCGATGTCATTAAGTGGCTGTAGCCCCGTGACACAACAACGAAAGATCGATGCCATTAAGTGACTGTAGCCCCGTGACACAGCAACGAAAGATCGATGTAATTAAGTGGCTGTAGCCCCGTGCCAAAGCAACGAAAGATCGATGTCATTAAGTGGATGTAGCCCCGTGACACAATAACGAAAGATCGATGTCATTAAGTGGATGTAGCCCCGTGTCATAACAACAAAAGATCGATGTCATTAAATGGCTGTAGCCCCATGACACAACAACAAAAGATCGATGTCATTAAGTGGATGTAGCCCCGTGACATAACAACAAAAGTTCGATGTCATTAAGTGGATGTAGCCCCGTGACATAACAAAAGATCGATGTCATTAAGTGGATGTAGCCCCGTGACACAACAAAAGATCGATGTCATTAAGTGGATGTAGCCCCGTGACACAAAGAAAGATCGATGTCATTAAGTGGCTGTAGCCCCGTGACACAACAACGAAAGATCCGAAGATCTGTACTATGAGATACTTTTGAGTTATTTGATGAGGCAGAGGGGGAAACGAAGAAATCCAATAAGAAATGGGTATGCCACCTTGCATGTCACATTATAACCAGGAAGAGGAATAACATCATCTATGACATATAATAATTAGGATGGGATATAACACCATATATGACATATAATAACTAGGATGGGATATAACACCATATATAACATATAATAACTAGGCAGAGGAATAACATCATCTATGACATATAATAACTAGGGTGGGATATAACACCATATATAACATATAATAACTAGGAAGAGGAATAACATCATCTATGACATATAATAACTAGGATGGGATATAACACCATATATGACATATAATAACTAGGATGGGATATAATACCATATATAACATATAATAACTAGGAAGAGGAATAACATCATATATGACATATAATAACTACGATGGGATATAACACGATATAGGATATATAATAACTAGAATGGGATATACCACCATATATAACATATAATAACTAGGCAGAGGAATAACATGATATATGATATATAATAACTAGGATAGGATATAACACCATATGTAACATATAATAACTAGGAAGAGGAACAGCATCATCTGTGACATATAATAACTAGGATTGTAATATAAAACCATATATGACATTTAATAACTAGAATTGGAAATGACACTATATATGACAAATAGTCATATAATGACGAGGGAGTGAGTATAACACAAAGCATGCCATATATTGACCTAGAAATTGGTATAACGTCATGCATGTCATGGATTGACCAGGAAATAGATAAAACGCCAAGCATGACATATACATTACCTGGAAATGGATATAACACCATACATGGCATATACTGACCTGGAAATGGATACATAGTCAAAAATGTCATGAATTGACCTGGAAGTAGGTATAACGGCATGTATGTCATGGATTGATCTGGAAGTGGGTGTAACGCCATCCATGGCCCATATTGACAAGTAGAAAAATTGAAGGTTTGGAGATTTGATAAACATTCCGGCACACTTTCCAGCTGCTCGAATCGATACCACTAAACACCGGTCAATGATTTCGTTAATCAATTAGTTGCGCTTTTCCATTGCTCATATCCTACGTTTCGTTATTAACCGCTTCCCTCCAATTTGAAGTGTATGCGTAGGCAAACACTGCACCTGAACCGTAGACGTTGGCAACAACTGTATCTGAAGCGTAGACGTAGAAAACGCCTGCATCTGAAGGGTAGGCAACAACTGCATCTGAAGCGTATGCAGCCATTGCATCTGAAGCGTATTCAGCCACTGCAACCGAAGCGTAGGTGTAGGCATCCCCTGCATCTGAATCGTAGGCGTAGGCAGCCACTGTACCTGCAGCGTCCGCGTAAGCAACTATTGCATCGGAATAGTAGGCAACCCTGCATCTGAAGCGTAGACAACCACTGCATCGAAAGAGTAGGCAACCCTGCTTCTGAAACGTAGGCAACCCTGCATCTGAAGCGTAGGCAACCCTGCATCTGAAGCGTAGGCAACCCTGCATCCGAAGAGCATTCTGCCACTGCATTTGCAGTAAAGGCCACCACTACACCTGACCCCTTTTAAAGGAGGTCTATTTCTAATCTTTTGCAATCCTTTACCTTCTCCGCTTCAATCTGAAGTGCATGTCTTAGCTACACACGATAAACAGGAAGCGGGTGGCAAAGCATTAGCAGCGTCTCATTAAAGTGACAATGTTTTTTTTCTAGGGCATGATGTTGCCAGACCTACCTGCAACCCCCATTTAAGTGTCTTCTGGATAGTGCCAGTGGTTATTCTTCTTCTTCTTCGTACGCTGTCAGACGTCAAGCTGTATTTTTTAGAAAAAAGCAGCGGTCATCCTGAGGCTGCCGACACTGCCATAGAGCTTGTCTAGTGTTGCCACTGGTGATGGCCACATCTGCTTTCTCTGATCCTCGTATGTCGGGCAGTTTTGCAGCATATGTTCAGCGGTCATTTTCCCGGTACGACACGAGCATTCGTCAGTGCTACCTATCTTCAATTTATTGAATAGGTGGTACCTTAGTCTTTTGTGGCCTGTGCGAAGCCTGAAGACCACGACCTAGTCTCTTCTGTTTAACTGGTAATAGGCATCGTTTTTTGTGTAGCCAGTATGTTCTGTTTCCCATTTCGTCATGTATCTAGCTCTAAAAAGCCTTTTTGACTCTTCGTATGTCACACTAGGATCTGTGCCAGTGGTTCTATTGTTGTCACCTCAGATACCACTTTTGCCTTTAGCTTTGGGAATTGATGGTCTCCGATCTTCTTATTTTCTCCATAGAGTGTTTCAAGAATGTACCGGTGATGGTAGTATGCCAATAGTGTTGTTGTTGTTTGCGAATGCCCACAATGAGTAGGTTACTAAATTGTGCGCCATGAAAAAGGACGTTAAGTGGTGGGTTGTAGTAGCTTCTATCAAATCCCAAGTGGGCTGATGAAGGTGGACTGGGGTCCTCTAGGCGGTTGTGTTTGGCTTCATCTGCGTGTTACGTCGATCCTCACCCAGTTATCCAGGCTGCCATGAAAACATCCCGTTTCCAAGAAGGGCTACTAAGAAACCTTGTGATGGTCTTCGCCACTATGGTTTCCTGACCCTGACTAACATCTCTGATCAGTATATCTTGCCTGACCCTGACTAAAATCTCTCATCAGTAAATCTTGCCTGACCCTGACTGACGTCTCTGATCAGTATATCTTGCCTGACCCTGACTAACATCTCTGATTAGTATATCTTGCCTGACCCTGACTAACATCTCTGATTAGTATATCTTGCCTGACCCTGACTAACATCTCTGATTAGTAAATCTTGTCTGACCCTGACTGACGTCTCTGATCAGTATATCTTGCCTGACCCTTAACTAACATCTCTGATCAGCATATCTTGCCTGACCCTTAACTAACATCTCTGATCAGTATATCTTGCCTGACCCTTAACTAACATCTCTGATCAGTATATCTTGCCTGACCCTCACTAACATCTCTGATCAGTATATCTTACCTGACCCTTAACTAACATCTCTAATCAGTATATCTTGCCTGACCCTCACTAACATCTCTGATCAGTATATCTTGCCTGACCCTCACTAACATCTCTGATCAGTATATCTTGCCTGACCCTCACTAACATCTCTGATCAGTATATCTTGCCTGACCCTCACTAACATCTCTGATCAGTATATCTTGCCTGACCCTCACTAACATCTCTGATCAGTATATCTTGCCTGACCCTCACTAACATCTCTGATCAGTATATCTTGCCTGACCCTTAACTAACATCTCTGATCAGCATATCTTGCCTGACCCTTAACTAACATCTCTGATCAGCATATCTTGCCTGATCCTTAACTAACATCTCTGATCAGTATATCTTGCCTGACCCTCACTAACATCTCTGATCAGTATATCTTGCCTGACCAGACGTTAGTCCTCCTCCCCGTGACACCCATCAATTATAAAGTAGATGTATGTTCATATTTCTTCCTCGGGTTAGAGGCTTAGCAGGGAAGGAGCTGCATCAAGGTTAGCGAGCAACACATACTCAAGACTCTGTTCCGTCTCCAATTGGCGGCCCTGAAAACAGGCTGCATTATTGTTGTCTGGCTAAAAAGGGCAATTGAAATCCGGCGTGTCGAGAAGAAAGGCCCAATTATCACATCCTGACTGTAAACAACGACACAGCGCCCATTTCAGCACGGATATAGAAGAAGAATAAGAAGATGACGAAGAAACCGACGAAAAAGAAGAAGTAGAGGAAGAAAAAGAAGAACAAGAAAAAGTAGAACACGTCACTTTGTAAATACTACAACTAATCTCATCATTAGTACTTCTCATTGTCAGTTCTTCTCATCTTTAGTTCTTCTCATTTGTAGTTCTTCTTATCGGTAGTCCTTCTCATCGGTAGTTCTCATCTGTAGTTCTTCTCATGGTCAGTTCTTCTCATCAGTAGTTCGTCTCATTATCAGTTCTTCTCATCGTTAGTTCTTCTCATCGTCAGTTTCTCCTCATCGTCAGTTTCTCTCATCGTTAGTTCTTCTCATCGTCAGTTTCTCTCATCGTTAGTTCTTCTCATCGTCAGTTTCTCTCATCGTTAGTTCTTCTCATCGTCAGTTTCTCCTCATCGTCAGTTTCTCTCATCGTTAGTTCTTCTCATCGTCAGTTTCTCTCATCGTTAGTTCTTCTCATCGTAAATTCATCTCATCTTTAATTATTCCCATCATCAGTTCTTCTCATCTTCAGTTCGTCTATTCATCAGATCTTCACATCGTCAGTTCTTCTAATCCCCAGTTCTTCTAATTGTTGGGTTTTTTTTTCCTTCGTAGTTCTTCTAATCGGCAGTTATTCTCATCCTAAATTTTTCTTATCAGCTTTTCTTAACTTCTCATCCTAAGTTTTTTCTTATCAGATTTCTTAACCTCACTCATTCTTATTAATTTTTCGAAGCGTATTCAGATTGTCTCATCTGACTTTTAGAAAACGTGTGTCCCTTCTTTTGTTTCTGTATACTAGTTTCAGGAGTAGTTTCTAGATCTCCCTTTACAGCTCAGAAAACTCCTTCATACTCACTCGAGAGTTGACCTTTGTTAATATCGGAATGTACAAAGCAAGGGATTGGAGAGTCTTCTATTCTAGAAAGGATTGGCCGCCGAAAGTACAAAGCAAGGGATTGGAGAGGCTTCTATTCTAGAAAGGATTGGCCACCGAAAATACAAAGCAAGGGATTGGAGAGGTTTCTATTCTAGAAAGGATTGGCCGCGGAAAGTACAAAGCAGGGGATTGGAGAGGCTTCTATTCTAGAAAAGCTTGGCCGCTGAAAGTACAAAGCAGGGGATTGGAGAGGCTTGTTCTAGAAAAGCTTGGCCGCCGAAAGTACAAAGCAGGGGATTGGAGAGGCTTGTTCTAGAAAAGCTTGGCTGCGGAAAGTACAAAGCAAGGGATTGGAGAGGCTTGTATTCTAGTAAAGCTTGGCCGCACAGTTAGTCAGAGAAACACAGACCTAAATTACTTAAGATCAGTACTCTGCGAACTATGCCTGTAGTCGAAACCCAGAAGAGTCGGTGTACAGTGGCCCCCATCCCACTGTAGTATCTAAGGCAACGAAGAGGGAGACAGACTAGCGAAAGTAGGTAGAAGGTTACCGCGACCAGATTCTAGTGTGACTTACGAAGAGTCCAACAGGTTTATTAGGGCCAGATACAGGGGCAAATTGGAAACAAAGCATATTGGCTACACACATAAAATGATGCTCATTACCACTTTAACATAAAGAATCAGGAAGTGGTCTTCACACTCCGCACAGGCCAGAATCGTCTGAGGTGCCATCTATTCTATAAACTTAAGATAGGTGCTACTGACAAGTGCACATGTGGTACTGGGAAAATGACCCCCGAATATTTACTGCAATATTGTCCGACATACGAGGAGCGCGTGGTCGAATGGTTTCGAGGCCTACCTGCCGACAAGGAAAGCAGCGGTTCCATTCCCCGGTATGGCAGATGTTGTTTTTCTGTTGGAGGTGAAATAAACAAACAAAGCCAGCACACGACGTGCTGACAGCAGTGGCGACGCAGTCTGTAGTCATCAGCCTTTAAAACCCCTTGACTACCCCAGAAATGGGAAATATGTCGCATGATGATGACGAGAACCAGAGAAAGCACATGTGGCCATTCCCAGTACCAACACTAGACCAGCTCTATGGCAGTGGCAACAACCCCCGGAATGACCACAGCTTTCTTTGAACAAATTCAAGTCGACGTCTGACAGCGAACGAAGAAGAAAAAAAGAAGATGCGTTGTTCGCTGGATCTTTGAATTTCTTCCCAACGTGGCTGCTGTTCTATTGTTGTCTGTATCCAACCCTTCTCTACTTTGACATTTGTTGAAAATGTTAAATCCCAATCTGATGTGGGGGTGTTCCTATCCTTAAGATGCTCACTTAAACCACGGTATTGTTGTAAACTGACAAATTCCTGATTCAAATATTTAGTACAGGTAAACTTTTAATTCACGTAAACACTTATTGACGTTTTAGAAACAAGTAAACGTTTGTTTCACACAAAGCATAACACACGAACATCTGAAATTAATGTTGTTTATTTTCTCCTGAAATTTTTCATCAGCGTAATCTTCTACCATGATTGCATTTTTTGTAATACCTGGTACTGTTCGTCTCAAATACGCAACTGTTTATAAACAGTATGTCTGTATCCTGCCATATAACTAGTTGTTGAAGATTTGAGAAGAATGTGAAATGTATCTTTGAAATAAATTGCTTTTTGTTGTACTCCAGAGATCTGAAGTGGAGAAACATTCGAATCGCCTACTTAGCCGTTACAATACGATGTAAACATAGCCACCTTGAACACATGTTTTTTATTCACAGAAATAGAAGTTGTGGGAAGAGTGTGTGTTTTGGTGAACATTTTGGTATATATTCGTCACAGCAATTACCGGTGTGTGACAGTTTGTGTTTTTGGTGACCTATTTGATAGATTGTCGTCACATCAATTGCCGGTGTGTGAATTTTTAAAAATTTTTTTGGTGACTGATTTGGTAGATTTTCGTGACAGAATTTGCCGTGCTTGAAAGTTTGTGTTCTGTTCTTGGTCGGAACTTATTTTACATATTCATCACAGCAATGGTCAGTGTTCAAAGATTTTCTGTTTTTCTTTGGTGACAGAATTGGTTGATGCTCGTCATAACATTAGCCGTTCTGTGAAGTTCGTGTGTGTTTTTTGGTGAGGGGGGGTGGAGGGTGTGGGATGTCGAATTCACGGATTTTCGACCCAACAGTAATTGTTTCTTGAAGTTTGTTATTTTGATGGGAACTGAGTTCATCAATTTGTGTCACATAAATTACTCAATGTGGTAGATTTGAATTCTTTTGTGACAGATTTTTTTTTTTTTTGCTTAAATGTTTGCCTGGCTAGTTTCTACTGGCGGAGCCGCGCCATTTTCCACCCCAGACCGTAGTCCATTGGACGATATCAGGACGCATAAACCAGTGCTTGGATGCATGTGTGCATCTGTATGTACCTATGCTAGGTTTGTGCGCCCTCAGAAGTTAGCCCAACCAAAGTGCAATGGAAGGGCTTTACCACGAGGGCGCGTGTGAAAGTTGTGCAAGGGTGTGGGTGTGGGACAGAGTCAAATGAAACAGAGTGAGGTATTGTGACAGATTTAGTCTGGGGAGACAAATCTTATCTCCCCACGGACCTGACCACTCAGTCGGCGGGTACCATGACGGATGGCGTAAGAATAGCGACGCCATCTTGCAAGTAGCCCCAACTCAGAAAGTAGTCTCGGGTTATAAAAAGCCTGGTGGGCTAGGCTGAGGGACAGTTGAGCGTTTTCTACGATACGGGGCTTTTTGTGCGTTTTTCTACAATACACGATTTGAGAAGACTTGAAGACGAACGTCACCCTGTTAGGATCTTGAGCTTTTTCTACGATACAGAGCTTCTTGAGCTTTTGTGCGATACACGATTGGGGAACGCAGAGCGTGAGACTGCACGATTTGAGAAGACTTGAAGACGAACGTTACCCCATTGGCAGCACGTACGCTATGACCTGCTACGATCTATAGTAATACTACCTGAATGTTTGAAGAGTGAATCACTGAAGCGGCAGTTGAGCGCCGCACTTGAAGAGTTCACCAGCACGAGCTACCCGATTTTTCCCAGGGCTGACAGGGGTTACAAGCGGCCGACACCTCGAATAAGTTGACCAGTCTACACCGGTGGTGTGTCACTTAGGCTGAGGTGTAACCAGTTAGTCATAATCGCTAGCTGGGTGAGTGATTGCTGTCTTCGGGAACGTGTGCTGACCCGCGACACTCTATCACGTGGTCAGTCGGCTCCGATGCAACACATGCCAATTTCATACTTGCGGCTGCCGAGTCGTGTTTTCCTGACAAGGGACGAAAGAACCAGGCCAAAGGGCGATACACCTGGGTTGCGCTCGCAACGCGAGGTACACACCGACGCTGTTCCGGCCATAACTCTGACCCGCATGGAGCACGGGAAAGGTGACTATTGACAGTAGTTCAGGTGTAGGAGAAGGGATTTGTTAGGTTAGCTATCCCTGTATAGGAGTGAGTGCGTGAGTTGGGAATAGTTTAGTGAGAAATAAAGAATTTGTTTATCGGAGTTTTTTTCTTGTGTTAGATCATTCAGGTTTAGGTGTGTTAGTTGAAGAGCAGCCTAAAGTGTGTATATTAGATAGAGCAAGACCCTGTCCTCTCTGCTACACTTTTTATAACTGAATTCATTTATTCGTATCACGGCAGGGGCTCAATTGGACAGTATTGTGTTGTTTCCAGGAGAACAATCAACATGAACGCGAGATGGGATTCTTGTCACTACCAGGGTGAGGCAGAGGTGTGTGCTTTTTCATCCGCTGTTCAACATCTACTATGACACAATCGCATCAGAGCCAAGTTAAATTGAGACATCTGAAATAGAACAGAACTCAATACACGAATTACGTTTTGTAGATGATCCTTGTCTGCTGCACGACAAAATCACGTGACAGCGCCTGCCACTGCCTGTGTTAAATACATTATGCAAATTAACGAGAAGAAAACGTAAACTATGCTGATCAGTAGAACCCCTGGACAACTCAACATATGTGTCAATGATATTGTTCTTGAGCAGACAAATGAGCTCAACTATTTGGACAGTATTTTTACGGAAGAATCGACATGGAAATCTAGACTAGCAGTCAGAAATCATCTGCGATGATTTATCAGCTGTCACCACTGCTTATGCACCAGAGCATTAGTTTAGCAACAAAACAGCTGATAAACAGTACATTTATGCCGACTCTATGTTACCATAGCCAAACATATCCTCTTTCCAGTGTGCATGAGAGCAGAATTTCTACTTGTGAAATGAAGTGTTTAAGAAAGGTCTTCAGTGTTACCAGGAAAGATAGAATGAGAAACGAAGACATTCGCAGTATGGTCGACACTACGTTTTGTGCAGAATGCATTTCCAGGCACAACATACTTTGGTTTGATCATCCCACTTTAAATGCACCCTCATCAGCCACCACTGATGGCTTGCAACGCTGGTAGATTTGGTTACAGAGCAAGAGGGTGACCGCGAGACAGTTGGATATATGACATTAGAGTGATTGTACAGCGACAGGGGCTAACATTGATCGAAGCTGCGGACTTGGTGCAGGACAGACGACTTAAGCTCACCAGGTTGCTGAGCGGCTAATCAGTGAAAATAAAACTACGTATCACCAAGTCTGTACATTAGACTTTTCTCCGTCGAATGTGTACGGCACCATTGCATACCTGCTCGTGTGTATAAGCAAAAATTTAAGTCACAACACATGTTTAAAGCATTCAGTAACCCCAAAGCAATAATCAAACTGTCTTATCTCTCAAAGTGTCTGGAGCTGACGATAAAGTCAACTGTATCTGTCTGAAGCATTTCTCAGAGCCTCATACATATTGTCTCAATTCTAAAGTAATCGAATTGATGATGTCTTTAGGGATTTTGTGATGAGGCAACTTTCCATCCATCTCATCCGTCATTTAGCACTTCGGAGACCCGTTAAAACAATGTACAAGATATTTTTGTCCGTCGTTAAGGTTTTGTCTAATCCACTACGTTTTCTATTTTTTTTCCTCAATTTTTTACGGATTCTGTATAATTTTGTTGTTGTATATGTATCTGACATACTTCAAACCCCATTGCTCTCACGTATGAATATTGTTATCGCCTTAGATAATGTTGTGTCTACTATAATGTTTTCTTGGAACTGTAGTTTTATTTCGTGTGTGTTAAGAGGGTAATTGTAAACCTGTGTTATTATTGCATTTATGTTACATTAATTATCTGTTTCGCTGCTTTTCTCGAGCTCTGTAAATCAGATCACACTGTATTAGATAAGCGTAATGTTTCGTCCTGACAAGACTGCGAATATTCTGAAAAGAGAACATTAGCCTTAAATCGAAGCTGACTTTAATGTACACAATGGTCGCTTCCGTAGACTTCTACGCGTGGGAGACTTGGCTCTGACTGCTGCACTAGAACGTACAATTTGCGCAATGGAAATAAGATGCTTGCGAAGAACTCTTGGCATTTCATATTTGGATCGCGCTACAAACTAGAGTGTTCTTGAAATTGTTAGGAAGAAGTTAGGCCAGTATAAAAACCTTAATAGTTGTACATCACAAGTGATGAAGACCACTCTTTGTTCAGCCGTGTGGACAGTCGTATCTCTTGCTGTGTCCGCAGAAATGGGTGACTTGCGCCGTGATTTAGATTAAAGTGAGGAAGGAACTGCGCCTTTTGTCAACCTCACTCACAGAGCCTAAGCTACCTTTTGCCAGTGGCAAGACATTTATTAAGACGACTGGAGATAGCATAGGATGCAGATTGTGCCTCAGGGTTACCACCGAAGCCTTTCCGTAAACATGTAACGTAACCCGCAGGGTAGAAAGGTGGAATGGCATCTAACGCAGTTTGTCGTGCCTTTTCGATAACCACAAGAGGTCGTATGGACAACACTCAGCGTGTGAGTGAGTCTGGCATCTCTCACCAGCTGTATTCAGCTCGTCATAGTAGCATCTAAAATTCGTGAAGGTGAACCGGCAGAACTAACCCGTGAAATACGACACAGGTATAAGCGTAGTTCCATTCAGCCGGCGTCCAGACCAGGATAACCGGGTGTAAGAAATCACAAAAAAAGAACGAAATATCAAGTCCAGAAGGAAAACACCATGTTTCCGTGAACACAAGTGTAAGTCGTCGACTAGTGTGAATTCCAGGCAAATCCGTGATCTGGTGGCATCCATAATGATCCAAAACAGTAGATAAATGTAGACTCGCAGCCAGTTATGGCGCCATCTTTGCCAGATAAAAACCTACTGACTTTAGTAAAAACACGAAAATTGACATGGTATGGACACATATCAGAGCGTGGGGCTGATCAAGACCGTCCTGCAAGTCACTGGCTGGAAAGCGTGGGAGAGAGACCAAACAAGAAATGGCACTACAATGTACAATAGTGGACGGGAAGGTCTATAGCTGAAACTAATACCCTGGTGAAAAATCGAGACGTATGGAGGGAACTGGTTCGACACACTGCAATAACGGTGCCTCAACGACCTTTACGGGACTGATGATGATGATGATGATGAACGATCGTGTCTCTGGTTCCATTTTCACGAAATGGCAGAACCATGTTCATTTCTTTCTGGTCATTAATTTAAAGCTTGAAATTATCAAACTATGTTTTGCTATGTATTTATTACTGGTAATTGAAACGACCGTTCTTAGACACTGTATTACTAAAGACAGTGTCTGGCAGTGGCAATTTGTTAATCGCATGTCAACTCACTCATACAATTAGGGATATATAAATACTAGACATTCAACTCACCCATACAAATGGTTACAATTGTACGTCTACCCCAAATACTGGACACTCGACTCACTCATACATCATCATCCTCATAAGTTCCGTAACCTGAAAGGTCATTGGGGCACTGATACTGCAGATTGTTAGACCAGTTCCCACCACTCCACTCGGTTTTGTGCCAGGATATTTGCTCCAGCTATGGACCTTCCTGTCCACTCTCTGATGTTGTCTAGCCATCTTTTTTCTGCTGCCCTCTCTTACGCCTCCCAGGCACAGTAACTTGCAGGATCGTCTTGGTCAACCCTGACGATCTTGAAACATGCCCATACCACGTGAGCTTGCGTACTTTTAGCCCTAGCCAATAGTTCTTTATATTGGCCGACCTCTGTTAACGGTGTGAAGAACTAACTTATTCGTAACATGGTATAGATTCGAAATGCCGAGAATTCAACGCAGACATCTCATCTACATTGCACACGTTCTTCGCTCTAGACGATTGTCAGAGTCCGAGTTTAGCATGCGTAATGGTACACGGAAGTGACAATTGCATACATTAAACTCAACTTAGATTTCAGGACGATGCTTTTATTCCGCCATATCGGCTTCAGTTTGGTCAGAGCAGCCATGACCATTGCTGTTCGGGCCTGAATTTCAGATCTGGAACCTTCCGCATCCATCAGTGCTCGCAGGTATTCAAACTGTTTAACAATTTGCAATGGTTCGCCTTTGATCGCAATCGGACTCGTTAGGCCCTCTGGGACGTTGACCATTTAGTTTCCATGCATTAATTTTCATTTCTCACCTTAGCGCGACATTGTCAAAGAATGAGATTAGACCCGCAAGTTTAAGCTCCGTTCCAGCCAACCCGGTAATTTCATGCGAAAACCGGAGATTGGTGAAGTGTACGACCATCTATGATCATAGTACCCACGTGATCCTCAAGAGCTTCGGATATAAAGCGTTCCAGAAAAACATTGAATAGGGTCGGTGAAACAATACATCCTTGTGGTACACTCGTTGAGTGCGGAACCACTCCCCTGTTATCCCGGTAAGGTAGACTGCACTGGTGGCTTGAGAGTAAAGTTTCTTAAAGACGTAGGTAAGCCGACACCCCCATCTTATATTTTTGTATAGTTGCCTACAGGGTCACATGCCAGACCATGTCCAATCCTTTTCTAAAGTCAACAAAGACTTGGAATATCTTTTGATAATGTTAAAGGTATTTTTTATTGAGCAAAACGCAAACTAAAACTGTGTTAAATTGTACTGCGACCAACTCTAAAACTGGCTTGTTCATCTGCAATAACGTTTTCTGCTTTTGGTTGCAGTCTGTTCAAGACAACTTTAAGCATTACTTTGCTGGCGTGGCTGATAAAAACCGATAGCTCGGTAATTTTGAAACTGTTGGAGGTTACCCTTTTTAGGTAGATCTACTAGGCTTGAATAGGAAAGTAACAGCTGTGCTATCATAAACACAGTATCGATACTTTGTTGTGGCTTCCATGAATTTCTATCGGAGCGACTAGTCCTAGCCGGGAAAGTCCAAATATATTTATTTTTTCAACAAATTTCATATTCATCTTCTTGTATCTCAGAAACTTACAAACACACAACAAAAACAATAACATCAACAACTTATTTATTCATTTATGTCTCTACACACAAGAAAGTCATATTTATTGACCAACAAACAAAACAGTTAATATTTTTGAAAGTTGAACAATTTTAAGCTGGGAAAAAATTTGAAAAAATTATGGCAGCGTGCTAAAGGTTCAGTGATTTTGTCAAACTTGTTGGTCCTTCTCACCGTCTGCCAGATCGTGTTACAAATCTTCGTCAGCATTTCTATACCCACAATCATACAACAAGCTATACGTGTTGCTCTTCCCCACATACCAGGCCTTCAAGTCATTCATGCAACAATTGTTTCATTCGACTGTACCCCAATTACTCAACCTATTCATGCAGCCGTTCTTACCAGAGAACACCAGCTCATTCATGCGCACAGCGTTCCTTCGCATCGTTGCTCGCTTATCTCTGCGTTTATATCAACTATTGATTTCATTTGAAATCAATGAAGAAGCAAATGCGTTAAAAACATCAAATACAAGTGGAAGGAAAAGTCACAAGAGCTATCATTGATTGTGTTTTTACATGGAGACTTCTTTTTCTTTTTGTTCTTCTATTTGTTCTTCTCCTACTTCTTTCATCTTCTTCTTCTGTCTCTGCTTCTTTTTCTTCTTTTTATTATTAATCTTCTTTTTATTATTATTCATCTTTTTCTGTTTCTGTTGCTTCTTATTATTCACATTATTATTATTCATCGTCTTCTTCTTCTGCTTCTACTGATTATTATTATTATTATTATTATTCATTTTCTTCTTCTAGAAGTCTGCAGAAACACGAGCTACCCATGCATTTCTTTGTGCATCATATAATCAAGTATTTCTGAGCTTTCTTCCCAACTCTGAATGGCTACTCAATACAGAATAGGTATTTGGCCCGTTATGATTGGTGGTACGTGCAGGTCAATGCGTTTGTAAGTCTTCTACCATGTGGGGGTTACACACCACTTTCAATTATCTCTTATGGAAACAAAATGGAAAATGGTTCGTTGAACCGACTTCATTGCACCAGGGCGCTCCCACGTGTGCCCCAGTTCCTTTCATCGCTGAAAGTGAGGATGGCAGAAGGCGAACTCAGTTACCTCCTGCGGTGGCTTTGAGATGTTGTCCTGACATCGTCAGTTGCCCATTTTAGCTAATTCGAATGAAAGAAGCGGTAATACCATGAACACATTTACATCACGGGTCTGTCAAAAAGCTTTAGACGTGATTCGAACCTGGTACAATGAGTTACAATCCAAGCTCACAAACATTTGACCACCTAATATGATATCCTCTCAATGTGGTTCTGTTCTCATATCCCAACCACATAAATAACAGTCCTGAAAGTACTTGGGTTAGCAATAAGTTCATTGACTTTGTCCGTCTTGTCAGACAACAGTAACTTGTACTTTGAAGAAAGGGATGCAACTACAGTCCGTTATCTAAAAGACCAATCCGAGCAGAGAAGCATCTTCGACAGTGTATGCAAGGAAAATCAGGATCGCTTGATGCGGAGTGTTATCTCCAACGATGAGTCTTTAGCATATCCGCAATCAGTATATGTGCCTGTTATTCTTGGTATAGGCCTACGACTAAACTTAAATTTCACTGCTGTAGCTGTAGACGTTGTCCATTTAAATGCAATTTTGAAGTAAGTGACAAGTTTTATTCCAGTTGACGCTGCGATAATTATGAAATGAAATTATCAACGAAATGAAAAAGTGTTACTCCGGTTAACGTTGCAATAAATCTGAAACGAAATTATTAACAAAATTAAGTGTTACTACAATTAACGTTGCAATAATTCCGAAACGAAACAATCAACGTAATGAAGTGTTATACCAAAATCACTGCAATAATTCCGAAACTAAAGTATCAACGAAATAAGTGTCACTCCAGTAACAGCTGCAATAACTACAATTTGTCAATGTTTTTGTTAATATATGAAAAACAAAAACAGGACGACAATGCTGTACGAAATTATTAATAAATTCTAGGATATCGTATCTGCGGGGAATGCCAATAGTATACTAAACGACTTGTAGCAGAAACGGTAAAAGCTACATTAGTCACGAAATCACCACAGAAGAAGCTTGACAGTAGAGATGATAAAGGAAGATAGTACAACAGCAATAGTAGTTATAGTAGTAGTATGTTGTGGTCAAGTTTTTAATATTAGAAGCGAATGCAGTAATCGTTGTACGTTGAAACCCGTTCATTCGCCGGACGCTGTAATCATACAAATCGTCATTCGTCCAATGTTTCCCTATTAAATTCGAATCGACATATGCTCCTTTGGCGCGAATTCGGACCATGCCACGAGCTAGTGGTCTGTCCCGACAAATGTGATATAATATGATGTAGAGATGAAATATACTCCAAAATGTATTGAAATAGTTGAAGGTCGTCGAGAGTTTGCAGATAGGATGCTCTGCTATTTTCGATAGCTCTGGATAATAGCCCAGCAGAAACATCCTCTAAACGATTTTGTAGCCGACAACTGAAGAACTCCTTTATGGTCTAGAAACATGGACATTGAATTATAAGATGGAAAAGAGTATTGTGAAGTCTTCAAAATATGGATACATAGAAGGTTGGATCGGATTTATTGGAAAGAGAAGAAAACAAATGGGTATATATTTAACAAGTTGAAGGTAAAAAGATAGCTAATTAACAAAATCAAGTTTAGACAATTTTATTTTGGCTACATAACAAGACATACCTTCTTGTTGAAAAGCAGACAGTCGTCCAAGAGGTAGAAAACGTTGTAAGTGGGTGAATAACATCATGAGATGGACTGAAAAAAGCCTGTAAGATGACACCATGACGGCGAGAGATGTATACTGGAGATGCATTACAGCCGACCTACGATGCGGAGATAGCACTTTAACTGAACTGAAGAACGCAAACCACTGCACAGAAAGCAGCAACAAGAAGTGACTGAGAAACTGTCTTCATTGGACAGAGAAATTCCTAATTGGAGGATTTCCACTACGTAGAATAGAGGCCATGTCAACTCTTGACCATCTGGACTCGTTGCCAACCATGGTAGAAGTTAACTGTGCTATTTCTGATCTTGCTTCTGGCAAACCTCAAGAAAAGGATGAAATAAAAGATATACTTGTCCCACAGATCTACCAGTTGATAATATTGTGCTGGCATGAAACACGGGTCTCGCATGATTTCAAAGATGCGAGCATTGTAACCTTGTACAAGAACAAGGGGAAACGGGGTGACTGCAACAACTACATATGAATTTTGCTTCTGTGTACCGGTGAGAAGATACTTGCCAGAATTGTTCTGCGTAGACTCCAGGTCCTAGGAGACCAGGTTTACGCAGTCACAGTCCAGCGTTCGTTGGAATAGGTCTACCACAGATATATTCTCATTACGGCTTTTGCAAGAAAAGTGCAGAGAACAAAACCAACCATTATATATTGTCTACATTGATCTCACGAAGGCATCCGATTTGAGAAGCCGAGAGGGTCTGTTCAAAGCGCTCCTTCCGATTCATCAGAGCATTATCGAGTCGTTCCCCACTGACATGATAGGCACCATCAACTTTGACGGTGCGTCCTCAGAGACGTTTGCAATCAAGTATACATTACAACAAGGCTCTTTGAAATATATTTCATACATCCATTGAAGCATATGGTGGCCTATTCAATGTCCAAAAAATTGTAGTTACATCCCTGTTTCTAAGCACAATTGCTATCGTCTGACAAGACGGAACGAGCCAATAAGAAATTAAGGAACTGTGTTACCGTTGGGAGAAAATACACAGCCTGGTAGAAAAAGGACATAGAGATATTGCAAAAGTCAATTGGCGCATTTAAGCTATCCAATGAAAATGTTGATTATTTTTAAACAATTTTGAAAAATCTTCAATAGCAAGCAACCCTGGACAGACATTTAAATAAAGAGCACATACATTGTCATTTTTTTCATGTACATGTATTTACACATCTATTTAAATCACAGATAGGTCTCACAGATCCAGTTACCATAAGACGGGGGTTTACGACAGGGCACGACAGGGCTGTTTGCTTTCACCGAGTCTGTATAACAGGGCTGTTTGCTTTCACCTAGTTTGTATAACAGGGGTTTACGACAGGGATGTTTGCTTTCACCGAGTCTGAATAACAGGGGTTTATGACAGGGCTGTTTGCTTTCACCCAGTTTGTATAACAGGGGTTTACGACAGGACTGTTTGCTTTCACCGAGTCTGTATAACAGGGGTTTATGACAGGGCTGTTTGCTTTCACCTAGTTTGTATAACAGGGGTTTACGACAGGGCTGCTTGCTTTCACAGAGTCTGTATAACAGGGGTTTATGACAGGGCTGTTTGCTTTCACCGAGTCTGTATAACAGGGGTTTATGACAGGGATGTTTGCTTTCACCGAGTCTGTATAACATGGGTTTACGACAGGGCTGTTTGCTTTCACCGAGTCTGTATAACAGTGGTTGACGACAGGGTTGTTTGCTTTCACTGAGTCTGTATAACACACATTCTGAGATGATGATGGACAAGGTTAAGCGGGATTGTAATAGGAGTATCAAAGTTAATGATATGAAAGTTAGTGTCATTAAATTTGCACATGTCCAAGTGATAGTGGGAAGATCAGTAGCAACATTGCAAATGCTGCTTCAACAAATTAAACACATCGAAGACAAAGACTTTGCTAATATCCAAGAAACGTAGGAAAATAAATATGATCATCAATGGAGAAATAATCGAACAAGTATAGAAGTTTACATATTTGAGATACACCATGACAGAAGATTCCCGCAATTAGACATACATTAGGACAATGGCTGTATAATGGAAAAAGTGAGTTGGACAGAATGAACTTATAATGACAATCTACTCACTGAAGTTGGCTCACAATGACAAATAATGCTTGATACAAAAACGTCGGTTTAGTTGGCGGAGTCACAGTATGAGACATGAAAGTCTTTTACAGAATATTCTAGAGGGCAAGATTCAACGGAAGAGAGGACCGGGGTGTCCAAGACTCGCCTTTACATCCCAGGCATGCAGGGACATTAAAGTACGGACGAATGCTGAAATGAAAAGAACTGCAGAAGATAGGGTCAAATGGAGAGATTTGCTCAGAAAACCTTACAACCAGTCTCAAGACTAATCAATCAGATCATAGAGTCAAAAAGAGAAACATACTCAGACAACCTTACAACCAGTTTCAGGGCTGACCGACCAGATCATATAGTCAAATGGAGAGATTTGCTCAGACAACCTTAGAACCAGTCTCAGGGCTGACCAACCAGATCATGGGGTCAAATGGAGAGACATGCTCAGACTACCTTACAACCAGTCTCAGAACTGATCAAATGTTTCGGGTTGTTGTGATGTATGATGTGATGCATTACTTATTATTAAGTAAATAATTCTCTTGGGGCCTGGAACAGATTAATCAATCTTACTATATTTATTTGGGCCAAAAAATGATTCGTCATTCGCACAAATCGAATTTCTTTAAACATCGTTGTCCAGTTCTTCACTGTTGTCTCCGACACACTTTTGTCACCAAACACTGTCTGCATTCTGCAATGTCAACGGGTCGACATCCTTCTATCTGTTAGAAACCGAATCACCGCTCGCTTATCAACTCTGGACGGATTCCGTATCACACCCGCCATATTTTCAACGTTCTGCTGATGAAACTATGAGACGGAGGATAATGACACTTAGCTGTTTACACCAGAAGTAACGTGATCATGCGCATCGTACGTATGTTAATTTGTTGCAGTTTGGTCCGATTCCATTTCAACATGCCTGGTAGTAACAGTACAAGCAGTATCTCATCTCACAGTAGTCATAGCAACATCAATAGCCATTCATCCTCGTTCAAACCTCCCCATCACAGCACCGGCCGTTACCCCGGGGAAGCAAACCCTTAGAAAATGCAGGAGGAAGCAGACCCTTACATAAAATGCATGCTGAAGTCGGATGCACTGGGCCGACAGGCGCAAAATAAAAACCACAGTGCAACGCACACCGCATGGGGATTAGAGAAATAAGGCGAACGCCAATAACAATTTTAAAATAAAAATAATAAAAAACTGGCTTGTAATCAAGTAATGAATGTGCCGTCTTCTTTGACAAAATGAAGCCGACCCCACTTTTTCCACCCTTGTCCATCCCAGAGTATATAATGTTTCTCCTGAGAAGCTGGTACAGCGCGCTTAACCGGCCCATATATGTTCAGAGACTCTTGGTTATCTCCATTTCTCTTCCGATCATGAACAACTTGCCCTGCTACAGGCTCCTGACGTTCCAGGTGCCTATTCTTAGTTTTGTTTTTAGTCCCATTTCAGAGTTATCCACTGTAATGCAGTTGGGCTTTAGGCTGTCATCTCTATTACTTGTACTGAATCTGAAACCGGCCTCTTCCCCAGTTGGCGTCGATGATCTGCCTGGCCTGAGGGCCTCACCATCAGATCTTTGAGTTCCGTTTCTCTTGACTGTCATAGGTTTCTTGACCTTTTACATCCAGTAGTCTGCCATTGCATTCTGAACATTGCTCTGACCGCTTACCAACTTTGGTCTCAGTTGCGCCCTTAGCTAGATACGAAGCGTTTCCAGCTCCCACTTTCAGAGTCGTTGTCGCCCAGGTCGATCTTCCGCCTCTTCCATCAGCAGATGTGTGTACTTGTCAGCGGTGGACTCCCCTTCTTGTCGTTTCACTCACATAGTTTAGCCGGTCAGCCAAAGTCGTTCTCCGAGGGGTGGCGCTGCCATACGTGAGCTAGACAGAAGTTAGGGAACCAAATAGGATCCTGGCCAGTAAGGATGTGGCTGCCTCTCACCTGAGGTACTATCACATACACAGGTCTGTCCTCCCCTCCCCCCCCCTAAGTATATATATGTATGTATGTATATATATATATCTGGAGGTAGCGGGCTCAAATCTCGGTGAAGACGTCGGGATTTTGTCACGTGGATCATCCGGTAAATATTTCCCCTGATCTCTGAGTAGTGAGATCAGACACCCGTGTGCAGTGGCGCGCACGTTAAAAATACTTCAGAAGTTAGAAATCGAAAAGAGTAGCCCTAACGGCAAGTTACAAATCTACTCAAATTATTCTAGGGATTCTCCCGCCACAGAGAATATGTAGCAAAACGGGGACTGTGTGGCCAAAACAACAGGTCTTGGTTATGTGGTGGAGCGGTTTAGATAGTGTCTGACAGGCTGCGGGTCTACCTTGCTCTAATCTATGCTTTCACCTTCACCAGTCTCCAAGAAAAAAATAGGCGATCGTATTATCCAGGGGCTAAAAATAATGGGATTGACGTGGCAAGTCACCAGTGGATTTTCTCCTGCCAAAAAATTTGAAACAAAAAAGGTCGCACATCCGCACGATGTCTAACGACATAAGTGGAATGAAGATTTATATATATATGGTGAAACGTCTGTTTTATAAGCCCAACCTACCGGGTCTGAATCAGACCGTTTTCAGTTTGGCAGACATGTGATTCTATCTTCGTTCGATCCTTGATCCACCTACTTTTCCCCACCGATCATGAAATGTTGTACTAGTTCAACCCAGATAACATAAGAAATACTAGGATACGATCGTCCAGGTGTTGCCCAACTGAAAGATAAAGATCTGAACTCAAAGCCCACCAAATTGAAACGGCATATCGTTCCTATTTGTGTTAATATTATCTGAATACAATCTTTTGTATGTACGCTCCTGTACAGTCGCTGCACCTGTTTCGTAATGAGAAGGGGTAGGAATTGTAAGTAAAGATTCTAATAGTGAGTGCCAATATGTTGAAGATTCGGCATAGTCGGACGCTAAAATAAGATTATGTTTTTTTGTATGAGCTTATAGGTAAGGATAAAGAGTTGAAAAGCAAAGGTAGGAGGGATACAGTGATTGTGGAGAGCTGGTGCAGGAAATGATACTTCTGGAGAAATGTGAAGTAAAAGAAAATCAAAGACAAATGGAGAAAGGAGAAATATTTCCCAAAAACGAATTCGTTGAGAGAGGAGAAGTATGGAATAATAGGGAGATCGTGGAGAAAAGAGAATTGATGTAAAAATGAGAAGATGGAGAAAGGAGATATTTTGGATAAAGACAAATCCGTGGAGATTGTTAAATTATTGTACAAATGAGGTATAGTAGAGGAAGGAGATATATTGAACAAAGTAAAATTCGCGAAGAAGGGAGATTTATTGTATAAAATTAATATAGTGGAGAAAGAATAATTATTGTACACGGGGGAATTCGTGAAACTGAGAATTAATTTGCAAAGGAGAAATTGTGTAGAAACGAGAATTATTGTACAAAGGGGGAATTAGTGGAGCAATGTCATTCCAGTGTGGTCCGCCAGGGTGTTTGTGTAGGACAAGGACAAGAATAGCACCCCTGTCCCACACAGAGCATGTCGTAAGAGACGAATAACTGTGTGATATGGCACAACACCGGCCTGGTTAAGCGGATTGTTTAGAGCAGCATATATGGCGCTTAACAGGATGTGGGTCGACTTTTCTCTAGTCTTTGAGTCTATTAAGATGGACTCGCACATCGGTTAACCACCCACATCGGCACTTGTCCCAAAGTCGCGGAGTAATAAGCTGCTCGAGCCTAGCCCACTAAGCAGGAACTCATCCTCCCGGCTACATCCAGCTCATACCAGAGCTGAGATCTGCACAGGGGGCATCTGCCACTGTAGAAGTACAGGTCGACTAAAAACAATTACGGTGAACTAGTACAGAAAATTAAACTTGTGGTGCGATGTGAATTAAAGGAGAAAGGGGAGCTAGTAAAGAAAGGTTAGTTAGGTAAAATAAACATATTCTGTACAGCACATGGCGACTGCGTGGACAAGTGTCTTGTATTCCTCAGCCCTACAAATCATCCTCGTGCAACTCAACGATAGGAACAGTCACTTTAAAAATAGCTGGTTCACTGCACGGAGTGAATTCAAATTTTGCTAATTCGTATATAAGCCGATGATGTATTTAAACCGGCCTACTGTGGCTAGAAAGGAGAATAATCCGAGGTGATTGAATACAGGTTTATCACTACACAGAACGGAGGGGCAGGAGCACTCCTGAACCTACCAAATGGCAGAAAAATAACACTGTCATTCGCTACTGGTAAGTACACAAGCAATTTCAGAGCGGAGGCAGAGGCACTGAGGGCGGCAGTGGAAGAAATGGTGACACATAAAGAAAATGAAAGCCATACAGTCCTGCTTACAGATGCTCTGGCCGTAGTCACAGCGCTAAAAAAAACAGAAAAACACTGAGCTTAATGACTTAAGAGCAGTACTCTGTCAACTATGCCAGCAGTCCGCACCAAAAATGGTAGTGGTACAGTGGGTCCCATCACACTGCAACATCCAAGGCAACGAGGAGGCAGACAGACTGGCAAAAGAAGGTGCAAAACTACCACAAACAGATACTAGTATGACGTACGAAGAGTCAAAACGGCTTATTAAAGCCAGATACATGACCAAATGGGAAACTGAACATACCGGCTACACCAAAAACGATGCCTATTACCAGTTGAACAGAAGAGAGCAGGTCGTTGTCTTCAGACTTCGCACTGGCCACAATAGACTGAGGTACCACCTATTCAACAAATTGAAGATAGGTGGTACCGACGAATGCCCGTGTGGCCATCACCAGTGGAACCACAAGACAAGCTCTATGGCAGTGTCGACAGCCTCAGGATGACCGCCGCTTTTTTCGAGAAAAAAAATGGTTACTGTCTGACTGCGTACGATGAAGAAGAAGAAGAAGAAGAAGAAGAAGAAGAAGAAGAATACAGGTTTATACGATAGTCAATGAAAAGGATACATGGGACTATAACATGTGTCTTCATCAAAATACAGCAATGAGAGCACATGGAGAGCACAACTGCCAACTAATTAAGGAAATGACCAGATTAGATACCAGGAAATATTTTTTTAGACAGAGTTGCGAATGCTTGGAATTCATTGCCATAGAAAATAGTTGAGGCAGGGTCAAAAAATGCATTCGAGAATTAATTAGATGAGCATAGTTATTTTCAGATCAAGTGAATGGAAAAGAAACTGGTTGTATTCAGACTGAAGGTTCTTCTACACCAGTACAAGGACATTAAGTTAAGTTAAACATTGTGAAAAAAGAACTTCTGCATGTACACCTCCATTAACAAGTGGATGCCGATAACAGGAGATTCTACCCCAGCGCTAATTGATATGAGTTGACATTTAGAACGTTTAACAGTGTCTAGTGTCACTTTTGGGTTTTGTTTCTTTTTGTTTCGTGTTCTGGTTGTTTTTTGTTTTTTTGGAAGGGGAAGGGGAGGGGTGGATTTTGGAGTTTTGTTTTAGAAGAAGAAGATTATATATGATGTGCTTGATTAACCCTGGCGAGACTTTAGCCTCTGACAAGAGTTACGTCGATATGTACATAATTAAATCCTCTCCACGGGCAATAAACTTCTGTACGTGAGGTTATCAACTACAAAGAACTGTTTCCGGGTGTTGACATTGATAAATTTCTGCATCAAATCGATGGTATGGATTTATGTCTGCCGTTCATTATTGATTGATTGAATGACTGATTGTTGTAAGGTTTAACATTTAAAGAACACACACATACTACATACAACACACACACACACACACATTTGCGAGAATAAAAATATATATAGCTCAACAGAAATTCAAACTCAATGCTGTGCAAATAGAACAAGTCACGAACTTCGAGTATCTGGGCTCCAGAATTTACAACAATGACTACTGCTGAAAGAAAATTAGAAGAAGATTTACGATATATAGGCTACACGACCTGAGGAAACTATGGACGAATACCAGCAAACAAACGAAAGTGAATATTGTGATAACCTGTCATTTCCCTGTGGCAGCATACGACTGTGAAACATATACAGTTTACACAAACTTCAAGGAAGGGAGTCGATTACTCAAAATGGTGGTACTGTACAACAAGAAGAATGCCGAACATGCGACAAGAGTTGGGCATAGATAACTTTTTCATAATTCATATCGTGAACAGAACATTGAACTATTTTGGCCACGTAAAACACAACATACTTGAGAGTACAGTAATGGAAGGAATGGTGCCGGGAAAGAGAGGCAGAGACAGACCAAGAAGGCGATGACACCCAAGATGTCAAGGGATGCTTGGGCATGACTTTGGAGCGGCCGGAGATTTGGCAAGATGTTGAGTTTTTTACATATATTTTGTGATAAAAGCGACGTTCTGCAATAAACATACTTACTTTCCATGTCAGTGGACCACGCCATGCAACATGCATTCTCTGTTCAGCGACATGGATTGCCTTGCAATGACCTCCAGCATGTCGCACCTAGTGCATGTTTCCTGGAGGTTGGGACAGGTCATCATGTGGTCTGGTCTGTAATGCCCTACATCCACACGTGTCATCATCTGTGTATCCTTATCTTTTCATCTTTCTCTTGCATCGTGAAACAGCAGTTCGGAGTCTGTTTAGTGACTTCCATGTTGTGTATGGAAGCTGATATCCAGGGGCAGATTCCTCCCAAAGTTCCATCGCTGGGGCCTGCATCAATTCGTGCTAACTCTCGACACGAGGGCTTTCTGGGTTGTCAGTATGGGTTTTATTGATTAAAGGAAGCTATATCTGGATTTGAGTCTTGTGATCTCTACCTGAAGTCCAAACATTGGGTTTCTTGGGTCGTGTTCCTGTTTTTCTCGTTCTATTACTCCTGCGACGCTTATTCGGATAACGGCTGTTGCTTTGTCAATTATTGGGTAAATTTTATATATACGGGCACTGATACTATCTGATTTTACATTTATTACTGTCTCAACTAGTGCTTGCGCAGAGTTCTTTCAAATTGTTTCGGCGTATTCAGCTACGGAAATACACAGGACATGTGCCGATGTCCATAAAACTGAAGACTGTGCAAAGACATGTTACATGATATATATATATATATATATATATAATTATATATATATATATATAATTATATATATATATATATATATATATATATATGTATATGTATGTATATATATGTATGTGTATATGTATATATGTATGTGTATGTGTATTTAATTGACTTATATTTATTTTTAAACTTGATTCACAAATTAATGTAGTTCTGGTTCACTTTCAGCCAACATTAATGTGACATCCTCATATCTTGTGTTATTTAATTTCCACTTCACCTCAGAGATGTCATTTACCTGTTGAAAGATGTGTTATGTATATATTTTAAAACGGACAAGGGAACAGTACGCAACCTTGTCTTATACCCCATTTTACATATACGAACGGCGTTCAGAAAGTAATCCACCGCATCGCTTTTCACAGCTAATAATAACAATAGAAACATGAAATGTTGCACACTTCAATTACGGCATGTGTCGATTGTGTGCCAAATAATACGACCGCCCTAAACCGTTGAAACGGAGCATGACAAAAATGTACGTTATAAGCAGCCAATTGTGGTAGAATGTCCTATTGCAGAGAAGGAAACAGTTGCGAACATTGACAAGCATCTATGTGATGCGTACGGAAGTTTTGTAGTCGACAGGAGTAGAGTTATTAGCTGGGTTAAGAGAATCAATGAATCAGGCAGTGTAGATACGGAGCTGCTTAATCAGCCGCGTAGGAGACGTCCTGTCACAGCCACTAACGCAGAAATATTGAAATCAGCTTAAAGCATCGTTCTTATTTATAGGCGAATCACTACTCAACAACTGGCCTTACAGCTGTAAATCAGCATTGTAAGTGCTAATGCATTTATAAAACCTCTCAGGTTTTCTAAGGTTTTCGCAAGAGAGGTTGTTCGAAGTCTCACACAAGACCACCGATTGCAAAAGAAAACAATTTCTTCTGAATTGTTGAAGGGTTTCAATGTTGATGGAAAGAACTTTTGGGCTAATCTTGCTGCTGGTGACGAAACATGGGAACATCATTTTAAAATTGAGACAAAAAAGACAGTCCATGGAATGGGATCCCACGATGAAAACAAAATGCAAGACAACTCCTGTAGCTGGAAAGGTCATGATCACTGTCTTTTGGAACATTGCAGGTATGATTCTTGTGAATGTGATGCCAAGAAAATCAATTCACAAGCTTACATTAAAACATTGAAAAAACATTATCGACGTCTCCGCAGGGTTCAGCCGCACAAGAATCCAGCAGATCTGCTTCTCCTTCACGAAATGCACGCCCTCGGGCAAGTCTGACAACACGGGAAGCAATCACTAAATTGAGTTGGACTGTACTACCCCATCCACCCTATGGTCCCGATTTGGCACCCTCTAATTTTCATCTGTTTGGTCCACAATATGCACTCCGTGGGAAAAGGTTTGAAGATGATGCTGAAGTGATTCATGCAACCAAGAAATGGCTACATGATCCAGACAAGACAAAATCTGGGAGGAACTATGAATACATGCATTTGTATCGAGCTGGCATAAAGCTGTACAGATAGATGAAGATTATGTTGAATAATACATATGTTTTCATGACATATCCATGTATATTGTGTACAAATGTCATACCCATTTTAATAAACAGCTCCTACGAAAAAAGATGTGCTGCATTACTTTCTGAACATTGATCGTATATGTAGACGGTAAATCCTACCAGATCTTAATGTGGCAGTTTGTTCGCAGTATATATAGACGGTAAATCCTGCCAGATCTTAATGAGACAGTTTGTTCGCAGTATTTGCCATTGAGTCTGTGTGTCTATTTCCCCCATACCTGATTCTTCCAGATATTTAATCAGTTTTTCTCCCTGAACTGGTTTGCTTCTGATTGCTTTAGGGCTGATATTTATTTTAGGGGATCTATTTTATATCCTTTTTCTACATTCCTTTTGCTGCGTGGCTTTTTTATCTGCACATACTAGCTATCTGGATTTATGTACTTTTTAAATTAGATTTTTGCCATATGAATACAATTTCTGATCCTATCATTTGTCATATTAAAATCAATTTGATTCCTGACTATGATCATCGGGGTATACTTTGTGTATAACCTCTTGTGGCTTCTGTGGAAAATATGTAACATAGAACACAATTGTTGTCTTCACAAAATTGTATCAGCGTGTCTACTTTATAATTTTATGTATACTATTCATCTGCTCTTGTGTTTTACTTTTCTTATGTTTGAATATGCATATCCCATTAACATGAGAACATCAGTAGATTTGATTTGTTTCAGTGTGCGTCCTAAGTCTTCATAGTTCTTTTGTATTTCTTCCTCACTGTGTTCTTGTGCTTGTGCACAGAGTTTGGAAGATAACAATGGTAAGTGATTTTGATATCAACTTCAGGAGAATAGTTTTAGCCCTATGTGTTTTTCGTCTTCATTATCTAATTGGTCGTTTTCTTCTTTTCAACGTATTCTTTTTCTTCTTTTCAGCGTATTCTTTTTCTTCTTCTTCTTTCCCTTTTTCTTCGTATTGTTTCATATTCTTTGACTTATCTTTCTTTCCTTTCTATTTCTTCTCTTCTCTCTTTATTTTCTTCTTCCTCTTCTTCTGTTTCTTCATCTTCTTCTTCTTCTTCGTCGTCATCATCTTCTTCTTCTTTTATTTTTCTTCCGCCTTTTTCATATTTTTGTTTCTCTTATTCTTCTTTGTTTTCTTGTTTTAATCCTTCATTTTCTTCTTCATTTTCGTCTACTTCTTTTTCATTTCATTTTTATTTCTATGCATATTCTTCCTCTTATTTTTGCAATTAACATTTCCCTTTTCTTCTTCATCTTCGTCTTCTTTATCTTCTTATTTATTTGTATATTTCTCCCCATGAAGCTAACTAATACCATTACAGTTGACGCCTTTGAGAAATCATATATCATGCAATGGTGGTATGTACGACATTTTGCTTTACACGATTATGTTAGAAGCCTCAATTACATCCTTCTTTAGCTGACATTTACATCATTTAAATTCACAGCGCACTAAACTTTCGTGCGTTGGTGCAACTTGTTGTTTTCTTTCTCTTCATGTTCCTAGATACTTCATTGATGGAAACCGATCAATGTCCCTCATTTGTGATACTGTCTGCAAGGGCAAGAACAAACCCCACTCACTTATCGTGGTCGTCTGCTATCCTCTGTGCAGTACTCCTGCTATCCTCTGTGCAGCACTCCTGCTATCCTCTGTGCAGTACTCCTGCTATCCTCTGTGCAGTACTCCTGCTATCCTCTGTGCAGTACTCCTGCTATCCTCTGTGCAGTACTCCTGCTATCCTCTGTGCAGTACTCCTGCTATCCTCTGTGCAGTACTCCTGCTATCCTCTGTGCAGTACTCCTGCTATCCTCTGTGCAGCACTCCTGCTATCCTCTGTGCAGTACCCCTGCTATCCTCTGTGCAGTACTCCTGCTATCCTCTGTGCAGTACTCCTGCTATCCTCTGTGCAGTACTCCTGCTATCCTCTGTGCAGTACTCCTGCTCTAATTCATGATTATCGTTGTGACTTCTATTGTTCTTCTGTCCGGCGTTACATTTCCTTTAGGGTTCGAGATCCACTACACGCAGGATCTAGTAATGACACCATGTTATCATTTTACGACATATCACGGCGGATCTAGTGTTGGCTTCAAGTTCCGGTCTTTATGACATGTAATGGCGGATTAGGTCTTGGCATGAAGTTCCGGTCTTTATAACATATAATGGCGGATTTAGTGTTGGCATCAAGTTCCTGTCTTACGACTTGGCATGGCGGATCTGGTGTTGGCATCAAGTTCCGGTCTGTATGACATATTATGGCGGATCTGGTGTTGGCATTAAGTTCCTGTCTTAAGACATAACATGGCGGATCTAGTGTTTGCATCAAGTTTCTGTCTTAGGACATATCATGGGGGTTTTCATAACGAGGCTATCAATACCAGTGGAGATGACCTGAATTTCATTCGGGCTGCACAATATGATAGAAACAAAAAGGCAATAACTAATCACATGATCGTCCCTTCCTGCATCCATCGCCTACCTCGCATCCCCCCCCCCCCGCCACCCGTCCTTTGATACATCCTGAACCCACGTTCCCCTCCAACTGTCAACCTGCCTGTCTCTTCATTCTCCATTCAGCCCATCTGTCCCTCCCCCCCCCTGGCTTCCTCGTAGCTCTTCCTGGAAACGGGCTATTTTCATTCAGCCTGGCTAACAAGGTGATGGATCGACGTGATCCTCGCGGTAGTGAGCGACTCGCATATGAAGTCAAGCATAGCACAACCGCCTAGAGGACCCCGGCCCACCTTCATCAGCACGTACGGAATGTGGGGAAAGCTACGACACCCCGCTATTTAACGTCTATTTTAGGGCCCACAAAAGAGTAATCATAATCAATGTGGGCATCCAACAACATTTATTCCTTATGCTTCCTTTCTCTGTAGACCTGTTTTCATTTTCTCCTCATTCTGCAGTTAACTTTATAAAAGACCACAATAGTTATTTAGAGTTCCTAACAATTTAATGTCTATCCGGGATCAAGATGTTGAGCAGCGCAAGAGCTGCGCCTCAGAGGTCAGCGACCCATAGCTGCCAAGACCCTTCTACACCTCCACGCGATGATCCTGGATAACAGGCTGCAGCAGGGCAGACTGGCTAAGGAGAAGGGATCGAAGAGGGAATGCTAACCAGGTGCTAAAAAAATGCTTGCTAAAGTCGGATGTGTTGGACCGAAAGGTGCAAGTATCGCAGCCAAGCTGTAAACTACGACACAACGCATTCCGTTCTCTGGACTATATTCTGCTACTTAAGCCCTTTCAGTGTTTGGTAGTGGGAGATTGACAAGGAACGAAGAAGAAGAAGAAGAATGTATATCCATGTGCTTACTCCATGGATTGTCTCTCTCTCTCTATTCTCTCTCTCCCTATCTCTGTTTGATTTTCGCTGAATTCACTGCCCAGACACCAGACACCAGATTAAACAAAATCAATGTTTAAAGCCCTAACGTTTTATGAGTCTGATTGGTGTAGTGTCAGAACACTGGCTTTTAACGGGGTTAAACTCTCACGACTGTCACGCTCCAGTCGACACAACTGTAAAATGGGTACATATCATACACCTTCGGAAGTAAAAGGCATCAAAGAAAGGAACCTGTCACCCTGCCTCCTATAGGCTAATGCTTAGTATAATGAAGTTTCTAACAACTTTCCCTGACGTCAGTGTAACTACTATGGGACACAGCTTTACTTTAACAATTTTATTCCAGAACAATAGTGTTGCTATTACGCAACAAATATTTAAAGTAACAGCTTTATTCCCCAACAGCAGTTTTTTGTCTAACAATTACATTTCAAGACAGTAGTGCAGCTACTATGGGACAAACATTTTATCTAACAATTACATTTCAAGACAGTAGTGCAGCTACTATGGGACAAACATTTTATCTAACAATTTCATTCACAGACAGTAGTGTAACTACTATGGGACAAACATTCTATCTAACAATTTCATTCACAGACAGTAGTGTAACTACTATGGGACAAACATTTTGTCTAACAATTTCATTCCCAGACAGTAGTGTAACTACTATGGGACAAACCTTTTATCTAACAATTTCATTCACAGACAGTAGTGTAACTACTATGGGACAAACATTTTGTCTAACAATTTCATTCCCAGACAGTAGTGTAACTACTATGGGACAAACATTTTGTCTAACAATTTCATTCCCAGACAGTAGTGTAACTTCTATGGGACAAACATTTTGTCTAACAATTTCATTCCCAGACAGTAGTGTAACTTCTATGGGACAAACATTTTGTCTAACAATTTCATTCCCAGACAGTAGTGCAGCTACTATGGGACAAACATTTTATCTAACAATTTCATTCCCAGACAGTAGTGTAACTACTATGGGACAAACCTTTTATCTAACAATTTCATTCACAGACAGTAGTGTAACTACTATGGGACAAACATTTTGTCTAACAATTTCATTCCCAGACAGTAGTGTAACTACTATGGGACAAACATTTTGTCTAACAATTTCATTCCCAGACAGTAGTGTAACTTCTATGGGACAAACATTTTGTCTAACAATTTCATTCCCAGACAGTAGTGTAACTACTATGGGACAAACATTTTGTCTAACAATTTCATTCCCAGACAGTAGTGTAACTACTATGGGACAAACATTTTGTCTAACAATTTCATTCCCAGACAGTAGTGTAACTACTATGGGACAAACATTTTGTCTAACAATTTCATTCCCAGACAGTAGTGTAACTACTATGGGACAAACATTTTGTCTAACAATTTCATTCCCAGACAGTAGTGTAACTGCTATGGTACATACCTTTTTTGTCTAACAACTTCATTCCCAGAAAGTAGTACTGTTACTATTTTTGGACAAACCTTTTGTCCAACAATTTCATTCCCAGACAGTAGTAGTGTAACAACTATTGGACAAACCTTTTGCCTAACAATTTCATTCCTATACATTAATGTAACTACTATTGGACTAACATTTTGTCTAACAATTTCATTCCCAGACAGTAGTGTAATTACAAAGGGTCAAAACCTATATTTTTACTTACTTTACTTCAGTTTTTTCCTGAATGAGACACTGTCGAACAAGTGGGGCGCAACGTTCAGGCTAGACGTTATAGGCTAAGGGTAATTGGCTGAGCGGCCTAACGGATTGGAAGTAGTGAGCGGCACACAAACATACAACCTCATGCATTTACACATTATATGAGCATTATCATGTGGCATATTCTTTCCAGAACGTAGTCAAGACAGATTTGTATCCATATCGGTTCAACGCAAGTCGTCCCACGTCATACAAAGACATCCCCAGACCTGATGCCATCTTCATCGGGGTAGACATATTTTTCTCCTCTCTTGAATCACAACCTTCATTATCACTCTCTCTCTTTGCTTAATTAGTTGTTCTAATGGCTGTTGTTGGTTCCTTTCCCATAGGTCTTTATTCTTTACCATGTCCTGCCTCTTTATGCCCATTATCCTTCGTACGCATCTGTTAACGAAGGACTGGAGTCTTAGTTGTATGCCCTTTGGTCGTTCTCCACGTCTCCGCTCCATATAGTAACACAGAGTTGAAACTGACGATACAAATTTTATGTTAGTGTTAATCTTGAACTCTCTGGATCTCAATATGTTGTTCAGCGTCAGGAATGCCCCTCTTGACATTCCAGTTCTGATACTTACATCTGCATTATGTCTCTTCAAATTTCGGAAACATTTTTTTCCCCGCATTGATATGTTGGCAATCTGTTCTGATATAAGCTTAAAAACGTCATATGAGGTTGAAAGTGATGTTCCTCCTGCACACGGACAGGTAAACCTTTAATGAACAACCAAAACCTACAGCCTGGCGATATTTATTCGTGGGGACTCCTGGGTCACACGTGGCTCTAGCTCTATGTAAGCATTGGGAGCATTAATCGCGTGGTGCCTCTGCCGCCATTATAATATGACGTAAGTTGGGCGGAACAGGACCGGCGTTTGTGTACGTGTGGCCCCGACAGATTAAACTACCCGCTCCGATAAAACAGTTTATCTCACAGTGAGACGAAAACATTTTATACCTCTTGTTTCGAGCACAGTGATAAGGGTTTTTAACTCCTTTTTAAATTATTTCTATATCATACATCGGGGAGCTGTGGGTGGCCGAATGTTAGGATAATAATCTTCTAGTTAGAAGGATATTGTTCGAGCTCTGTTACGGACTGATTTTTTTTGCTATCAGGAATGAAAAATATACCTAGCATGCACACTACACGTCGACTGTGGGATATGCCACCGCTATTTCTAAACCATTTCAATATTTCTGACAGACAACAGCAAAAGTGGCAATACTAGCTTTGCTCACTTCTGTCGTGTTCTAAATAACCGACTTCACTGCACTCTGGGGATACCCATAGGTGCATATGTATTCAGAAAGTGCGAAGAGGATGGGTACTGACATTTCTTGTTGTTCACTGGATGTACACACATTTGCTCATTACTCTCTTGCACCCCACTCAGTTGGAACCTTGTAATGTTTCATAGCTCTGCAATCTGTGAAACAGTGATCTATCTTTTCCGGCGTCGTCGGCAAACACATTGAGATTAATAGACACAGTAATGTTACGACTTGCCATGTCCAGTGTGCCGAAAATAGGGACGCGATACCAAGGTCAGATCTGTCCTTGCTCTGAGCTTCAGCACGTCCAGTACAGTATGCCCAAACCATCCTCTGCAGGCTGGATGCCTCTACAGCTGCCGTCCACTCTTTTGCTGAGGAATTCCCACGGCAAACATAAATGACATAACCGAAATATAATCAAACTGACTTAGGTTGTTAGTTGCCCATAGCAAGCAAAGATGGCGACAGCGTCAGACAAGTTTATTCAGATGAAACTGCAAATATGAGCGGGTCAAACTCTACACACGTAGGGCACGCGTGAACATCATCTGTTTGGGAAGTCTTGCATTCCTCCCTTTCGTGCGGCTCGTTTTTCATTGACCTCCGTAATAGCCCTCTACTCAGCGGAGTAGGCAACACGTGTGATAGCAGTGCGCCGGGCTGAGCGGTTCGGATCAACAAGCTTCCAGGCAGCAGCATCAATAGTTCGCGTGTAGATGGATGGTTAGCACAACAGCGCGATACATGCTTATCTTGGTGGCAACACTGATAACCCTGCCAGTCCCAAACAGTGAAGAAAGCAGTACATCCAACATACTGAACGAAGAATAACAAAGACAGTCGGTAAAGATTCTGACTAATACAAGAATCGGGAATCGCTGGCTTACCTTCAAACACTGCACGGCGTCGCACTTTCAAAATGCAAAGCGCACACATTGCTTCAAGATACAAAAGAACATAATAATCACCAGACCAACATTCCATACCTCCATGAGCGCAAGAAAAAGGTTGATATTTGATATGTATGATGGACTTTGTGCAACTGACTGTTAATGTAACCGGAAGCCGCCAATTTGTTATCAAACTGACTAACAAAAGCCAGCACAACACATTTGATACCAGGATAGAAAACTCCAGCTAGCGGCACAAGTGAACGGATAACGTAAAGTTACTACATTTATTACTGAAAATAATATGGATAGCAACGACAACATTACAACAAGCAAATCAATACTATTGATCCAATTATATAAGGAGGGCGTTTGCACTGTATAGTCCCTAATTTTGGAGCAGCGCGACTGCGTTAAAAAAATACCTTCATTATCTACAACAAGCACTGAATCGACATAACTAGATATGAAAAATAATGAAGTAAAGACATTACGTAATAATTAAAACTCATGCTCAAATAACTGAAAGAATTATATAATTGGTTCTGTTATATCCGGAGTTGTTCACTAGATTTGTTACGTCGATATAAGTTACTGTTGTTGTTGCTGGTGTTGTTGCTACTGGTGGCGTTGTTGTTGCTGAATGTCCACGATGAGTAAGTTAGCTTTTTTGTGCACCCTGAAAACGAGGTTAACTGACAGGTTGCCGCAGCTTACCCACATCCCGAGCGTGCTAATGAAGGTCATCCAAGCTCGCCTTGTAAATAGCCTATTTCCAGTGAACAGGGAATAGAGCTGTGGACTTGGTCAGTATGTTCTTCCTGATTATACCAGCGTCTTAGATACGTCAACAGGAGTAGATGAAGCTTTAGCAACTGTGAATAAAGCTACTTCTTCTTCTACTTCTTCGTTTGCCTTTAGATAACGGTTCTGGTTTCTTTTAGAAAGGACACCGTTGTTTGTTAAGTTATGTTAACTCCATTTAGCTTTTGCCTCATATCTATCTTGCAAAGTTCGGATCCTTCTCTGCCGTCCTGTGTGATCATGTATAGGATGTGATGGTATGCTCCCCACATTGGTATCTGTCATCTGTCCCAATCATCATGTAATTGTAAAGATGCCCTTTGAAACTGTTATGCCAAGTTCCTAGTCTAAAGATGATGACTATCTCTTTCGTAGTTAAAACAAAGTAGCTGTCTTATTTCGGATGTGAAGGTGTTGATAAGCCCATTTTCCTATTGAAGTTGGCCTTAACTATGGTATTTACATCATTGTAAGTGATGCTATAGTCTGTGTGGTAACCTCTCCACACTTTGCTAGTCAGTCTGTAACTTAATTGTCATCGATATTAGTGAGAGGATCCACTGTATGTCCGGCCTTTCATATTCTGCTGAAGGTTCTGTTAACGAATACATGCATCTCTTGAGATCACCATTATTACGTTATTTTAGAACTGAAAATACTAACGAGGCATCAGTCAGTAATACTATCACAAAACACCTCGCGGAGAGACAGATCATCAGTCAGGAATACTATCGCAAACCACTTCGTGGAGAGAACTATCGTCAGGAATACTATCACAAACCACCTCACTGAGAGACAAATAATCAGTCATGAATATAATCACAAACCACCTCGTGGAGGGACAAATCATCAGTCAGGAATACTATCACAAACCACCTCGCGGAGGGACGAATCATCAGTCAGGAATACTATCACAAACCACCTAGTGGAGGGACAAATCATCAGTCAGGAACACTATCACAAATCACCTCGTTGAGGGACAAATCATCAGTCAGGAATACTATCACAAACCACCTAGTGGAGGGACAAATCATCAACCAGGAATACTATCACAAACCACCTCGCAGAGAGACGAATCATCAGGAATACTATTACAAACCACCTCGCGGAGAGACAACGCATGCTCTTCATGTCTCGTCGCCCACTTCGGTAGAGGATAGCTCTAGCCCTGCACTTGGACCCCCTAGCCAGCTTTTACGACAGCTTAAATCTAGTCATTTGAAGTGCGGTTTCGTTGCAATGATTCTTAAATGATGTGGTTGCCAGGGATATGCACAGCCGGTTGCAAGAAGAAAACAGTGGCCCTAATATGTCAACCAAGGAACTAGATACGTACAGAAACATGTAGCACCCTTTAGCAGATGCCAGTTAGAGTCAGTTCTTTCATGCAATCTAATCATTCTCGCTGTTTGTAGCTGTTTGCCCATCTCTGTGCCAGGTGACTGTCAGCATCCATAAATATCATTCAGTTTTCATAAGATCAAGTCTAAAAATACAGGCGAAGGTCACCAAACGCGATTATACACACATAGTCAACTGCAATAGAAAACTACAGATGGCCATGATACACACACGAGTTTCATACAAACTAGTTCAAATGGAATTCCTGATGTAGTGAAAGCAATCAATTATTTATCGTATTGAATATTTTCAATACGTGAAAATATTTTGATCACATTGGGATTTTATGCAAGACTGTTTTATGGTTAGCCAACTGCGCACTGAGCACTGGCCTCCTAGAAACAAATCCCCATACAAAGCTGTTTGGAGGTCCTAGATAACTTCCCACTACTCCAGCAGGGACGGCGTCGGCTAGTGGTTAAGTGATACGGCTCACAACCAGAAGGTGCTGGATTCGATCCCCATCACAGCACCAGCCGTTACCTTGGGGAAGCAAACCCTTAGAAAATGCAGGAGGAAGCAGACTCTTACATAAAATGCCTGCTGAAGTCGGATGCACTGGGCTGACAGGCGCAAAATAAAAACCACAGTGCAACGCACACCACCTTGGAGATTAGAAAAATAAAGCGAACGTAAAAAAAAACAGCAAAAACAAAAACCAAAAAAACCAAACAAAAGCAAAAAAAACAACAAAAAAACAAAAACAGAAACAAACAACAACAAAAAACTAAAACAAAACAACAACAAAATAAAGATAAAAACCCAAATTTTCTCCAGCCTTGAAAATGTCACTTCGCGTGTAGATGCAGCACGAACAGGCATGGCGAACATGAAGAGGAAGAAGAAGATGGGAGTCCAAAAACCGATTCCATGGAACAGAACAGGTCGAAGACGTCAACAAGGAGTAGTGATCAGACCATTGGGCACAACGTACCGAGATACTAGCTATTCAAACAACTATTAATTAGCACTGTAAGTAAGTCCAACTTAAAAAATGGCAGGTGAACATCTGTTGCAAATGTGTTCCAAATATCTTCTTCTTCTTCTTCGTTCTCAATATCCAGGTACCAAGCCCTGAAAATGACTTTGCAAGTAGCAGAATGTAGTCCAGAGAACGAAATGCGTTGTGTCGTAGTTTACAGCTTCACTACGTAACTTGCACCTTTCGGTCCGACACATCCGACCAGCAGGAGTCCCACATATGGAATGACAGATAGTCCATAGAACCACTGCATTTCTAAAAGTGCTAAAGATAGAGCATGATTTCGGTAGCTCTCGTGGCGCCTCCACAATATTCCCCGAATTTCCAAATGTGTCACCTGGAGAAATAAAAAAAAACTCTGACGAGCCAAGTCTGCCAAACTGAGCCCGATGTCATTCAAACCTGGTACTTTGGGAGGGTACATCGAGCTAACAACCCCCAGGCCACTGAACCTCCCACAAATAAAGATAAGGTAAATAACATATGGCCAGCTGCAGTGTAATCCATCGGCCAGTTTTATAACCATAAACTGAACACCTCTTTATTTATAGAGCTGTGAACCCCACGTGTTGATATTGTATTTCTTTCTCTAAACAAATCCTCTTTACTTGATTTATATGAGCAAATAATGAATAATGTAAGTTTTAAATAAAGAATGGGATGCAACGAATATTTAATTCGTAAACGATTCGATGCCGAACATATTCAATGAACATTGCATTGCGTTCGATCTAAAAGTACCATGAAGTCGATTACAAATAGATCAAAGATCGGCGTGATAATTTTATACCATAAAAGGTGGAACAGTTAAAGTCTCTATTCTAAACTAACTCGTCGCATTCAGTTCGATAATAATATAATTCGTGGCGGTTTGCATCGGCTGATATGGAGCTTGACGGTTACAACCAAAGGAGTGAATGTCAGCATTTGTGTTAGTCTTTCCATTTTGAATGTTGTATTGGTGTAACTAATGCCCTACTGTTTAGCTATACTTCATGGTGAATTTAAATTGAAAAATTTGGACATTTTAAAATATATGTCTCTCTTGGTTAACAATGTAATATGTTGAAACGTCAAGTTTGTATCCATTGCTTCATAATTTTAGAAAATGGCGATAGAAGTATTGGAAACGCCTTGTTATTTTAAAGGTTCCGTTACTGTTCGCATTCCTGTTGATATCCGGCCGAATAGTTAAAGACCTTGTGTCGTATTCGGTCAAATAGTTAAAGACCTTGAGTCGTATTCGGTCAAATAGTTAAAAACCTCGAGAAGTATTCAGAAAAAATAGTTAAAGACCTAGTGTCGTTTTCGGCCAAATAGTTAAAGACCTCGAGATGAATTCGACAAAATAGTTATAGGCCTCAATTTATAATGGACCGAATAATTAAAACTACTATTCCATAAATTTAACATCAATTCGCCCTTTAGCATTTCCAAACACTTTCATCCTTTGGGTTGCATGGCTTTTTGTTTGCATACGTTTAGTTTATTGTTTCTGTGCCTCAAAAGCCGCTCTTGTTTCTAAAATGTGACCTCATTTCAAAATTTGTAATCCTGTTTTATTTCAACTGGCTAAGTCTACATAATTCAGCAAATTCCATGTTTTGTCAGAGCATAGCTTCTTTTAAACGAGATGCGAGTGTTTGTGTGTGGCATCTGCAAGTGTGCGCCTGGTGAAAGCGGACATGACGTCAAGATGCAGCTATTTATACCCCAATGTGGCGGAGGTCATTAACTTCTTGATAGCAGATTAGTAGAGGTCACCAATTTCGATCAAAATACTTCATAAAATAAAAGTGTGCGAAAAAATAAATTCACTACCCGATATTTTACCAATTACTTGAAAAAGTTAGAAAAAAGAGAAGAAATTGCAGCAGACAATAGAATATTAAGAAATTAAGTTTTCAAAATAGGGAAATGAAGAAAATGCACACAATACAAAGGCTGTTATCAGTGCCTATCACTACCCGATATTTTACCAATTACTTGATAACGTTTGGAAAAAGAGAAGAAATTGCAGCAGACTGAATAGAATATTAAGTAATTAAATTTTCAAAATATGAATATTGGGAACATGTACACAGTACAGATGCTATTATCAGTGCCAATGAAAATGTTGAACAGGGTCATACTAGAACAAATAACGTAATGATTAAAGTAGCACAAGCAGGGTTTCGTGAGCAAAGCCGATATCTACCATCAATCAAGCAAGAGTACGTTTAGGCTTTCAGAGCTCGTCGCGTCAAACGACATGTCCATTTAATTGCCGTGTCCCAATCGCCCTGCAATTCGGTTAGGGAGGTGGCGGGCTGTTTTAGCAAGGTGTTGCAAGGGCGGCTCCGATGTCGTCTCCAGGATGAGCACAGCCTCTTTTCGTCCCCACGGTGTGTTGAGGCATCTCGTGGGCTGGGACTTCCAGGGAAAATCAAACAAACGTGACCGAGGAGGGAGAGGCGACGGCGATTAATCGTTGAGACAATGTTTGCAAGTTGAGTAGGTCGAACCACTGTTGAAAATCATGTCGTGCAAATGGATTCAGAGGGTGTCCCTCTGAATGCGCTGCCGATTCCGGTGAAGTAGTGTTCAGGTCTCGGCCTCCGCACATTATATTGGGGATGATACAGGAGTAGTAAATATCTGGTCACCAGGAAGAGTCTTCGCTGGGATCAGACTCTGCAGATCGAGTGCATGGCTGAGGCCGCTAAGCCCATCTTACAGATGATGTCGTGACTGTTCTTTGCATCAGAGGACTGCATCCTGCCCAGGTAGACCAAGTCCTCAGTGGTTGCAACAGGGTTGTCGTTCACGGTAATGGTCAATGCAGTGGTCCCGTGCTGAGGTTTTGGATTTATGTCTTCGTCCAGGACAGGTGCAGGCCTAGAGCTCTTAAAGGCCATACGAACGCTTTCGGCGTTCTTCTTGGAGTCTGCCTGATGCCAGAAAAAACGCAGCACATTGAACGAAATTTGTTTAGTTTTTTTTCAGTGTTTCTAGATGTTATTTGACATTCTTTGCAAGTAAAGTGACTCTTATACTTACGTTTCATTTTGTAAAACGTGCTTTTGTGGGAAAATTCAAAGTTGGGAGCCATTTGTCATCTTTCACGTCATCACAATTTGTGTTTATCACAAAAATGCTTAGCGAACCTAGCACTTCAAGATTGTCTAATAGTAGGTTGTTTTTATCTGTAGAAAATGCAATGGAGTTGTGTACGCTAGATGCATTCAGTGACGACGATTAACATTTTTCTGATGTTGAATCAGAGTCAGACATAGAATTTACTATTATTCAACCAACTCAGTCTACTGAATTTGATGCTGAAGATGAGTACGTTGTCACAGCCAAGACCTAGTCCTGCTAAAAGGCAACAAATTTGACTGTACCATCAATAGAAAAACAAAGATGCAATATTTCTAAAGCAAACTCGAGAGAACATGATAGCTAATGGGTTTCAGTACCAAATTCCATCACCACTGACTGACTGAGACCCAGAGATCATTCAGGTTGCTGCTAAAATGTGGTTGACCATATGGAGTGAATGGAGACCTGCAACTCAGTGACACATCAAATCCATTTGACTGCTTCAGGAAATTATTTTCTCGTAGATATTATTCATATTTGGATTACTGTTGTTCTGAAGTACACTAGACCAATCTGCATTACGTTTCAGTGGTTATTCATGGACTGGTGACATTTTTGTTAGTGAAAAATAGTTTTTATTACAGAAAATGACATAATTATTAATAATTACTTGTAATATTGTATTAAATTCTACAAAACCTTCGTATTCTTATTGCACATTCACTTTCCTTTGTTGTTATATATAACATGTTTGTCTGCCTTGTAAAATAATTAAGAAAAGTCAAGTTTTATGAAGAGACTGCTGTCATAGAAAAAATAATTATGGTAAAACTAGTTATAAAATGATGGCCTTTAAGAGCTAGGTGGGTAGCCGAACGATGCAGTGCCATTAGGATGCATACTACGGCTGAGAACCTTGACCTGGTGTGATAACGCCATCAGCCTAGACGAGATTAGTTGCCAAGGAGTCGCCGACAATGACCTCTGATATGTGTACAGAAGACTGTGTGAGGATCCAGACCATAGCGCAGCAGATAGCTACACTGATAATAATAGTTGACTGATGTATTGAATAGAACTCTCCATATTGTTTTAGATTCACACATAATCTAAAACAGCTTTGTACATTTTACACATATAATTATTCTTCGGCATTCGTCACGAAAAAAGCAATGACTAGTTAAAAATAACATCTTCGTTATTCGTCCTGAAAAAAAGCCAAGACTGGTCCAAATAACTTCTTCATCATTCGTCCTGAAAAAAGCCAGGACTGGTCCAAATAACTTCGTCATTCGTCCTGAAAAAAAGCCAGTGCTGGTCCAAATAACTTCTTCGTCATTCGTGTTGAAAAAAAGCCAGGACTGGTCCAAATAACTTCTTCGTAATTCGTCCTGAAATAAAAAGGCAGGACTGGTCCAAATAACTTCTTCGTCATTCGTCCTGAAAAAAAGTCAGGACTGGTCCAAATAACTTCTTCGTCATTCGTCCTGAAAATAAGTCAGGACTGGTCCAATATAATCTTGGAGGTTTCACTCGATAACGAGAAAAAGTGAGCAGTCAGCAACAGAAGCAACAAACAAAACAAATTCACGTTCTTCATGCGCTCAAGAAAAAGTAACATAGCTACACCTGGACAATGTGTAGACAGATGGATTGACCACGAAAAAACGGAGTCAGTGGAATTTACAACACACTCCAACTGCGGCATAGAAAACGACTCCATACCAGCAGAAGAGACCTTAGCCAACTTCAGAACTGATACTCAGATACAACTACAAGACAAACTGTCATTATAACAAACACCGTGAGAGTAGTCCAAAGCATCTCAAACCTCAAACACTATAAACTCTTACACGAACTAAAATTTAACATCCAGCTGCTGTCAACAACAACAAAAACAACAGGTCTAGGTCTACATTGAATTGCCGCCTACTGTGGGATCCTTAGATTTGAGTAACCAAAAAACAACCAATTGTCTGAATTGGTGGCACACAGTCATGCGATGGCAAAGCTATAAAGGACGATCGATAAGGACGGAATGGAGAACATTCAATGACAGCATATACGAATTTGGCACATATGGGCAGATACAGATCTTCAGACTCGAAACGGAACATTGTAAACTCGAGGTCCGTCTCAACAAAATCGGTCTTAGAGACAACGCCACGATCGATTGCAGATCGCTAAAGCAAACACCATACCACATCACGCAGGACGGTCCCACTTATGCAAACACAAGAGAGAAAGTCTGGCCCGGGGAAGCGAGCATGTTCGAAAAGCTGTCGAGGACCGACTAAGACCTGAAACGCACAGTCTCCTTCAGGGTAGGGGTGGGGGAGGGGGCGGGAGGTCTAGTAAATATCCGGACTTTTCCAGGATAACCCCCCAAAAATGTATCAAGTATAGTAACTATTCCAAAGTAAACCTGGTGGTGGAATGAGCAAGTATCTTTTGTTTTTCCGCTCTTGTTTTTCTTTTCTTATTTTGGCTTTAAAATGACGTCGGACCAGTTGACTCCAGTGTAAACATCGTTTTGTGATGATATTTCTGATTAAAGAAGGTTCAAGAACCGCAAACATTCATCGCTGGCTGTCATATGTGTTTGGAGAACAGACTGTGTCCCGTTCATCAGAGTCTAGTCAAGACAAACGCTTCCGTCAAGGTCGTGAATCTATCGAGTGTGAATCCCATCAAGGTCGAACGAAAAAAAATACCATTACTAAAGAAGATATACGCAGTATCGAACAGTTTATTTTGAACGATCGATGAGTCACTGTACGCGACGTCGCGATGACTACTGATATTAGCAAAAGTTCTGTGGACGTTATCTTCTGGGAAAACCTCAATTTTTCTAAAGTTTCCTGTCGATGGGTTTTGAAACAACTGAAGGCTGCCAAAAAAAAAGATGACCTTCTCCAATACGACCGCAGTTACTGACCAATTGCATTACAATACGTTTTACAATCTCGACTTGGTTCCGCGTGATTTTTACGTTTTTGCCCTTCAACATATCTAGGTCATGGGAATGACTTGTTTGTAGCCCGGCTAAAAATGTATTGATGTCCAAGAAACGGTCTACTTCGTAAACATAAAAAAGTCTTACCGAATTTTAACGAACCGACACAGGAGTTACGTAGATCTGTTCGCGGCCCGTTGCAGCGAAGGAAACAATGAAAGGCACTGAACACATTTGTGGACGCCCAGGTGTGATGAAATCGCTTCTATAAGCAAGGTTTCATTTATCAAGAACAACAATTACAAAACGTGATTTGCTAATTAAAAGCGACCTGCTGCAATGCCTTTATAGGCGCTTTTAAAAAACCGGTCTTGTTAATTATTTCTGTTGTACGTACTTTCAGAATCGCTGATTGACACAATCGATTTCTCATTCATTTCCGTATCCTTGGCGATCTTTGTAGCGTCTCATCCCACTGTATTACGATATTGCTGCTTCCACCGATGTCTGTCGATCGCTAGCGCTACTGCCTCATTCTAGGTTTTACCCCCATCAATTGCTGTTCAATATCCGTCCAACTCATCCTCGGTCTTTTTCTTTTTTTTGTTCCTGTACTGTTCCTTCGAATATATAGCTGGGTAGATGTAGGACAATATCACAGGAGTTATGTGTTTATACGACACTCAGTGCGCTCCATGCGCCAAAGATCGAGCGCCTTACAGATCGGCTGTTATGAGAGCAACGTTATAGATGGGGCATGCTGCATGATGACAATGATGTATCACATAATCAAGAACAGCACCACTGTTCCACTTATAGCATCCCTTAACATGTGACTAGCAATGCCACCTTACCCTAGTGTAGTAAATGATTCTACAGTTTATAATTTTGCACGCTAACTTGTTTTCTTCGAACATTCAATTGTAGCACCAGTTCAGAAGGGGGTCGCCAAGGGGATCGTATCTCATCGAATCTATTCTTCCCGTTTGTTTTGTTTTTTGCGTTCGCCTTATTTATCTATTCCCCAAGGCGTGTGGTCGTTACCCTGTGGTTTTTATTTTGCGCCTGTTGGCCCAGTGCATCCGACTTCAGCATGCATTTTATGTAAGGGTCTGCTTCCTCCTGCATTTTCTAAGGGTTTGCTTCCCCGGGGTAACGGCCGGTGCTGTGATGGGGATCGAACCCAACATCTTCTGGTTGTGAGCCGTGCCACTTAACCACTAGGCCACGCCGTCCCCCTTCCCGTGTTTGAAATCAGGCATCAGCTGGTGCAACTGGGGCACCTTTGGCGTAAATATTGACGACAGAAGCCTGAATCGCCTCCGATTTGCCAACGAAATCGTGCTTATCACAGAGGCAACAGCAGAAACCATCCGAATGATACAGCTACTTGATAGTGAGGACAGAAAAACAGGACTGGAGATGAATGTCTAGAAGACCAAAGTGTTGTGGAATCGTTTCGTCCATTGTGATTTAGTCTTGCTTGGTGGGGTTAAACTAGATAATGCCAACGATTACATATATCTTAGGCACCTCCTCACTATAGAGAATATAAGGTAAAGTAAGCGAGCAAGTTCAGGTAGCAGTGAAAAAGGCAAATGCAATGTTATATATGATAAAAAAAGAAATATTAAACATAAGAGCAAGGAATTGGTAGTCAAAATATAAAAAAAACATTAGTTAAACCTAGATTAGAGTACTGTGTACAGGTATGGAGTCCTTATCATAGATGGATATAAACATGCTGGAAAGGAATATAAAAAAGAGCCGCAAAGCTGATAGTGGGATTCCAGAATTACAGCCAGTTATGAGGAAAGAATAAGAAAAACCGGCCTACAGTGTCTAGAAGAGAGAAGAATTCGAGTTGGCCTTATACAGGTCTATAAGATGATCAGAGGAATGGATAAATTAGACTGTAACAAGATTTTTTGTTTGTTTTTAATACAGCCACCACAAGAACAAGAGGGCATAGCTATAAATTAACTAAAGAGAGCTCCAGATTAAATATTAGGAAATATTTTTTAGTCAGAGAATGGTGAATGCTTGGAATGCATTGCCACGGAAGGTAGTAGAGACAGGAACAGTTAATGCATTTAAGAATAAATTGGATGCGCATAGCTTTTAGAGCAAGGTGATGTAAATGAAACTGGTTGTATACAGACTCTGCAGAGTATTCTAAACTAGTATAAAGACGTTAAGTTTAGTTAGGTTAAGAATAATCTGAATTGACAAGACGTCGCCAGGCGGACTTGGCAACCTTTTCGCCCATTAACTCGGTTCTGGGCGGTTGTCATGACCAAGACCTACTAGTCTATTACTTCAATTCCTCTGTTTTTTCACTGCTATGTCCTGAGACATAGACACTAACAAAATCACTGCATGACAAATTGAGTGTGACCGAAGCATCGCTTTTGTGACGCTTGGTCGGAATCACTCTCAGGAACAAACGTTTATAAAAGCCATACAATACCCATATAATTTGACTGTCCTTGGTGAATGATGCGGTAATCTATTCAGACAAGAAAAGACACAGGTGGGCAGGTCACATATTGCGACGAAACGATGATAGATGGAGCACGACGACTGCAGCCTGGTACCCCCGAGATAAAAGGAGACCGCAGGGAAGACGTCCAATGCGTTGATGACAATCCCTTGCTGTACATAACTTCCTACGTTCGTCAGGAGGAGTGCTTACCACGCACTAGACTTCCATGGCCTAAGACAGGGTCCGCTGTAGACGAAGTTGAGATCAGCAGCTACGCTGAGGAACGGGTCATATAGATCAAAATCATGATTATAAATTTACAAAGCCTTCTTACGTTGGATGAAAGTTATACAAGTAACTATATATATATATATATATATATGGGGAGGAAGTCTAACGTCTAGTCAGGCAAAATATACTGATCATACATGTTAGTCAGGGTCAGGCGAATCATACTAACCAAGACCGTTACCTCGGCTTCTTAGTAGCCCTCCCTGGAAACAAAGATCGCTTTCATGGTAGCCTGACTAACAAAGTGAGAGATTGATGTGATCCTCCCAGTAGTGAGTGACACGCATATGAAGCCAAGCATAGCATAACGGCCTGGATGACCCATGTATACCTTCATCAGCACGCGTGGGATGTGAAGAAAACTACTTAAACCCGCCACTTAACGTCCTTTTCAGGAGCCCACAAAAGAGTAACTTACTCATTGTGGGCATTCGCAATCAGCATTATAAATTACCCGGACGTATACCTATTTCCGTAACTAATAATTTACTATATTTCATAACTGAAGGCGCACGATACCATTGAGAAATATGAACCGGTATTGCTTTGGCAAAGAAGGCATTTAGAGAGAAACCCTATCTTCTTCTTCTTCTTCTTCTTAGTTCGTTCTCAATCTCGCACTACCAAACCCTGAAAGGGCTTAAGTAGCAGAATGTAGTCCAGAGAACGGAATGCGCTGTGTCGTAGTTTACAGCTTGGCTGCGATATTTGCACCTTTCGGTCCAACACATCCGACTTCAGCAAGCATTTTTTAGTACCGGGTTAGCATTCCCTCTTCGGTCCCTTCTCCTTACTCAGTCTGCCCTGCTGCAGCCTGTTATCTAGGATCAGAAACCATATAATTATAATATCAGATAGCATCAATGTAACACTACGGAATAAGAATACTGACGACATATGTCTGGTCTATGGTTTTGTGCGGTTTTAGAACGTAGACATGAAATACTAGAATTGAGAAATACTTACAAGATTTCGAGATATGGTGTTTCACAAAAAATATGAATAAAATGAGACGTGTAAAGAGGAAAATGCAAATACTTTGGTTACATCAAGAGACACAACGGTCTTGAGAAAACGGAGATGGAAGGTATAGTGCCAGGCAAAAGAGGAAGAGGTAGACCAAGAAGATGATGGCACCAAGATATCCAGGAATGCCTGGGTATGACTGTGCCGGAGGCTGGAGTTTTGGCAAGAGAACGAGTTTCTTTCAGACAGACTGTGATGGGAGCTACGTTCTGCAAAGGACATGCTACATGATGATGATGATAAAGAGGAAATCAAATAAATATGTGTTGGCGGAAGTGGGAGTGGGAAGAAAGCTGCAAAAAAGTATACACAAACAACGACTGGGCGACAACCTCCGTCATATAGGCACAATGAGGAAAGACTTGTAAGACAGAAACAAGGGATAGATCATAAAATATTCTTGTGACCCAAACATGCAGAGATATGGCGATGAAGACTTGCTGAGCTGAAGACGGCGGCAAATGACAGGCACAAAAGGAAAGAATGTATTCTGATCTTACACACACCAGTCCCAGAACTGAATTTCTTGATCGAAAGATAGTGGATAAATGGTTCTGATCTAGCAATAAAATATTGAGTAATTATATTTCTTAAGTACAAAAAGTCAAAGAAGGACTAACAAACCGCGAATGAGCAAGTGTTTATTGCTGTCACAGTCTGTATAACGCATGTTCTGACTGAGACGATGATTGGAAATATTGGTCAGACTTGCAATACGGATATCAAAGTCGATGATATGAAAATTAAGGCCATCAATTTTGCCGATAAACAAACCCTAGTCGGAGAATGAGTAGCATCGCTGCAAATACTGCCTGAAAATCTTCACTGGCTCAGCCAAAGAGTTTGGCATAAAAATAAACACATTGACGACACAGACTATGGTAATAACCAAGCAGCATAGACAAATTAATATAATCAATAATTGGGGAAATATTTGAACAAGTACATAAGTTTACATACTATTACAATAATTAACAGATGATGCAAGCAAGGAAACATGGATGATTACTAGGAACGCATAGTGAAAAAAGGCCCTCAGAGAAACACATACATTGGTCTCCTCACGTAATAACAGGATAAAACTGAGGTAAATAATAATTGATGCTGATATATAGTCATTTGCACTACATGGGTCTGAAACATGAACAGTAGCAGAGAAAGATGTAAAACTAGTGAGCTGGACAACAATAAGATTCTTTGATCCTGTATTCACTGATGTAGGCGCACTATAACACATATTGAAAATGATAAAGACAGTAAAGATTGAGTTGACTAGGACACGCTATGCGACATGAAAGTCTTCTACAGACGATACTCATCTTTTACTTGTTCCGTCGTATCAAACGAAAGTATTATGTTGTTATTTGAAAATAAATAATGTAACTACGTACGTACAATCCTAGACGAAAACAAATGTAAATCACAAGACCAATTCGAGCAAAGAAACGTCTTCTTCCACAGACGATACCAGAAGGCAAGATTCACGGAATAGAGGAAGCGGTAGACAAAGACTCATCTTTACATCTGAGACGAACAGAGATATTAATGTACGGACCTCCGCTGAAATGAAGAGAGCGGCAGATGAGAAATTGAGAGGCATACTCAGACACCCTTACAACCAGTCTTAGGGTTGGTCAACCAGATGGTGGGTCAAAAAGGAGAGACATGCTCAGACATCTCACAACCAGTCTTAGGGTTGATCAACCAGATGATGGGTTAAAAGGAGAGAGATGTTCAGACAACCTTACAACCAGTTTTAGGACTGCTCAATCAGAGGATAGGATGCAATGGAGAAACACACTCAGACAACCTTACAATCAGTCTCAGAATTGATCAACCAGATATTGATGATGAAGTTCAAAAGTAGAGAAAACTGAGCTTAAAATCTGTTGCTTTTATTCTTCCCACTGAATTAGCGTAGCCAAGCTAATCACTCCAGATTACATTAGCAATGGGCGCCAACATTGCGTTCCTAAACTAAACGCAGTCAACCTAACCACTTTCTCATGATCCTAAAACAGAAAAACAAAATCTTGAACTAATGCTTTAACCCTAGAATTTCCCTAAAATGAATGGAACCAGCCGTGAAATATATAGGCACTGCAAGATATGAAACTGCAGAGCACACAAAATTGCACCCATTTACCTGCACTCCACATAATTAAAGAATCCAGCTGTAACACGTCCATGATTGCCTTTATAGAGGGCATCGAGCAAGGGCAGTCAAACGTTTGAGCAGCGTATAACGGATGGTTTACTTAACTAGTGGCTTCACGCTGCGGCAGAAAATAATAGCGTGATTATGAATGTGCCAGTTAGAGTGCCGGTAATTAAATGCATACCAGAATTTCCACGTAAGCGATTGAATTAATTTCCCGTCTTTATGGTCCTTTTACAAGGTCTAAATGGATTACCGGAAATGGGAACTGGAAACAATTTAGTTCTTGTGAGGTTTTTGGATCGGAGGGGGGGGGGGGGGGGGGGGGTTTGCATGTTTTTAATCTCCTTTTCTCTTTATCTGACGCACTAGATTACCTCTTCAGGTAGTCAACTAACGGGAAGTTTGTATAAAAAAGTTAACTTGCACTTTTAAGCCGTGATGACTGTGAAAGAAACAGTTAAGTTTGTCCATTAGCAGACATTTACATCAGGATGAAAATGTTTGTCTCCATTGTACTGGGTCTCTGGTGTGTTAACCGGTTCCCTTCATAATCACCTAGTTCTACGTCATATAGCCATGTCCCGATGAGTAGACTACTTCGTGTAGAGCCCGAAGATTGAATACGCTCTCATAAAGCTCCGCGCGGAAGCATGCATCAAGCAGAAATGTTGGTTTCTGTAGCTTTCCGTTACTTATGATAAGGTTGATACCTCCATACACACCACGCGTTATTTGCCTTGTACGATGTTCACAGGGGGTTCAAATTGGGCCTATGTTGGCCTCCTTGTTCACAATATATATATAGGTTCTAAATGTTCTTATAGCCGGGGATGGGGTTGAAGATGAACCAATCGTAAAAGGGTCGAAACACCATCTAAATAGCGTGCGTCTCATATAGCCTCTGACAACAAAGTCCATCTTCTGGCCTTCGCTCAGCAGAACTGTTTTGACTAACAGGAGAACGGGCGAAAGGCTGGCCACTGGCGCCTTAAAAAAAGTAGTTTCGGGCAGTTGGGGCTCGAAAGCCTAGGAAGGCAGCTTATCTAGGAGAAGGCCAACTCTGATTTTAAACCATCTGAAGCCTTGCAGATAAGATACTGGCGTGTTTTGTCCGGTTGTGTCTGATATGGCTGTCCAACCCATTTTTCTGATTATTCTAAAGGTTGGTCAGCGTCTACCAACCTGACAACCGACGATATGCGAAGGAGCACACGCAAGAGGATGCAATGCTTTATCCTAGAGCGAGAAGAGGCAACCTCAGCTGAGTGTTGTGGTAGGAAAGACCAGATCCTTAGCCTTGGTTGTCGGCTGGTCTAGGAGTGACGCCCTGAAAAGCGAACAGATAGACCACAGCTCTGCTGAAGGGAAGCTTCTGTAGCTTGTCTTTTTCTAAATGTATTGGTATCACCTGTACCTTGGAGCAAACAAGGCAGACCGAGAGATTGACCCTACTGCATGCAAAACACATGGTCTTTCTATTTTTCTGCCCGGGCTTTATGCTAAAAGCACAATTACTATCATATTAAAAGACGAAAAGAGCCAATAATGTTATATATATATATATATATATATATATATATATATATATATATATATATATATATATATTTCCTCTTAGACTACGAAAGCCACTCTAGGTTACTTGTTGTAAGTACTTATTATCACAAGTGCCACTTAGAGTGACTTGTTATGTTCAATTTCTGTAAGCAAAGTTTAAAAAACAATTTCCCAAGCTTAGTCTAAATGTTCCAATGTTCGAGAAGACGAGAACATTGAAAGTTTCGACCCTCTTACGATTGGTGGGTACGAGATTCCCGAGTTACGATACGCAGATGACACAGTGATACTATCAAGAAGTGCAGAAGGGCTAGAGCAGTTACTTTCAGCCGTAAATGGACATAGTAAAGATCAAAACCTGTTCATAAACATAAATAAAACAACGATAATGACCACCGACAAAACACAATGTCAGCATAAATTTACAGTGGGTGGTGAAGAAATAGATCAGGTCACACATTTTGAATATCTGAGAGAACGGTGATGGAAGGTATGGGGCCAGGCAAAAGAGGAAGGGGTAGACCAAGAAGACGTTGGCACCAAGATATCCAGGAATGCCTGGGTATGACTGTGGCGGAGGCTGGAGTTTTGGTAAGAGAACGAGTTTCTTTCAGACAGACTGTGATGGGAGCGACGTTCTACAAAGGACATGCTACATGGTGATGAGTCCAATCCAACATTGTTAATGTCACTTCCTGTGGATGAAATATAAGAACCATTCTGTTCTGAGACAGAAGTTAAAATTGAAGAAATTACTTCATCAACCGATTTTTTTCCGGCAATTTTTTTTTAAATTATTTTTTTTTAACAGAAGAGGTAGGTGGGTAAAAATGGCTTCCAGTGATTGTAAGAAATTTTTGTTAAAATAACAAATTTATGGACAGAACAAGCATCACAGCGTATCTATTCATGGAAAATGATGAAACGTATATAAGTTGTTTTCAAATGGATATTAAATCAGTGGGAATTAGTGTAATGAGCTTCAGACCTGAACAAAACTTGACAGATAGTGTAGGAAGTTCAACGTTTTTAAACTTGATTTTTTTTAAAAATGTATTTATAAAATATATGGACTACAATTAATCATTTAAAAAAAAAATTTAGGACATGACATTGGTTCTATTTCATAGCTGATCATTTTACACATGCGAATATGGAATACACTAATGTAATGTTTGAAATAAGAACATTATGAAACAATGTTATGATATTCTAATCTTAACATATATAGTTCTGCTTGCTGACTTTTTTTTCACGTCACTTCAATGTTACAAATGGACAGCAAACCTAGGCATTTGATACAGTAAACAGAGGACAGCTGTGGATGATAATGTCCAAGTTTAGCTGCCCCAACAAGCTCATAACTATGATGAAACAGCTACACGAAGGCATGTGTGCTTGTGTACTGGACAGCGGAGCAATCTTTAAAACGTGTCTAGTATCAAACGGAGTAAAACAAGGATGTGTACTCGCCCCGACCTTGTTCAGCATGATGTTCGCGACCACGATGACAGACGCCTTCAGATCACTAGAGCTTGGAATACCCATAAAGTACCGCACATATGGCAAGTTACTCAATCCCAGAAGAATGAAGGCCAAAAACAAAGTGGCTGGCGACAAAATCCGGGAACTTGTATTTGCTTACGACTACGCTCTGATCAGCAACTCAGAACTGAACATGTAGGTGGATATGGACCGGTTCTCTGCCATATGCGAAAACTTTGGCCTGACCATAAATGCCAAGAAAACAGAGGTCATGTACCAATCATCACCAGGCATGCCGTACACAAAACCAGAGACTACAGTCAGCGGGCAGATGATGAATGTCGTAGACAAATTCACATATCTGGGCAGCACGCTGTCGAGATCTGTCAGCCTTGACGATGAGGTGGCAAGCAGAATAGCAAGGGTCAGCACAGCCTTTGGTAGAATGCGCTCGATGGTCTGGGACGTCGTGGCATCAGCGTCAAAACCGAACTCAAAGTCTACCGTACAACCATCATTCCAATCATACTATACGTCTGCGAAAGCTGGACTGTATACTCTGGACATGCAAGGAGGTTAAACCACATCCACACAGGTTGCCTGAGGCGAATATTCCACATCCGACGGCAAGATCGTATCACTGACATCGAGGTTCTCTCGAGGGCTAACATGTCCAGCATTCATGCACTGCTAGAATAAGCACGACTAGGACGTGCCGGACATCTAGTAGTCAACCCTAGATCGCTGGTTCTGATGTTAGTAATCAACTTTGGGTCGCTGACCGCTACAGCTCATGCGCTGCTCAGCATTTTGAAGTGGCAAACTTTCAGATACTGATTATTATCGGAGCTCGCTGGTTGTAGGCACTCATAGAGACAGCCACCTCAGGACTACGACACTCATTAATGAGGTCTCAAAAGCCACCTCACGGCTACGACATATATTAATGTCTCATATAGCCACCTCATGACTACGAAAATCATCAGTGAGGTCTCAAATAGCCACTTCAAGTATATGACACTCACTAATGAGGTCTCAGACAGCCACCTAACTACTACGACACTCATTAACTCTTTCAGAAGTTGATTCTTTTTAGGTTTGGACCAAATTAATTTTCAGCTGTAGCAAAATTTCACTGCATCCCTTTTACAACTGACTATTACACACCATAGCATAGATAAATATAGTACTCATTATATATCATTGTAAAGAAAAATTGGTACAGAAAATGAAAATACCAGTAAATTGCTGATATTTCATTATTTGAAAAAATAATTATGATGTACAAAAAATAATTTTAAGGGTAGATAATTTATAAGTCAAAATATTGTAAGTCACCATCATTTTTCATTGGCCTGAATTGTTGGTTTCAATTTGTCTGGTAATTTAACAGAATAGTATCCAAAGTCCCTCAAAACACTGTTTATTTGATGCATTTATCTCAAAAAATGTTGAAATTATGTACAATTTTCCTCAATGACCAAAAACAATAAAAATATAAACAAATTCACAACTTCCATAATTTTTTCCATTATTTCCATAAGTTTTTTGTTTTTGTTCAGCACAGCTGTTTTTATCTTGTGTGGTATTCTCTGAAGAATGTTTTAGCACACAGATGTGGCTTGTGCGAACAGCCTGTGCAGTAATAGCTGCTTCGTTTTCTTTTTTTCTGAGCAGCACAATGTACGCACGGTGAGTCTTTTCCATCATAGTCAATGAGATGGGCTGCACCCTGGTATCTCTCAAGCTCCATGTACATTGGTTTTCTCCCTGGCTTGGACAATAGAACAGCCTGAAGACTGCTAGGTGTCTCTGCTCCGACTAACTGACAGAGTTCCCCTATCAGGATATCTTTGAAGTCCGCAAAGGGCAAAGGGCTTCTCGATGTGAGGGCGGCTCAGGGTGTACAAAATGTGGGCATTGAGTTGAGTAATTTCCATCACCCACATAAACACTTTCTTCCACCACTAGACTGTTTTTCTTGTGTGGTTTCCATAATATGATATCATCTGGTCCACTCTGTCACTTCCATTCATTGAAAGGTTGTAGCTGTGAATGGGTGATGGTTTCATAACTTGACTCCTACCCTCCATCCTTTGCTCATATGTAGCACTTCCACGTGTTGTCACCAGCTGGCAAGGTTTCTTAGATTTCTTATCTCTCCAGCTGACACACATAACCTTTTCCTCATGATAAACCACTTTGCGGTTTGCTTGATTCAGGGATATCTTCTTGTTCTTTATTTCTGAAGGAAAACCTCGTCTGTGTACATTCAGAGTTTCAGTGTAGTTGTGGTTTCTCTGTCGCGAAAACTGAACAAGAGGCAGGGAAGAATAGCCATGCTAGCCATGAGACGGCTACGGCACTCATTAATGAGGTCTAAAATAGCCACCTCAAAACCACGATACTCCTTGATGAGGTCTCGGATAGCCACCTCACGACTACCATACTCATTAATGAGGTCTCAGAAAGCCATCTAAAAGCCAATGCCGCTGTGTCGAACTATATTCTTATTCTAGAGATTGTTGCTAGGTGTCATCACTAACCTCTGCAACGGCCCTGCATCTGGCTCTAGCAGAGAAGCCCCAACTGGCTCTCGTACCGCGCAGCACACATCTAGCGGTATATATGACGGCATCAAAAGCCCCATCATCAGCATCATCATCATGTAGCATGTCCTTTGTAGAACGTCGCTCCCATCACAGTCTGTCTGAAAAAAAACTCGTTCTCTTGCCAAAACTCCAGCCTCCGTCACAGTCACACTCAGGCATTCTTGGTTATCTTGGTGCCATCGTCTTGTTGGTCTACCCCTTGCTCTTTTGCCTGGCACCATACCTTCCATCACTGTTCTCTCGAGACCGTTGTGTCTCTTGATGTGACCAAAGTATTTGCATTTTCTAGCCAAAATGGAATTGATAAACCAGTTCTCCTCTATGCTCAACTCTTGCCGAATGTCTACATTTGTTCTTTTCTCTGTCCAGGGTATTCTGGGGATCTTTCTGTAACATTTTGACTCGAAGAATTCGATTCTTTGTCTGGAAGTTTTGATAATCGTCCATGATTTGCAGCCATAAACTGCCACAGGAAAAACCTAGGCTCTCAAAACTTTTACTTTTATCATTTTGTTTGTGCTCTTACATAATTTTTTCAGACTTCACTCAATGCATTGCCATGGCTAGTGTTCTTCTGATTTATTTCGAGTAGTCGCCATTTTTTGTCAATTCTGGAGCCCAGATATTCAAAATGTATGACCTGATCTATTTCCTCACCACCTACTGTAAATGTATGCTGACATTGTGTTTTGTCGGTGGTCATTATCTTTGTTTTATCTAAGTTTATAAACAGGTTTTAAATCTTTATTATGTCCATAAACGGCTTAAATTAGCTACTCTAGCCGTTCTGCACTTCTTGATAGTATCACTGTGTCGTCTGCGTATCGAAACTCGGGAATCTGGTACCCACTAATTGTAAATGGGTCGAAACTTTCAAAGTTCTCGTCTTCTCAAACATTTTTCATTACATATTCTGCACATATGTTGTATAGATAAGGTCAGAGGATACTCTCTTTTGT